>JAPXFY010000032.1:25249355-25251855 GCA_030674185.1 Monoplex corrugatus
TTTACCTGTCTATGTGACGTCTTTCTTTGTGTTTATTTATCTATATTATCTCTGTCTGTGTGTTTACCTGTCTATGCGACGTCTTTCTTTGTGTTTATTTATCATTGTTATCTCTATGTGTTTACCTGTCTGTCTGTCTGTGACGTCTTTCTTTGTGTTTATCTATCTATGTTATCTCTGTGTGTTTTCCTGTCTGTCTGTGTGACGTCTTTCTTTGTGTTTATTTATCTATGTTATCTCCGTCTATGTGTTTACCTGTCTGTTTGTCTATTGTCTATGTAACATGTTTTTTTTTTGTATTTATGTGTCTATGTAATCTCTTTCTGAATGGTTTTCTGTCTGTCTATGTTACATATTTCCATTTGTTTACCTGTCTATGTAATCTTTTTGTGTTTGTTGTCAATGTACATTGATAACCATGCTGATGAAAACAGAGAAACACAAAATCTGACGCTATCATTTCTCCAAGTTAAATAGTGTACACTCACATATTTAAATTATTTCCATTTGACCAAACTGAACATTTCCTGAACTATTGAAACAAACTTGGCTTTCGTGACGTGGACAAATATAGCACAGGCAGAGAGACAGATAGACAGACAGACAGGCAAACACACAGAAAGAAATTACATAAACAGACAAACAAACAGACAAATACACAGAAAGAGATTACATACACACCTAGGATTTGCTTTCAGTTTCAGTTTCAGTTTCAGTACATAGTTTCAGTTTCTCAAGATGGTCTTTTGACGTTCGGAATACAGTCCATATGCTGTGACTGCAAAGATGCCTTGAGAGATGAACTAAAATGATGATGATGATGATGATGATGATGATGATGATGATGATGATGATGATGATGATGATGATGATGATGATGATGTTGATATGATGATGATGATGATGATGATGATGATGATGATGATGATGATGATGATGATGATGATGATATGATGATAATGAAGAGGACGACGACGACGACGACGACGATGACGACGATGATGACGATTATGACGACGATGTGACAGGTGATACCGGTAATACTATCAGCTCTGGCCATCCTGATGATGTTGTTGTCAGTGATGGTGGTGGTGATGATGATGATGGTGGTGGTGGTGGTGATGATGATGATGATGATGTTGATGACGATGATGATGATGAAGATGATAATGATGATGATGATGATGTGACAGGTGATATCGGTAATACTAGCAGCTCTGGCAATCCTGATGATGTTGTCAGTGATAGTGGTGGTGATGATGGTGGTGGTGGTGATGATGATGATGATGTGATGACAACGACGACGACGACGATGATGATGATATGATGATGACGACGAGGACGAGGACGACGACAACGACGACGAAGACGATCATGATGATGATGTGATGATGATGATGATGATGATGATGATGATGATGATGATGATGATGATGATGATTGATGATGATTGATGTGACAGGTGATATCGGTAATACTAGCAGCTCTTACCATCTTGATGATGTTGTCAGTGATGATGATGATGTTGTTGTCAGTGATGATGATGATGATGATGATGATGATGATGATGATGATGATGATGATGATGATGATGATGATGATTGTTTCGCAGGTGATATCGGTAATACTAGCAGCTCTGGCCATCTTGATGATGTTGTTGTCAGTGATGATGATGATGATGATGATGTATGATATGATGATGATGATGATGATGATGATGATGATGATGATGATGTGACAGGTGATATCGGTAATACTAGCAGCTCTGGCCATCTTGATGATGTTGTTGTCAGTGATGATGATGATGATATTATGATGATGATGATGATGATGATGATGATGATGTGACAGGTGATATCGGTAATATTATCAGCTCTGGCCATCTTGATGATGTTGTTGTCAGTGATGATGATGGTGATGATGGTGGTGATGATGATGATGATGATGATGATGATGATGATGATGATGATGATGATGATGATGATGATGATGATTGATGTGAGAGGTGATATCGGTAATGCTATCAGCTCTGGCCATCTTAATGATGTTGTTGTCAGTGATGATGATGAGGTTGTTGTCAGTGATGATGATGATGATGATGATGATGATGATGATGATGATTGATGTGACAAGTGATATCAGTAATACTAGCAGCTCTTGCCATCTTGATGATGTCGTTGTCAGTTATGATGATGATATTGTTGTCAGTGATGATGATGAGGTTGTTGTCAGTGATGATGATGATGATGATGATGATGATGATGATTTGACAGGTGATATCGGTAATACTAGCAGCTCTGGCCATCCTGATGATGTTGCTGTCAGTGGCAGCGACCACGTGGCTGGAAGCCAGCCGTGTACGTGAAGGATTGTGGGAAAAATGTCAGATCCGGCAAAACGAGACTGACAAGATTGACTGCAATCTTCCTCTCCCAGACGGTAATCGTCATCATCATCATCATTGTCAATACCATCATCATCATCGTCGTCGTCGTCGTCG
>JAPXFY010000032.1:25259355-25261855 GCA_030674185.1 Monoplex corrugatus
TAATTTGTTGATCATGCAGTAAAAGTATGTGATCAGACCACTTTAATGTGGTCATCACAGTAAGTTTATGTGATCAACCCTAATGTTGTGTAGTCATACAGTAATTTATGTGATCAGAAACAAAGTGTGTGATCATACAGTAAGTTTATGTGATCAGACCGTAAGTTTTGTGTCATACAGATGTTTTGTGATCAGTGCTTAAATGTTGTGGATACACGTAAGTTGTTGTGATACAAGACCCTTAATTTGTGTAATCATACCCTAAATTATGTAACAGATGCCAAATTTGTGTGATAACAAACTTAATTATGTATACAAACCCTAAAGTTGGTGGTCAAACAGACCCTAATTTGTGTAGTCGGACTAAACGTCATGTGTCAAACTAAATATAATCTTTTGTTCTCTAAACATGGACCATAAACGTTTGTAACAAACCCTAACTTGTGTATAAACAGACCCTAAACTTGGTAATCAGACGGTAATTTAGTGATAAAGACCCTTAACTTTTGTGGTAACAGATTAACTTTTGTGAACAGACCCTCAGCCGTCTAACAGACAGTAAGTTTTGTGAACAGACCCTAAACTCGTCGTAAATACGATTTAATTTTGTAAATAGACCTCTATATTTTGTGGGAATATAGACCCTTTTTTGTGTCACACAGACTTTATTGGTAAAACCCTAATTTCGTGTGGTCATACAGTAAATCTATGTGAACAGACCTAAATTTGTGATATACAGAAAATTTTGTGAACAGACCGTAAATTTTTGTAATACGACCTTATTCTTTGTGTAAACTAGACCCAAACGTTGTGTTAAAAGACCCTAACTTTGTGTAAAAAACCCTAACATTTTTGTAAACAGATTCCAAACTTTTGTAAAACAACCCTTAACTTTGTGATAAACAGACCCTAAACTTTGTGTAAACAGATCCTTAACTTTGTGTGAAACAGACCCTAAACTTTGTGTAAAGAGACCCCTAACTTTGTGTAAACAGACCCTAATCTTGTGTAAACAGACCCTTAACCCTTTCGTAAACAGACCCTTAACTTTGTGTAAACAGACCCTTAACTTCGTGTAAATAGACCCTAAGCTTGTGTAAACAGACCCTTAACCTTTGTAAACAGACCCTAACTTTGTGTAAATGGACCCTTAACTTCGTGTAAACAGACCCTAATCTTTGTGTAAACAGACCCTAAACTCTGTGTAAACAGACTTTTAACTTTGTATAAACAGAGCCTAAACATTGTGTAAACAGACCCTTAACTCTGTGTAAATAGACCCTTAACTCTGTGTAAACAGACCCTAAAGCTTGTGTAAACAGATCCATTACTTTGCGTAAACAGACTCTAAACTCTGTGTAAACAGACCTTAAACTCTGTGTAAACATACCCTTAGCTTTGTGTAAACATGCCCTTAGCTTTGTGTAAACATGCCCTTTAGCTTTGTGTAAACAGACCCTTACCTTTGTGTAAACAGACCCTTGCCTTTGTGTAAACAGACCCTTAGCTTTGTGTAAAGAGATTCTTAACTTTGTGTAAAGAAATCCTTAACTTTGAGTAAACAGACCTTTAACTTTGTGTAAAAGAGAGCCTGATCTATGTGTAAACACACCCTAAAATTTCTGCGATCAATCCAAAACTGTGTATATTCAAACCCTGAGCTTCTGTGATCCAAGTGTAAGACTGAGAATCGTACCCGCATTTCCTCTACTCAGACTGAGAGTTCAGACTGTGTTGTCACACTTACCGCTTACGTGAAACCAACTGTACGTCAGTGAGACGTCACTTTTAGTTTTGATTATGACGTGTGTGTGTGTGTGTGTGTGTGTGTGTGTGTGTGTGTGTGTGTGTGTGTGTGTGTGTGTGTGTGTGTGTGTGTGTGTGTGTGTGTGTGTGTGTGTGCGCTTCTTCCCTCCTCCCTCCCTTGACATTGCAATGATCTGATGACGTAATGATCTGATCATGTAATGATGTGATACTCTAACGATCTGATAATGGAATGATCTTGTAGAGAGTGATATTTTCCTATTTCACATTAAACCGCCACGTTCTCTGATTTGAAAAGATTATGCTCGTTTGTGTGTGTATGTGTTTGTGTTGTGTGTGTGTGTGTTTGTGCGTGCGTGTGTGCGTGCGTGTGTGTGTGTGTGTGTGTGTATGTGTGTGTGTGTGTGTGTGTGTGTGTGTGTGTGTGTGTGTGTGTGTGTGAGCATGTCTGCGTTTGCGAGTCTGCGTATAATTATGAGTATATGCGTGTTTGTTTGAACGTGTATATGAACGTGCGTAAGTGTGTATGTGTGTACGCGTGTGCGAGTGTTGTCGTGTCTGTCTCTGTAATTGTCTAATTCCCTCTTGTTGTGTCTTTTACAACAGATGATATTGACATCACCAAACAGTAGAACTGCTGCTGTAGAAAACACGCACACACACACACACACACACACACACACACACACACACACACACACACACACACACACACACACACACACACACACAC
>JAPXFY010000032.1:25266855-25279355 GCA_030674185.1 Monoplex corrugatus
GGAACCCTATAAACACACAATGACATGTAAAAATGTACATCACCAGACAGGGGAACGCTATAAACACACAATGACATGTAAAACTGTAGATAACACAGACAAGGGAACCCTATAACACAAATACAAAACAACACAAAGGAACATATAAAAAATGTACATAACACAGACAGGGGAACCCTATAAACACACAATGACATGTAAAATGTACAGGGCACAGACAAGGGAACCCTATAAACACACAATGACATGTAAAAATGTACATAGACACAGACAAGGGAACCCTATAAACACACAATGACATGTAATAATGTACATGCACAGACAGGGGAACCTATAAACACACAATGACATGTAAAAATGTACATTACACAGACAGGGGAACCTATAAACACACAATGACATGTAAAACTGTAATAACACAGACAGGGGAACTCTATAAACACACAATGACATGTAAAAATGTACATACACAGACAGGGGAACCTATAAACACACAATGACATGTAAAATGTACATAACACAGACAGGGGAACCCTATAAACACACAATGACATGTAAAAATGTACATACACAGACAGGGGAACCCTATAAACACACAATGACATGTAAAAATGTACAGGGACACAGACAAGGGAACCCTATAAACACACAATGACATGTAAAAATGTACATAACACAGACAAGGGAACCCTATAAACACACAATGACATGTATAGTGTACAGGGCACAGACAAGGGAACCCTATAAACACACAATGACATGTAAAAATGTACATACACAGACAGGGGAACCTATAAACACACAATGACATGTAAGAGAACAGGGAACTTAACTGAAGTACAATGTAGAACAGGGGAACTCTATAAACACACAATGACATGTAAAAATGTACAGACACAGACAGGGGAACCCTATAAACACACAATGACATGTAAAATGTACATGACACAGACAGGGGAACCTATAAACACACAATGACATGTAAAAATGTACAGACACACACAGGGGAAACCCTATAAACACACAATGACATGTAAAGTGTACAGGACTCAACCGGGGAACCTAATAAACCTACTATCACTGTAAAGTCAGAACATTAGCTCGTAGCTCATTGGTTGAGGTCAGATTCACGTGCTAAGTTGGTGTGGGCTCGAATCCCGGGGTGCTGTACGTTAACAATGGCCTTAATCATGTACAATCTTAACATCATTCTTGTTTCTTGGTTCAGTTTAGGATTAGATAAGCCCTCCCCCCTGCCCCCACATCCCTGGGATGGTTATCCCCCTCGACCATATCACCCGAGGTGGGTGTCGACGTAAAAAATTGAACCAAATCAATCAATCAAATGATGTTGGGCTTGGCCACATGTTAATGATTCTGTGAAGGATGAATTTGGCAAGGACCTTCCCTGCACTGAACAGGATATAAATGATCACATAAAGGATTTACCGCCCTTCTTTTTTGAACACTTGGATGATTGCAGTATCTGAAAAGCCTCGAGGAAACTCCATCTTGTATCATACAGACCGTAAAACATTGCTTTACTTAAGGACAGTAGCATTAGGTCCCGTTCGACCTGTCTCACAGTTGGTCCTTGTTACCTTACACATAAGCACATCAAAAACAGACGAACCCGTAACAGTTATAATTTCACAGAAATAATAAAAAATGAATTATTTTGAAACATTGACTTTTATATATCCATCGATGGAGCGATTCACATGAAACAATTGAGACTAAGGTAGACGTACATAGAGCAAATACATAACATTCACAAAGAAAACAGCAATAGTATAACAATAGTAGTAGCTGAAGCAAAAACATTTTTGAATAAAATGTTTTTCATGAAAATCACTAGCTCTCATAGAAAACACCTAGAATGAAATGTTTCACCACTTAAATCACTAATAATTACAATATTTATATAGCGCAAAAAAAACCCTATTAATATTATATATTATTAAAAAACCCTATTAATATTATTATTATTAAATCACTAGACCTTATAAAAAACACCCGGAAAGAAATGTTTCACCACGTGTATCACTAGACCTTTTAAAAAACGCCCGGAATGAAATGTTTCACCATTTATCTCACTAGACCTTATAAAAACACCTGGAAAGAAATATTTCACCACTTGTATCATTAGACCTTTTAAAAAACACCCGGAATGAAATGTTTCACCACTTGTATCACTACACCTTTTAAAAACACCTGGAATGAAATGTTTCACCACTTATCTCACTAGACCTTATAAAAAACACCTGGAATGAAATGTTTCACCACTTAAATCACTAGACCTTATGTAAAATCACCCGGAATGAAATGTTTCACCACTTAAATCACTGGACCTTATAAAAAACACCGGGAATGAAATTTTTCACCACTTATCTCAATAGACCTTATAAAAAAAACTCCCGGAATGAACATTTTCACCACTTATCTCACTAGACCTTATATAAAAAAACCTGGAATGAAATGTTTAACCACTTAATTCACTAGACCTTATATAAAATTACCTGGAATGAAATTGTTTCACTACTTACATCACTAGACCTTTTAAAAAACACCCGGAATGAAATTTTTCACCACTTATCTCACTAGACCTTATAAAAAACACCCGGAATGAAATTTTTCACCACTTATCTCACTAGACCTTATAAAAAACACCTGGAATGAAATTTTTCACCACTTGTAATCACTAGACTTTATAAAAAACACCCGAATGAAATGTTTCACCACTTGTATCACTAGACCTTATATAAAACACTCGGAATGAAAATTTTCACCACTTAAATCACTAGACCTTATAAAAATCACCCGAATGAAATGTTTCACCACTTGTATCACTGGACCTTATTTAAAAACACCCGGAAAGAAATGTTTCACCACTTAAATCACTAGACCTTATAAAAACACCTGGAAAGAAATGTTTCACCACTTGTATCACTAGACCTTATATAAAAACACCCGGAATAAAATGTTTCACCACTTAAATCACTAGACCTTATAAAAATCACCCGAATGAAATGTTTCACCACTTGTATCACTAGACCTTATATAAAAACACCCGGAATAAAATGTTTCACCACTTAAATCACTAGACCTTATAAAAACACCTGGAAAGAAATGTTTCACCACTTGTATCACTAGACCTTATATAAAAACACCCGGAATAAAATGTTTCACCACTTAAATCACTAGACCTTATAAAAAACACCTGGAATGAAATGTTTTCACCACTGTAATCACTAGACCTTATAAAATCACCCAGAATGAAATGTTTCACCACTTAAATCACTAGACCTTATAAAAATCACCCAGAATGAAATGTTTCACCACTTAAATCACTAGACTTTATAAAAACACCGGAATGAAATGTTTCACCACTTAAATCTCACTAGACCTTATAAAAATCACCGGAATGAAATGTTTCACCACTTAAATCACTAGACCTTATAAAATCACCCGGAATGAAATGTCTCACCACTTAAATCACTAGACTTTATAAAATCACCCGGAATGAAATGTTTCACCACTTAAATCACTAGACTTATATAAAAACACCCGGAATGAAATATTTCACCACTTAAATCACTTGACCTTATATAAAAACACCCGGAATGAAATGTTTCACCACTTATTCACTAGACCTTATATAAAATCACCGGAATGAAAAGTTTCACCACTTATATCACTAGACCTTATAAAAAACACCCGAATTAAATGTTTCACCACTTATCTCACTAGACCTTATAATAAAATCACCCGGAATGAAATGTTTCACCAATTATATCACTAGACCTTATATAAAATCACCCGGAATGAAATGTTTCACCACTTAAATCACTAGACCTTATATAAAATCAACCGGAATGAAATGTTTCACCACTTATATCACTAGACCTTATATAAAAACTCCCGGAATGAAATATTTCACCACTTATCTCACTAGACCTTATATAAAATCAACCGGAATGAAATGTTTCACTACTTATATCACTAGACCTTATAAAAAATACCCGGAATGAAATGTTTCACCACTTAAATCACTAGACCTTATAAAAAAAACTCCCGGAATGAAATGTTTCACCACTTAAATCACTAGACCTTATAAAAAAACTCCCGGAATGAAATGTTTCACCACTTAAATCACTAGACCTTATAAAAAAACTCCCGGAATGAAATGTTTCACCACTTAAAACTAGACCTTATATAAAAACACCCGGAATAAAATAGTTCAACTCTCCCACCCCTTCCCTGTCAGTACCCGTTGCAATGTTTACATGTAACCATGGAGCTGCTTTCCCCCACTCTTACTGTTGGAATGTGTCTTTGAGCGGGTGGCGCTCCTTGCTGGGTACAACCACCACCTCCCTCTCCACCCTTTTTTGTGTCCCCCACACCCCGTGTGTATAGTCACCCTAGATCTACCCGGAACTGTGCGGTAGAGGGTTGTATATAAAGGGTAAGAGTGACTGAAAACGGTTGTTTGTTGGTCAAGGGAGATCTGCCAGAGACAGGTAGTGTGAAGAGATATGTGTGAGACAACTAGCGAGAAGTGTCAGGGTTCCGCTTGTTCTATACTACTATAGATTTGGACACAGAGTTTGACGTGTTTTATATTAATATAGAAATGGACACAAAGTTTGACGTGTTTTATATTAATATAGAAATGGACTCAAAGTTTGACGTGTTTTATATTAACATAGAGTTGGACACAAAGTTTGACGTGTTTTATATTAACATAGAGTTGGACACAACATTTGACGTGTCTTATATTAACATAGAGTTGGACACAAAGTTTGACGTGTTTTATATTAATATAGAGTTGGACACAAAGTTTGACGTGTTTTTATATTAACATAGAGTTGGACACAAAGTTTGACGTGTTTTATATTAATATAGAAATGGACACAAAGTTTTGACGTGGTTTTATATTAATATAGAAATGGACACAAAGTTTGACGTGTTTTATATTAATATAGAGTTGGGCACAAAGTTTGACGTGTTTTATATTAATATAAGAAATGGACACAAAGTTTGACGTGTTTTATATTAATATAGAGTTGGGCACAAAGTTTGACATGTTTTATATTAACATAGAGTTGGACACAAAGTTTGACGTGTTTTATATTAATATAGAGTTGGACACAAAGTTTGACGTGTTTTATATTAACATAGAGTTGGACACAAAGTTTGACGTGTTTTATATTAATATAGAAATGGACACAGAGTTTGACGTGTTTTATATTAATATAGAAATGGACACAGAGTTTGGCGTGTTTTATATTAATATAGAAATGGACACAGAGTTTGACGTGTTTTATATTAATATAGAAATGGACACAAAGTTTGACGTGCTTTATATTAATATAGAGTTGGGCACAAAGTTTGACGTGTTTTATATTAATATAGAAATGGACACAGAGTTTGACGTGTTTTATATTAACATAGAGTTGGGCACACAGTTTGACGTGTTTTATATTAATATAGAAATGGACACAGAGTTTGACGTGTTTTATATTAATAGAGAGTTGGACACAAAGTTTGACGTGTTTTATATTAATATAGAAATGGACACAAAGTTTGACGTGTTTTTATATTAACATAGAGTTGGACACAAAGTTTGACGTGTTCCATATTCATATATAGAGTTGGACAGAGAGTTTGACGTGTTCTGTGTTAATATAGAGTTTGACACAGAGATTGATGTGTTCTGTGTTAACACAGAGTTGGACAGAGTTTGACGTGTTCTGTGTTAATATAGAGTTTGACACAGAGATTGACGTGTTCTGTGTTAACATAGAGTTGGACAGAGAGTTTGACGTTTCCTATGTTAATAGAGAGTTGGACATAGAGATTGACGTGCTCTATATCAATATAGAGATGGACACAGAGTTTGACGTGTATTTTAATATAGAGTTGGACAGAGAGTTTGTTGTTAATACAGAGTTGGACACACAGTGTGACGTGTTCCATATTACTATAGATTGGGTACAGAGTTGACGTGTATGTTAATATAGAGTTGGACACAGAGTCTGTTGTTAACATAGAGTTGGACAGAGAGTTTGTTGTTAATATAGGGTTGGACAGACTGTTTGATATGTTCCATGTTAATATAGAGTTGGACATAGAGTTTATTGGAACCAGAATAAAATACGAAAGAAGAATAAGAACGCGTATTTAGTACAACAAAACAAGACAGGCGCAAATTTTTTTTGTCAAGCGTAAGATCACAAACAAACACCAGATACAAAAATTAGGAGAAAAAGACTGAAACTACACAGCAGCAGGGAAGTTTCAATCTTTTTCTCCTAATTTTTGTATCTGGTGTTTGTTTGTTTGTTTGTAATCTTACGCTTGACAAAGGCCAGCTGGCCGAAAATGTGCGCCTGTCCTGTCTTGTTGTATGAAATACGTGTTCTTATTCTTCTTTCGTGTTTTTTCTGGTTCCTGTTTGCTTGAACGCGGGCAGTCACACTTGTTTTGGATTTTATAGAGTTTATTGTAAATGTGACCTCCCACCACGAAATCAGTCTTAACTCGCAGTCAGTCGAACAGCACTAGGAGCTGAACAGGTGACTGAGGGTCTATCTGGGGTGTTTTGACTTTTTCTCAAAATTGATTTCTGTAGACTATAATCGATCCCTCACAGAAACTTTTTTCTTGAAAAAAATATTATTAATCAATTTAAATCGGTACTTTAATGCGCTGAATGCAGCAGAAAGAACGCAATTTCCTACCAAAAGTACCTATTTTTGTCTCTTATTATAAACCGTAACCTGTGCAGTACCCGCACATGTAGTATACTGATGGAAAGCTCTTTGGTGCACCTTTCAGATAATGACAGCGAAATTTAGAAACAAACTGGGTCAAAGCCACCAAATAAAAAATTTAAGGAAAATGTGTAGGAGAGCACAAAAAACTTTAGAGGCCGTTTTCTCAAAATGGCCGTCATACAACTTAATGACTTTAAACATACGTAACTTGTACAATTTTTTTAGTACAAGCTTTATTCAAGTACCAGAGTAATCAGCAGAATGTACACTTTCCAGTGATATATATATATATCTCAAAATGCCCAAAATGCTAGTTAAGACTGATTTCGTGGTGGGAGGTCACAAAATATAATTGGACATAGAGTTTATTGTTAACATAGAGTTGGAAATATACTGTTGATGTGTTTATTGTTAATGCACGGTTGGAGACACTGGTCTGTCGGTTCAGTTCCACATGTTGGTAACACAAGATATCGGTACAAACCTTGTGCAGGTCACAGTTCTTGTGTCGCCCCGTTGGCTGATAATGGTCACAGCACCACAGTCATAGAACAGGGGGTGTAGGTTTGACCCTCAGGTGGCCAACATCAGGTTCCCTCCCCCTCTCCCCCCAGGAGTTGTCAGAGAAAAAGACATACCCACCTGTAGTGCTTGTGCCATGATTATTTATGGATCTTTTCCATCACATGGCATCAGTGGCGTCAGCGCATACGGGAATTCATTCCGAGCGCGGAGAAACTGAAACTGAAATTAGACATTAGTGAAGACAAAGTGTTTGACTAGTTATGTATTCCTACGCGATTAGAGAAAGTGTGTGATTTGATTTTTATTCTGTTCCCTTAGATCTGGGACGACAGCATTTGACATACACTGATACGTGAGTCTTACGGTTGGATCCGACGCTCCCCAAAAAGCCACAGTCTACAGTTTTCCTTGATCAAGAAGCAAACATTCGTGAGTCAGCCACACAGCTTTGACTCTGACCCAACCCAGGACGACGCACTCAGGAGGTTAAAACAGGTTGTGGAATCGAACCCTACCTGACCCCTGGTGGGCGGTGAGGTTCACGACGATGGAGAGACGGAGGGACGGGGTGGTGGGACTATGCGTGGTGGTGATGATAGTGCTGGGTGTGGCCCCGTGGGTAGAGGGCCGGTACCTCAGGTTTGAACCAGGCTTTGAATACCAGTACCGCTACACATCACGGGCCACGATCCATAAAGTGGACACCTTCATCATGGAGGCCAGGGTAAGGTCTCTGTCTGTGTGTCTGTGTGCCTGTGTGTCTGTGTGTCTGTCTGTCTGTCTGTCTGTATTTCTTTCTGTCTGTCTGTCTTCTGTCTGTCTTTCTGTCGGTCTCTGTCGGTCTCGTATCTGTCGGTCTGTCTGTCTGTCTCCGTCTCTGTCTCTGTCTTTCTCTTTCTCTCTATCTTCTCTATTTCTCTCTGTATCTCTCTGTCTGTCTGACTGTCCGTCTGTCTGTCTGTCTGTCTGTCTGTTTGTCTGTCTCTCTCTTTCTCTCTCTGTGTCTCTGTCTCTCTGTCTCTGTATCTGTCTGTCTGTCTGGATGTCTGGATGTCTGTCTGTCTGTCTGTCTCTGTCTCTGTCTGTCTGTCTGTCTGTCTGTCTGTCTCTCTCTTTCTTCCCTGTTTCTCTCTGTATCTGTCTGTATGTCTCTCTCTGTGTCTCTGTCTGTCTGTTTGTCTGTCCGTCTGTGTGTGTTGTGTGTGTGTGTTGTGTGTGGTGTGTGTGTGTGTGTGTGTGTGTGTGTGTGTGTGGTGTGGTGTTTGTGTGCGTGTATCTGTTTCTCTCTGTGCCTATGTCTGTCTCTCTCTATATCTGTCTCTTACTTTCTCTTTCTATATCTCTTGCTTACCTGTCTCCCCCACTCTCTCTGTCTGTCTGTGTCTGTCTCTGTCTCTCTCCTTCTCTATCTGTCCGTCTCTGTCTGTCTGCCTCAGGCTCTGTCTTTGTCTCTGTCTCTCTCTGTCTCTCTGTATCTCTGTCTGTTTCTCTATCCCTCTCTCTCTCTCTCTCTCACGCACACGTACACATTGCTATACATACATAGTTTTACACACAAAACACAACAGAAAAGAGAGAGAGAGAGAGAGAGAGAGAGAGAGAGAGAGAGAGAGAGAGAGAGAGAGAGACTTAATATGATGCACACATAGTTCTACATTTCACACACACACACACACATAAACACACACATATACTCGCGCGTGCGCGAGCGCGCACCGTGCGCGAGCGTGCGAGCCCCACACACACACACACGTACACTTACATGCACACACACACACACACACACACACACACACACACACACACACACACACACACACACACACACACACACACACACACACACACACACACACACACACACGCTGAGTGAACGAGATAACAAGTACAACACGTCATTACCATCTCGATTATAACTAAATGCAATAATCACACCAACAACAATATCACCAAAATCAACATTATCAATCACCACCATTACCATCACCGACACAACTACCAACACCCCACAATGTTAGTTTCAAATTCAGTTTTTCAATTTCACATCTCGGAACTCGGAATAAATTCAATATATACTGACGTCAATAATACCACAAATACAACCACACTACACAGACCCACATGCACAGCACAAGCAAACAAACAACAAACAAACAACAAACAAACAAACAAACAAACAAACAAACAAATACAAACAAACTCACAAACATATCAACGACAACGACAACTACAACAAACCAACAAAGAAACAAACAAGGAAACAAGTAATCAAAAACAACCAACCAACCAATCAGTCAATTAAAAAATCACCCAACCAACCAATCAACCAACCAACCAACCAATCAACCAATCAACCAACCAACCATCCAAACATCCAGCCAGCAAACCAGCTGATGAACCAACCCACCCACCAACCAACCAGCCAACCAGCCAACAGCCAACCAACCAACCAACCAACCAACCAACCAATCAACCAACCAACCAACCCAACCAACCAACCAACCAATCAACCAACCAACCAACCAGCCAACCAACCAACCATCCAACAACCAACCAACCAATCAACCAATCAACCATCCAACCAATCAACCAACCAACCATCCAACCAATCAGCCATCCAACCAACCAACCATCCAACCAATCAACCAGTCAACCATCCAACCATCCAGCCATCCAACCAACAAACCAGCTGACGAACCAACCCACCCACCCACTCACCCACCCACCAACCAACCAACTAACCAACCAACCAACCAACCAACCAACCAACCAACCAACCAACCAACCAACCAACCAACCAACCAACCAACCAACCAACCAACCAACCCACCAGATGAATACAATTAAAAAAAAACCGAATGGAGAACAAAAACAACAGCAGGCAACAAAGAGACTACAACAACAAATATACATCATCAACATCATTCATCATCATCATCAATCATCATCATCATCATCATCATCATCATCATCATCATTTCGAGCTTGCTCGGCCATCTATGACACGTTTCTTCCATCCTTCTCTGTCAGACATTGCAGTAGGTAGTTCATCATACTGACAGCCCGCATCATCGATCCACTGGTCGATGAAGGTCTTCTTTGGACGTCCTGGTCTTTGTTTGCCGTGAATGGGTCTCATTAGTAGAACATCCCCCACCAGTTCTTCTTTGCTACGCCAGCAATGTCCCGTGAAGCGCAGTCTTTGTTGACGTACTGATTTACTGATTGGTGGGATCTTGCCGTACAACTCTTTGTTAGTTGGATGTTCTCTTCAGGATTTGTTCAGGGCTACACGCAACATCCGTGTGTATGTTCCATCAATCTTCCTCTCCAATGTCGTTGTTAGGGTCCAAGAGATTGAGCCATATGTAAAAAAAAACAACAACAAACAAACAGACAAATAAATAAATAGGCAAATTTACAAATAAACAGACAACAACAACAACAACAAAAAAACAGACAGGTAAATTTACAAACAAACAGACAAATTAATGAACAGACAGGCAACTATACAAATAAACAGACAAACAAGTAAACAGACATGCAAACATACAAACAAACAAATAAATAAACATACAGGCAAAATATACACAAACAGACAAATAAATAAACATACACGCAGATACAAAAACAAACATATAAATAAATATACAGATAGGCGAATACACAAACATACAAAAATAATAAACATACAGGCAAATATACAAATAAACAGACAAGTAAATAAGTAGATAGCCAAATGTACAAGCAGATTAATAAATAAACAGATAGGCAAACATACAAACAAACAAACAAATAAATAAATAAATACATAAATAAATACTCGAACTGTCAAATACACAAACAGACAGACGAAAAAACAAACAGACAGACAAATATGCCGATGAACAGACAAATAAATAAACAAATAGTCAAATATACAAACAAACAAATCAATAAATAAACAGACAGACAAATATGCAAACAAATAAATAAATAAACAGCTAGGCAATTATTCAAACAAACAAATTATTAATGAATATACACACAGACAAATATACAAAGCACACAAATTATTAAACAGACAGGTACATATACTAAAAAAATGATTAAACAGACAGGCAAATATACAAACAAATATATCAATAAATGGACAGACAGGGAAATATACAAGCAATCAAATCGATAAAGAATAATGCAATCATCACACCACACACACACACACACACAACACACACACACACACACCACACACACACACACACACACACACACACACACACACAAACACACAATGAGAGATTATGAAAAAGAGAGGGAGGGGGAGGGAGACAGACAGACAGACAGAGACAGGGAGAGGGATAGAGGGTGGGAAAGAAAGAGGGAAGAGAGAGAGAGAGAAAGGAAGAGAGAGAGAGAGAGAGAGAGAGAGAAGAGAGAGAGATAGAGAAAGAGAGAGAGATAGAGAAAGAGAGAGAGAGAGGAGATACAGAGAGGGAGGGAAAGAAAGAAAGAAAGAGAGAGAGAGAGACAGAAAGACATAGAGACAGAGACAGACAGATACGTCAGACAGACAGACAGATAGACAGACATGTCTCAGACAGACAGCTAGATAGGCATATCAGACAGACAGACAGACAGACAGACAGGCACACAGACACACAGACACACAGACAGACACACACACAGACTTCAGACTTCAGACACAACACTTCATTACTCAACGATAGTGGCCTTTGGTTCCGTTAGATCTGTCTAAAAAGCTAGTTCTTGATACTCAATGCACACGCGGTACAAGCACATTAAAATCATGAATCATGGCTCGTAAAATGTGAAGCAGGTTATAAATTGAATCGAGATAAAACATTCACTTTTTATAGACATTCTAATTCTAATGCACTTTACAAAAGCATGGGAGACGAAAGCAGATATATGTAAACATGTCAACCTACAAACAACGAGTAAAAAATTTAAAAAAAAGAAGAAGAAGAAGAACAACAATAACAGTAATAACAAAACAACAACAACAATAACAACAACAACAACAATAACAACAATAACAACAACAACAACAACAACAACAACAAAAACAAGAAAAACAAGAAAAAGAAGAGCACATATGATAATACAACAATCAACAGCGATCGATCAATGACATACACACAGGTAGTGTATATCGCACAGTGAAATTAATCGGTCAATGACACACACAGG
>JAPXFY010000032.1:25291855-25296855 GCA_030674185.1 Monoplex corrugatus
CAGGGATAACTCTATCTTTATAGTGATAACTGTGTTTTTTACAGGGATAACTCTATCTTTATAGTGATAACTGTTTTTACACGGATAACTGTACCTTCATTGGGATAGTTGTACTTTTACAGGGATAACTCTATCTTTATAGTGATAACTGTGTTTTTACAGGGATAACTCTATCTTTATAGTGATAACTGTTTTTACAGGGATAACTGTACCTTCATTGGGATAGTTGTATTTTTACAGGGATAACTCTATCTTTATAGTGATAACTGTGTTTTACAGGGATAACTCTATCTTTATAGTGATAACTGTGTTTTACAGGGATAACTCTATCTTTATAGTGATAACTGTGTTTTACAGGGATAACTGTACCTTCATTGGGATAGTTGTATTTTTACAGGGATAACTCTATCTTTATAGTGATAACTGTGTTTTTTACAGGGATAACTGTACCTTCATTGGGATAGTTGTATTTTTACAGGGATAACTCTATCTTTATAACGATAACTGTGTTTTACAGGGATAACTCTATCTTTATAGTGATAACTGTATTTTTACAGGGATAACTGTACCTTCATTGGGATAGTTGTATTTTTACAGGGATAACTCTATCTTTATAACGATAACTGTGTTTTACAGGGATAACTCTATCTTTATAATGATAACTGTATTTTTACAGGGATAACTATACCTTCATTGGGATAGTTGTATTTTTACAGGGATAACTCTATATTTATAGTGATAACTGTGTTTTTACAGGGATAACTGTACCTTCATTGGGATAGTTGTATTTTTACAGGGATAACTCTATCTTTATAGTGATAACTGTATTTTTACAGGGATAATAGTGATAACTGTGTTTTTACAGGGATAACTGTACCTCCATTGGGATAGTTGTATTTTTACAGGGATAACTCTATCTTTATAGTGATAACTGTATTTTTACAGGGATAACTGTATCTTCATTGGGATAGTTGTATTTTTACAGGGATAACTCTATCTTTATAGTGATAACTGTATTTTTACAGGGATAACTGTACCTTCATTGGGATAGTTGTATTTTTACAGGGATAACTCTATCTTTATAGTGATAACTGTGTTTTTACAGGAATAACTGTATCTTTACAGAGATAATTGTACATTCACACGGATATCTGCATCTTTTACACTACAAGTTTAATTTAAATTTAGCTGAAGGACAAACGTCCCTTCAATGGGGATAATTGTATCTTTTACACCCGCAATTATGTAACAAACTGAGGGATAACTGCACCTTTTACACAGTACGTTTGGACAAAATAAAGTTTTATTCCTTGTACAATTCCATTTCATAAAAAATGAGACTAATAAATATATTTATTTATAGATTAAATATATATTTTGCACCACCGTTTGTATCAAATTGTGTTAAAAGACAAACCCATCTTAAGGAAACTGAGAGTTGTGCACGTATCTGAACGCTACACGTGTATGTATTATACATGTTTCATATATTTTACATGTTATACATAATATTTATTGTATAAAGGACACACAGTTATTTACATTATTATGATACGCATCATATCAATTAGTTTCTCTTGCTGGACACAACACCAGAGAAATCTTGCTGGTTTTTTCCCTCTAAATCTTGTGTGTTTGCTCTTTCTTAATGTTCATTTTGCGCCTGTCTTGTTCTGTTACAGTAAGTAGGCCTACATCTTGTGATGTATGTTGGTGTTGTTGTGGTTCATATTTGATGGAACATGAGCAGTAACTTTTTTTTCTTTCTTTTATTTCATTTTCTTTTTTTATTAGTGAGGAAAGGGAGGGTAACTATACATTTTATCCAAGCTAAATGAATGACTATATCTTTAACTCTGTACATTAACATCAAATAGGTTAAAATTTAACTATACATTTATATCAAAGCTGAATGAATGACTATATCTTTAACTCTGTACATTAACATCAAATAGGTTAAAATTTAACTATACATTTATATCCAACTAAATGATGACTATATTCTTTAACTCTGTACATTAACATCAAATAGGTTAAAATTTAACTATACATTTATATCCAAGCTAAATGAATGACTATATCTTTAACTCTGTACATTAACATCAAATAGGTTAAAATTTAACTATACATTTATATCAAAGCTAAATGAATGACTATATCTTTAACTCTGTACATTAACATCAAATAGGTTAAAATCATTTCACTAACCCAGCTCTATACAACTGAAAGGGATATCTGTTTCAAACGACTTCTGTGCATTGAACTGGATTAAAATCCATACATACACAGCTTACGTAGCTTCAAGAGAATGTTTTCATATTTTTGATCACCATAGAGCAACTATTTTGTATCAGGCATTTTCTGTGAACACTTAGACATTCACAAGTACTTAACAAAAGAAATGTACACGCCAAATAAGGTGACCGTCTCCACAGAAACAACAGAACAAAATCTGTGACCATCTCTACAGAACCAAGTTACAAATCTCTGAGACAGTCTCTACAGATCTAGCTGACAAATATTCACAGATACTTTTTTTCTTGTCACAGAGATAAAAACAGAAACACACCCCTTGTTACAAAATCAAACTTCTTTTTCTTTTTTCTTTTTTTTTCTTTTTTTTTCTTTTTTTTTTTTTTTGGTGGGCTTTCTGACCAAAGAGAAACTCAAAAAGTTATGGCTGTGAAGGATACAATAACAATGATTTTATCTGTCAATAATTATGATGGTTATAATGATCTTAAAAGTGGTAATACTAAAAAAAAAAACCACATTCATGTTCAGCAACCGGATTTTGTCGTGTGATGAAATGTTGACATCAAATTGATAAACAAGGCACTTTATTGGCATGTAAAACAATGGAATACAATAATATACAAGCACATGAACAAAGAAATAAACGAATTAAATGAATAAATATGTGAACAAATAAATAATAAAGAAATAAACAAATGAATGAATGAATGAATAATGGTAATGAATAGAGATGAATGAGAGAATGAATGAGAAGAATGAATGAATGAATGAATGAATGAATGAATGAATGAATGAATGAATGAATGAATGAATGAATAAACCACCATGACGGAGAAAACCTCAGTGATTACACGATGACACTGTTATGATGTCTAGCACAAACATTGAACTGGAAATAAAACACAAACACTGAGGCCTTGTTCAAAGGACGGGAAATAAAACACATAAAACTGAGGTCCTTGTTCAAGGACGGGAAATAGAACAAAAAACATGTGGTCCTTGTTCAAAGACTACAAATAAAACAAAAAAAAATCATATCGAGATCCTTATCAGGGACTGGAAATAAAATGCAGAACATGAGGTCCTTGTTCAAGGACTGGAAATAGACTACAAAAATAGAACACAGAACATGGAAGTCTTTCTACATACACTGTAAATAACACACATGTTAAAAACATAAGGACTTTGTCCAACAACCAAAAAAAAAAAAAATAACACAAAAAGAATAAGAACGCGTATTTAATACAAACAAGACAAGACATTTTTCGTGTTTTTTTTTTTCTTGTTCTTCTTTGCTTGAACGTGGGAGTTGCATTTGTTTTGGACTTTGTCCAAGGATTGAAAACAGAAAATAGAACAGTGAGGTCTTTTCCCAGAGACAGACAATGCAATACTCAAGACATTATTATATGGAATGGAATTCAAAAACATGTCATACCTGAGTGAATTGCGTGTCTACACAACCCGGATATCTTGGTGGACATGTTGAAGCTTGACTCTTCTGACAAAGCACAATCCTCCGTGTCACCCTCCCCCTTCGCCCCCCCCACCCCCGTCAAAAATGTAAGCTAATGTCTTGATGTCCCCCTCAATCACTCCCTCCCACACACACACACATACGCACACACCTTGGTTCCCCCCCCCCCACCACCACCACCAGTATTTGTTCACGTCATTTTGTTCGATTTAATGACGATGATATTAAGAGAGTGTAAGTGTATTCTGTATGAATACTGTGCAGTTTGCATACACACACACACACACACACACACGCGCGCACACACACACACACACACACACACACACGCGCGCGCACACACACACACACAAACATATACACACACGCACACACACAAAGAGACAGACAGATAGAGACAGAGATAACGTGACACACAGTACACACACACACACACACACACACACACACACACACACACACACACACACACACACACACACACACATGAAGAGAGATAGAGACAAAGACAAACACAGAGAGAGATGGGAGAGTGGGGGAGAGAGAGAGAGAGAGAGAGAGAGAGAGAGAGAGAGGAGAGAGAGAGAGAGAGAGAGAGAGAGAGAGAGAGAGAGAGAGAGAGCAAGAATCTGCGAATGAAGTGATCATATTTCACAATTGTTGAAGTCTCTCAGTTAACGTTGGATTCAATGCCGTTTGTTGTTGTCGTTGTTAATATTTTTTGAAAGCCCAGTCGACAGCGCAAAGGCATATCCCGGCTTCAATCATCTGAAAATGTACACAACACCTCGCTGGGATATTAAAAACAAGTAAATAAAAGGAAGAAATAGCAGGAATGAATGTCGGCGATCGGTGAGCAGGGTGTGAGGTGTGAACACTGCACAATTGGTTTCTATAGAAAATGCCATCAATGCAAAGAACTCTTTTAAAACCTCTGCCGTAGGTTTCCGTTTGTCTGTTCAAATCAACCACACCGATAAACAGGGAATAGGTTACATTTGTCAGCATTGCCCAACTTCTTTACTAGGAAAAGACTCTTCTTAGAAAGATTGAAATGAATACGCAGACATACTGGCAAACAGACATGCGTCAAATAGACATAAGGGAACACAGATAGACAGGGAGACAGATTGATAAATAGATAGATAGATAGATAGATAGATAGGTAGGTAGGTAGGTAGGTAGGTAGGTAGGTAGGTAGGTAGGTAGGTAGGTAGATAGATAGGCATACAGACAGACAGACATAGTAGATAGATAGATAGATAAA
>JAPXFY010000032.1:25314355-25324355 GCA_030674185.1 Monoplex corrugatus
AAGATTGGGAAAGGACAGGCAACATTTGTGGGCCATTTTGTGGGGAGGGAGGTTTTGGGGCACCTGGTCGCAGTGGGGAAGCTGGGGGGGAGGGGGCGCCGGGTGGACCCAGGGAGAGAGTGCTGGACGGACTTGCAGGGTGGCTGGGGATGGGGAGGGTGGGGGAGATGTTGGAGGCAACGAGAGATAGAGATGGTTGGAAGTCCATGGTCGCCAACGCCATGCGGCAGGGCACCTGATGATGATGATGATGATAATGTGTATTATGTACTCTGTGTTGTGTGTATCATGTGTTGTGCACTGTGCGTTGTATTGTGTGCGTCGTGTATTATGTTATGCGTTATTTGATGTGTGTGTTGGGTATTGTTTCGTTGTGTGTATTCTATGTTGTGTATATGTATTGTGTATTATGTGTTGTATATAATTGATATGTCTTGTGTGCATTATGTGTTGTGTGCATTAAGTGTTGTGTGTATTATGTGATGTAAGTTGTTTGTTGTACATTTTACATTGTGCGTATTATGCTTTGTGTGTTGCGTATTATGTGGTGTGTGTATTATGTATTGTGCCTTACATATCATGTGTTGTGCATTATGTGTTGAGTGTATTATGTATTACGTGTTGTTTGCATCATATATTACGTGCCGTGTGTATTATGCACTGTGTGTCATGTGTTATGTGCTCTGTGTTGTGTAATATGTTATGTGTATTATGTATTGTATGTTACGTATTATGTGTTGTGCATTGTGTGTTGTGTGTATTATGTATTATGTGTTGTGTGTTATGTGTTCTGTGTTGTGTAATATGTGTTGTGTGTATTATATGCCATATGTTATGTGTTGTGCAATATGTGTTGTTAGTATCATGTATTATGTGTTGTGTGTTGTGTGTTTTGTGTTGTGCAATATGTGTTGTTAGTATCATGTATTATGTGTTGTGTGTTGTGTGTTATGTGTTGTGCAATATGTGTTGTTAGTATCATGTATTATGTGTTGTGTGTTATGTGTTCTGTGTTGTGCAATATGTGTGTTAGTATCATGTATTATGTGTTGTGTGTTGTGTGTTATGTGTTGTGCAATATGTGTTGTTAGTATCATGTATTATGTGTTGTGTGTTGTGTGTTTTGTGTGTGTGCAATATGTGTTGTTAGTATCATGTATTATGTGTTGTGTGTTGTGTGTTATGTGTTGTGCAATATGTGTTGTTAGTATCATGTATTATGTGTTGTGTGTTGTGTGTTATGTGTTGTGCAATATGTGTTGTTAGTATCATGTATTATGTGTTGTGTGTTATGTGTTCTTTGTTGTGCAATATGTGTTGTTAGTATCATGTATTATGTGTTGTGTGTTATGTGTTCTTTGTTGTGCAATATGTGTGTGTGTGTGTGTTGTGTTGTGTGTTATGTGTATTATGTATTATGTGTTGTGCATTGTGTGTTGTGTGTATTATGTATTATATGCTGTTAGTATCATGTGTTAAGTGTTGTGTGTTATGTGTTGTGTGTATTATGTATTATGTGTTGTGCATTGTGTGTTGTGTGTATTATGTATTATGTGTTGTTAGTATCATGTATTATGTGTTGTGTGTTATGTGCTCTGTGTTGTGCAATATGTGTTGTGTGTGTTATGTGTTGTGTGTTATGTGTTGTGTGTTGTGTGTATTATGTATATGTGTTGTTAGTATCATGCATTATGTGTTCTGTGTTGTGTATTGTGTGTTGTGTGTATTATGTATTATGTGTTGTTAGTATCATGCATTATGTGTTATGTGTTCTGTGTTGTGTATTGTGTGTTGTGTGTATTATGTATTATTTGTTGCGTATCGTGTGTTGTGTGTATTATGTATTATGTGTTGTGTGTATTATGTACTATGTATTGTGTATTGTGTGTGTTGCAGGTGAAGGAGTCAGGAGGGACAGAAAGGCAGAAGACAGTGAAGGAGGTGAGGGAACAGATCACAGGTAACCTGACCTGTATGAGGACACAACCACACTCAGCAGGTATGTGTTTGTTGTGTGTGTGTGTGTGTGTGTGTGTGTGTGTGTGTGTGTGTGTGTTGTTGTGTGTTGTTGTGTGTGTATATGTGTGTGTTGTGTGTGTGTGTATGTGTGTGTGTGTGTCTGTGTAAGTGTGTATGTATGTGTGTATGTGTATGTGGTGTGTGTGTATTGTGTGTGTGTGTGTGTGTGTGTGTGTGTGTATGTGTGTATACGTGTGTGTGTATATGTGTGTATGTGTATGTGTGTATGTGTGTATGTATGTATGTATGTGTTCGTGTGTGTGTGTGTGTGTGTGTGTGTGTGTGTGTGTGTGTGTGTGTGTGTGTTGTGTGTGTGTGTGTGTGTGTGTGTGTGTTTGTATGTATGCGTGTGTGCGTGTTTGTTTGTTTGTGTGTGTGTTTAAGAGAGAGAGAGAGAGAGAGAGAGAGAGTCTCTGTGTGTTAATGTGTATGTGTGTGTGAGTGTGCGTGTGTGCGTGTGTGCGTGTGTGTGTGTTAATGTGTGTGCGTGTGTGTTAATGTGTGTGCGTGTGTGTATATGTGTGTAAGTGTGTGTGTGTGTGTGTTGTGTGTGTGTGTGTGTTAATGTGTGTGTGTTAATGTGTATGTGTGTGTGTTAATGTGTATGCGTGTGTGTGTTTTAATGTGTGTGCGTGTGTGTTAATGTGTGTGCGTGTGTGTATCCGTGTGTGTAAGTGTGTGTGTGTGTGTGTGTGTGTGTGTGTGTGTGTGTTAATGTGTGTGCGTGTGTGTTAATGTGTGTGCGTGTGTGTGTTTCAGACACCAGAATTCTACACACATGTTTTAACGCCTTAGTTGAGGTTCTAAGGTCACTGCATGACAATGACGTCACCGCCATAACTTACGAGTACCTGGGCCCTGATCCAAGGTAATATGACGTTTTGTTATGATAACAACATAACAATAATAACAATGACATTTATACAGCACCAAATGTTGATCATCATTATCATGTGCACTTTCACATGGCGTTGGCGATCATGGCCCTCCATTGTATCTATCCCTTGTTGCCGCAAGCACATATTCCACCCTCTCCGTCCTCAGCCACCTTGCAAGTCCGCCCAATATTTTCTCCCTGAGTCTACCTGGTGCTCTCTTTCCCTCCAGCTTTCCTGTTGTGACCAAGTGCTCTAATTCCTCCTTCCTCATAAAATGACCTATGAATGTTGCCTGTCTTTTCTTAATCTTTTTTTTATCAATGATCTTCTTGTGTCTGCATGACCATTGTGTTTGATTGACTAGTTGCTTGACAGAAAATATTGATGTATAAATCGAATCAAAGCACACAATCTCATCAGTCACCAAAACATTCACTCGCAGTGTCAAAAACTCAAAACATTTACAGACTGGAAGGAAGAAGACAGGAAGGGAGAAGGACGAAATGATGGACACGTAGAAGGGGAAATCACTACTGGACAAAACGATAAATATGTCTTCAAGTTAGACATGAAGGAAGACAGAGTATGTGGCTGTGGAATAGGCAGGGAAAGCTAGTTCTAGTTGCATGGACCAGACACAGAAAAAGACCGGCGATCGGTTGTGGAAGATCTTACTTTTACTTTTACTTTTTCTTTCCGCTTGTACCGGTGGGCGTCGCGGGGAGATACAGTCGTCTGTCAGCAGCAAGGCGGGTGACCTGGAGAAGGGACATCTCGTGAGCTCTGAGGGTGTCTGCCACGGAGTGGCTCCATCGTCGTCTTGGTCTTCCTCTGGCTCTCCAGCCAGAGTATCTGGTGTTGTATGCCCGAAGAGCTGAATGGTTAAGGGGCATACGTGTGAGGTGTCCGAACCACTTGATCCTCATATGTTCGATGTGTTGTAGGATTGGTGTTGCTCCTACCATGTCTCGTATCACCTCATTTCTGATCTTGTCCCGCCTTGTCTTTTTAACTGCTTTCCTCAGGCATTTCATTTCACAGGTGACCAGTTTTCTCTTGAAGGTTTTAGTTAGGGACCATGTCTGGTACTGGTATGTCAGCGTTGGTAGAAAAATGGCGTTGATGAGTTTCGCCTTAGTGCTGGTGGGAATGCTGGGGTGTTTCAGGAGAGGGGCATGTTGGTAGCTGACTGCGTTGGCTTTCTGGCATCTGGTCTCGATTTCTCTGTCTAGTTTGCCATTTTCAATGAAGATGCTGCCCAGGTATTTAAATTCACTGGCTTGCTTCAACTGGATTATGGACGATCTGTATCCAATAATTCGTAAAGAACTAGTATCAGAAGCCGAACGAAGAGGTCATGCAGGGTATACGTTCGAAGGTGATCACGAAGAGAAAAGTGATAGGCCCAGCACTATTGATACACTTGCAGCATTATGGAAGGATTTTATGTGAGTTATTTGAGAAACAGGCAACCAGTGAAGAAAGTTTTATATACTGTGTGTCAAACTGCCCTATTTTCTGAAAGATAAACACCAAACACTTCCATAAAGAAAACTCTTCATCTCAGCCAAAATTTAAGGGAAGGGTTTTACAATGTCCACAAAAGGAATAGGTAAATTTGATTGAAACTGGTTGATAGCTTGTCGAAATATGGCCGCTTGATATGTGTGTACATTTTCCCGAGAAAGGTGATTGTTACTAGGGTATAACAAGTCATTTTGTTTCATAGACTAATTATTTGCTATGTGACCATTACCAGAGAGAACAGGATGAGAATTGCCATGGCATGACCATTGTGTTAACTGACTTGTTGTTTGTGTGATGAATACATGACCAGACATAATAATAATAATAATAATAATATATTTTATTTATATAGCGCAAAATCTTGATAAAATCAAATCTAAGCGCTGAGCGTATACATGCATACATACCTACATACATATGAGCGTATACATGCATACATACATGCATACATACTTACATACATAAATCTAAGCTGAGCGTATACATGCATACATACATACATACATAAATCTAAGCGTATACATACATACATACATACATACATACGTACGCACATGCATACATAATAATTACAATATTTATATAGCGCAAAATCTCGACAAAATCAAATCCAAGCGCCGAAAAGACACACACGCACACACGCACGCACGCACACACACGCACACACACACACACACACACACACACACACACACACACACACACACGCATGGCCACAAATGGGGAGAAAGAATAAAAGCAATAAAAGCAAGAATAAAACCAATGGAAAACCACAGAGAGCACATCATATACAATTATATATTAAAACAAAGTGATTCCCCTCCGAGCGGAGACAGGCTGCAGAGGGGGGTTGAGTGAGGTTAAGATTTTATGCAGAGGAGAAAAGGTGAGTTTTGAGAGCGGACTTGAAGGAGGCAAAAGTAGGTTGCTGACGGACTGAGAGAGGAAGTTTGTTCCAGGAGAGTGGACCAGAAACAGAGAAGGCTCGTGGACCATAGGTATTGAGCTTAGTGCGTGGAAAGCGAAAAGTCAGAGGATCGGAGGCAGAGCGGAGGGTACGTGAGGGAACATAGATCTCAAGTAGGCTTGACAGGTAATCGGGGGCTGCGTTATTGAGGCTTTTGTAGCACATGGTGTCTAGTCTGTACTGTATGCGCTTTGATACAGGGAGCCAGTGAAGTTGTGCCAGGAGAGGAGATATGTGGTCAGCTTTTTTCTTTTTGAGTACAAGGCGTACAGCATTGCTTTGAATGCGCTGTAGGATGTGAATGGTGGAGGCAGGAAGACCAGACAGGAGTGAATTGCAATAGTCAATGCGAGACATTATGAAGGAGAGAACGAGTTTTGCAGTTGTTTCGACAGAGAGATACTTCCTGATCAGGCTTATACGATGGAGATGATAGTAGCAAGATCTGGCAGTTTGAGAAACAAAGTTGTTCATGGACAGGGTAGAGTCAATGCAGACACCAAGGTTTTTAGCTGAATCAGAAATTGGGACTGATGTGTTACATAATGGGAGAGAAAGAGGAGGCAGCTGGGAAAGTTTCTGACGGGTGCCAATGAGGATAGCTTCTGTCTTGTCGTCATTAAGCTGAAGTCTATTGTGTGTCATCCAGTTCTTAATGTCCGAGTAACACTTAGTGGAAGACAGGAAGATTACTATCATAGCATGACTATTGTGCTTGACTGACTAGTTGTTGGACAGAACAGGATGATAATTATCATGGCATGACTATTGTGTTGATTGACTAGTTGTTGGACAGAACAGGATGATAATTATCATGGCATGACTATTGTGCTTGACTGACTAGTTGTTGGACAGAACAGGATGATAATTATCATGGCATGACTATTGTGTTGATTGAGTAGTTGTTTGTATAGAGACGATGAACATTTTAAATTTATCACACCATTGTTGCTGCTTTTTCCATATTTGGTTATGTTGCGACTTGTCCATCTGTGTGTGTGTGTGTGGTGCGTGCGTGCGTGCGTGCGTGCGGCGTGTGGTGTGTGTGTGTGTGTGTGTGTGTGTGTGTGTGTGTGTGTGTGTGTGTGTGTGTGTGTGTGTGTGTGTGTTGTGTGTGTGTGTGTGTGTGTGTGTGTGTGTGTGTGTGTGTGTGTGTGTGTGTGTGTGTTGTGTGTGTTGTGTGTGTGTGTGTGTTGTGTGTGTGTGTGTGTGTGTTGTGTGTGTGTGTGTGTGTGTGTGTGTGGTGTGTGTGTTGTGTGTGTGTGTGTGTGTGTGTGTGTGTGTGTGTGTGTGTGTGTGTGTGTTGTGTGTGTGTGTGTGCGTATGTGTGTGTGTGTGTGTGTGTGTGTGTGTGTGTGTGTGTGTGTGTGTGTGTGTGTGTGTGTGTATGTGTTGCAGAGTAAAGTACAACGAACATTACTTGACAAGACAATTGTACAAACGGAATCATTATTATATATTATTCTACTGCGTTACTGTTATCGATGTTGCGTGATACAGCAAACAACAACAACAGAACAACAACAACAACATCAACAATAACATCGCTGAGTTATGATGTGACCCAATATGTGTGCAGTCTCTCACATGACCACGTCGACACAGAACACATGGTGGACGCTGTCTGGTCTGTGGCCACGGAGCATGCACAGAATGAAGTCACCAGAATCGTGTTGCTAGGCAACGCCCCAGACCCTGGTCACGTGGAACGACTGCTGTATTTGATTGGTGGAAACGATCATCTGCCTTCTGAGGTTCTTTGTGGCTCTTGTTGTTGTTGTTGTTGTTGTTCTGTTGTTGTTGTTTGCTGTATCTGTTGTTCTTGTTGTTGCTGCTGCTGTTGTTGCTGTTGTTGTTCCTGTTGATGGTGTTGCTGTTGATTGGTGGAAGTAATCAGCTTCCATTTGAGGTTTTTGCGGCTCTTGTTGCTGTAGTTATTGTTGGTGTTGTTGTTCCTGTTGTTGTTATGGCTGTTGTTGTTCCTGTTGATATTGTTGCTGTTGATTGGTGGAAGTAATCATGTGCATCTGAGATTTTGTGGCTCTTGTTGTTGTTGTTGTTGTTGTTACTGCTTGTTGTTGTTGTTGTTACTGCTGGTGTTGATTGGTTGAAGGGATCATCTGCGTACTGAGGTTCTTGTTGCTCTTGTTTTTATTTTATTGTTGTTGTTGTCGCTGTTGTTGTTATTGCTGATGTTGTTGTTGCTGTTGTGTTCGTGTTGTTGTCATTGTTGTTGTTAATGTTGTTGTTGCTGTCGTTGTTATTTTTGTTGTTATTATTGTTGTTGATTGTATGAACTGATGAGCTGCTCGCTGATGTGCTTGTTGCTCTTGTTGTTGGTGTGGTTCCTGCTAAAGGTTTGTGTGTGTGTGTGTGTGTGTGTGTGTGTGCGTGCGTGCGTGTGTGTGTGTGTGTGTGTGTGTGTATGTATGTGTGTGTGTATGTATGTGTGTGTGTGTGTGTGTGTGTGTTGTGTGTGTGTGTGTGTGTGTGTGTGTGTGTGTGTGTGTGTGTGTGTGTGTGTGTGTGTGTGTGTGTGGTGTGTAACATCAATAGTCATACAAAATCTCAACAACATTCACCAACGCTCTTTTCATGTTCTCAAACTACGTTGTGTTCGTTTTAAACAAGAGTCAAACACAGATAGACAATAACATTATCAGCGAAGTACAGTGAATTACATCATATATTTAAGACATTTCCCAGTTATCCACATTTTCAACAAATGATCTACACACATGCAGTCATTATCAACAATGTTGAAAATATGTACAACATATACGAGCAGGTTGCAGAGGAAACAAACGTATCATGTATTGTGAATGGGTAGTGAATTATCTCAAAACTCATCTGAAATGAGAGGTGGATAGCGGAGACAGTTTTTCTCTGAAATTATAATTTTTCTCTGAGATTGTAAAAGTTCCAAGCCAATTTGGCATTGCTTTCTTCTGTATGGTACTTTGTTGTAACTTTCCTTCCACCATAAATAAACAAACCATTTCAAACACAATTTATCGCAGTTCGTGTCTCTCTGAGTGTACATCCTTCCTTAAAACCGTTATGGTCGGTTGATCTAGTTCATCATTCATCGTGTCCTTGACCTTGTCGTATGTCCTTTTCACACAGTTCATCATTCAAACCATCGTGTCCTTGACCTTGGAGCCAAAGAAACAGGCGGAAGTGTACCATAGTGGCGAGTTACATCATCGGCTGGTGCTTGTGTTGGGCACTGTGATTGGTCAGCTGGCGTCACATGGTCACACTGCACGCGCGTCCACCCTGGCCACCAGACTGCAGGACATGCTGGGTCTGCATGGTGAGTGTCAGGGTGAAGGTCATCATGGTGATGATCGTTATGGTGATGGTAATGTTGGTGATGGTGATGATGATGATAATGGTGGTGGTGGTGATGATGATGGTGGTGACGGTGATGGTGGTGGTGATGGTATTACGATGTTAGTGCTGCTGCTGTTACTGACGACGTTGATGATAATGATGACGGTGGTGGTGATAATGATGATGGTGATGATGATGATGATGATGGTGGTGGTGGTGGTGGTCAGTCTTGGGGAATGCCAGAGTTGTATAAGCTTTGGTTTGGGTAAGAAAGGAAATTTGCAATATGATTGATTGACTGAGCGAGTGAGTGAATAAGTGAGTGAGTGAGTGAGTGAGTAAATGAGTGAGTGAGTGATTGGTTAATTGGTTGACTGGTTGCTTGCTTGCTTGATTGTTTGCTTGATTGATTGACTGATTGGTTGATTGCTTGCTTGCTTGCTTGCTTGTTTGATTTGTTTGTTTCCTTGTATATTTATTTGCTTGTTTGTTGGTCATGAAACATATTCGGTGGTCAGCATCATGGAATAAACACCGGAAGGTAGCCAGTTCGAACCCCATCAATCCTTTCAAACTCAACTCACTGTGGGATCCTGTTTGCCCCAAATGAGTTCTGTCCTGTGCTGGGTGGTGCTATGGGCTTGTTGGGAAGATGGGAAACCCAAAGTCCAGTCTCAGTCACTTAACGGATGCATCATTTATGGCGTTGATACAGACACCTGACCAACTGTGCAGGTGTTTGTAATCCCTCAGGTCTCGCTGACACTAGGGTGTATGATAAGAGTAAGCGTAGAGTGCAGCCATGTTACACTGTCTCAATCTCGAATGGAAATTTATAGCACAGTGACTATCATCCCTACGGTCATCACCAACATAATATGATGAAAAATGGAGTCAGTAATTGTGACCTGAAATCGGCGTAGAAAGTGAAAAAACAAACAAACAAACAAACAAACAAACAAACCAACCAACAAACAAACCAACAAACAAACAAACCAACAAACAAACAAACCAACAAACAAACAAACAAACAAACAAACAAAGAAACAAACAAACAAATAAACAAACAAACAAACCAACAAACAAACAAACAAACAAACAAACAAACAAACCAGCAAACAAACAAACAAACAACAAACAAACAAACCAACCAACAAACAAACAAACCAACAACAAACAAACAAACCAACAACCAACAAACAAACAAACCAACAAACAAACACAACAAACAAACAAACAAACAAACAACAACAAACAAAACAAACAACAACAA
>JAPXFY010000032.1:25331855-25334355 GCA_030674185.1 Monoplex corrugatus
TCTTTATTGCCCACTCTTTTTCAGTTCTTCATCTTTATTACTCACTCTTTATCAGTTCTTCATCTTTATTGCCCACTCTTTTTCAGTTCTTCATCTTTATTGCCCACTCTTTTTCAGTTCTTCATCTTTATTACTCACTCTTTATCAGTTCTTCATCTTTATTGCCCACTCTTTTTCAGATCTTCATCTTTATTACTCACTCTTCCCTCAGTTCTTCATCTTTATTACCCACTCTTTCTTCAGTTCTTCATCTTTATTGCCCACTCTTTCTTCAGGTTTTCCTCTTTATTATCCACTCTTTTTCAATTTTTTTCTCTTTATTACCCATTCTTTTTTTTTCTTTTTCGTCGTTATTATCCGCTTTTTCAGTTTTTCATCTTTATTGCCCACTCTTTTTCAGTTTTCCTCTTGATTACCCACTTTTTAAAATTTCTTCATCTTTATTGCCACTGTTCCCTTAGTTCTTCATCTTTATTGCCACTGTTCCTTAGTCTTCATCTTTATTGCCCACACTTCCCTCATTCTTCATCTTTATGCCCACTCTTTTTCAGTTTTCCATCTCTATTACCACCCTTTCCTCTGTGTTTCTTTGCTATTGCCCACTCTTTTCTCATCTTTTTTTCTTTTATCTTATTACTCCCTGTAATTGCCCTGTGCTAGGCCTCACAAATTAACGTCACAGAAACCCTTCAATGAGCCACCAAACACACACCTATTCTCACTTTCCTATACATCTACTACATCAATCCAATATCTGTATTCTCTTAGTCTCTGTTCTATCTTTTATCCAAAAGTAACACAACACACACACGTGTCCGACGCACACACACACACACATACACACACGCACATACACACACACATACACACACACACACACACACACACTCACCGCACACACACACACACACACAAACACACACACACACACACTCACACACACACACACACACACACACACTCACACACACACACACACACACAAACACACACACACACACACACACCACACACACCACAAACACACACACACACACACACACATACACACTTGCACAAACAAGCGCGCGCACATGTCTATAAACACAAATAATCTTTTTTTTTTTTTTTTCGTTTTAACACTTGACCTTTGCCCACCAGCTGTCTTCACTCTGTCCATTTGGCTTTGTTTTAATTGTGAACAGATGGAAGAACGCCACTCGGCTTGTCCATTCCGGAGACAACGGGTTGGTGGAGATGGGGGCCCCCATCATCGAGGTCGACGTGACCTGTTCGAAGACTTTGAGCTGTTGCTGCAAACACCAAGCGTGGAGTGGCAGAAGCTGCTGGGTTCCTCCAAGATCGGCGCTTCCTTCGGGCTGACAATCAGAAATTTACTGGACATTAAGATTGGTCAGTATATCTGTCCTTGTTCTCCGTCTGTCTGTCTGTCTGTCTTTTTCTCTGTCTGTCTCTGTCTCTGTTCCTGTCTGTCTGTCTGTCTGTCTGTCTCTCTCTCTCTCTCCCCTCTGTCTCTGTTTCTGTTTCTGTCTCTCTCTCTCTCTCTCCCTGTCCCTGTCCGTCTCTCTCTCTCTCTGTCTTTGTCTGTCTGTCTCTCTCCCTCCCTCCCTATCTCTCTCTCTGTCTCTGGTTTATTCTCTCTCTCTCCCTCTCTCCTTGTCCCTGTCTGTCTCTTTGTCTTTCTCTCTCTCTCTGTCCCTGTCTCTCTCTCTCTCTGTCTATGTCTGTCTGTCTGTCTGTCTGCAGGTCTATCTATCTCTCTCCGCTAGTCTGTCTGTCTCTCTCATTCTTTCTCTCTCTCTCATTCTCTCTCTCTCCTCCCCCCCAATGTGTGTTTGAATGAGTGTGTGTGTGTGTGTGTGTGTGTGTGTGTGTGTGTGTGTGTGTGTGTGTGTGTGTGTGTGTGTGTGTGTGTGTGTGTGTGTGTTCGTTCTTTGATTTAACGTCTTTTCACTATAATGTGTGTGTGTGCGTGTGTGTGTGTGTGTGTGTGTGTGTGTGTGTGTGTGTGTGTGTGTGTGTGTGTGTATGTGTATGTGTGTATGTATGTGTGTGTGTGTGTGTGTGTGTGTGTGTGTGTGTGTGTGTGTGTGTGGTGCCTCTGTCAACTGGAAGTGTGTACAGCGTTGTTGTCTGCTCACACATTCTGGATTCTATTAAGTGCAGTTGTAAACAGTGATTGGTTGTATGGTTTCCCCTGTGTATACTTCAAAATATCTTATTTTCAGTATTTTGGTCTTTGTAAGGAGACGAAACCAAGATTTTGCATGTGTATGTCTGTTGTGTGGCATGTCATAGTGTATGATAGTGTATCATATTATGCTAGATATAACATGTAACGTGTCATGGTGTGCTATATATAAGATGTAACATATCACAATGTGTTAGATATAAGATGTAACATCAAGTGTGTTAGATATAAGATGTAACATATACTGTATTAGATATAAGATGTAACATATTACAATGTGTTAGATATAAGATGTAACATGTCATAGTG
>JAPXFY010000032.1:25339355-25351855 GCA_030674185.1 Monoplex corrugatus
GGCTGACTTGGGTACAGTTCATATGTGACTGTTGGCTGACTTGGGTACAGTTCATATGTGACTGTTGGCTTACTTGGGTACAGTTCATATGTGACTGTTGGCTGACTTGGGTACAGTTCATATGTGACTGTTGGCTGACTTGGGTACAGTTCATATGTGACTGTTGGCTGACTTGGGTACAGTTCATATGTGACTGTCTTCTTGGCTGACTTGGGTACAGTGCATATGTGACTGTCTTCTTGGCTGATTTGGGTGCAGTTCATATGTGACTGTTGGTTGATTTGGGTAGAGTTTATATGTGACTGTTGGTTGATTTGGGTAGAGTTCATATGTGACTGTCTTCTTGGCTGATTTGGGTAGAGTTTATATGTGACTGTTGGTTGACTTGGGTAGAGTTCACATGTGACCGTCTTGTTGGCTGATTTGGGTAGAGTTCATATGTGACTGTCTTCTTGGCTGATTTGGGTAGAGTTCATATGTGACTGTTGACTGATTTGGGTACAGTTCATATGTGACTGTTGACTGATTTGGGTACAGTTCATATGTGACTGTCTTCTTGGCTGATTTGGGTAGAGTTTATATGTGACTGTTGGCTGATGTGAGTGAGTTCATATATGACTGTGCTATCATAGCATCACAAGTGCATATGCAATTGTCTTGGTGGCTGATTTGGGTACAGTTCATATGTGACTGTTGGCTGATGTGAGTGAGTTCATATGTGACTGTCCTATCATAGTATCACAAATTCGGTGACTGTTACGTGTTGAAACGACCTGAATCCTGTATAGTGATCTGCTTTACGATGGTGATGGTGTTACATTGATGTGGCTTGAATCAGTATGACATCGTTTGGCTGTTGTTGTTGTTGTTATTGTTGTTGTAACTGTTGTTGTCCTTGTTGTTGTTGATGTTGTTGTTGTTGATGATGGGTGATGATGTTGTTGTTGGTTTGTTAATGTTGCTGTTGGTATCAATGTCGGAGATGTTGTTGTTGTTGTTTTGTTGATGTTATTGATGTTGTTGATCATACCGTTGTTGTTTATTTGTTGAAGTTGTTGATATAATTGGTGGTGATGTTATCTTGTTGTTGCTGATGAGAATGTTATTGTTCTTGATGTTATTATCGTTGTTGATCTTGTTGATGGTGTTGAAGTTGTTGTTTTGTTGATGCTATGTGTTGATGATGATGATGATGATGTGTGGTGTGTGTGTGTGTGTGTGTGTGTTATGTATGTGTGTGTGTGTGTGTGTGTGTGTGTGTGTGTGTGTGTGTGTGTGTGTGTGTGTGTGTGTGTGTGTGAGTGAGTGAGACAATCGGTTCATTGTGGATGGGACGACATCGGCCCTTCCGTGATGGTTGCGCTTGGGTTATCGTCACACCCGAATCCGCGACCTCGAGGAGCGTTGTCCTCGCCAGGGTCACCGCCTTCTTTGGGTAACGTGTGAGGCAGTCCGGTCTCCCGCTATCCTCCCCGAACAATTGCCACCGCCTGTGCTCAGTGGCCCGGCATCTATGGAGCCAGTGTGCCACGTCTTGGTCCTCCTCTTTGCACATGGGACACACTGGATCCGTTGTTTGGTCAATTCTATTTTTATAGGCCCGCAGCGAAGGGTGATGTCCCGACCTAAGCTTAGCAAGAAGGGTCTGGTCGCTGCGGGATCCTGTTTCCGCCTCTCTTTGGGACGACAAACATAGTCCTCTCCGCGTATGTGTCGCTACCCCCATCATCGATACATCGGAGTTCCAGATTCAATCCAACCCAATGGATGAGAATGGATGTCAAAATCAGACGATGCCGCCATAAAGAGAGACAAAGTCTCCAGACGTGGCTGTCTGGCCTCCTCTCTCGATGTCCTCCTCATGATGATGATGTTGTTGTTGATTTTGATGTTGATGTTGTTGTTCATGATGATGACAGTGATAACGAACATAATTACGAGGTAATGATGATGATAGTGCTGCTGATGATGACGATGATGATGACAACGAATACATGACGACGATGACGACCACAATGATGCCGCTTTTGCTACTGATGCTGATGGTGATGACAATTATGACAGAGACGGCAACGACAACGACGACGACGACGACAAAGACGAAGAAGAAGAAAAAGAAGAAGAAGAAGAAGAAGAAGACGACAATGATGATGACGACGGCGACGAAGATGACATGGTGACGACAACGACAACAACGACGACGGCGACGACGACGATGATGATGATGACGACGATGACGATGATGATAATGATGATGATGACGATGACGCCGACGACGATGATCACGACGACGACGACGACGACGATTATGATGATGATGATGATGATGATGATGATGATGATGATGATGATGATGATGATGATGATGATGATGATGATGATGATGATGATGATGATGATGACGATGTGTAACAACAGGAGTTTGACGTGGACGAAGTCAAAAGGACAGTGAACCTGTTTGACCAGTTAAAGTCGAAGACGGTGGGGTCTATCGTGGATGGCATCCAACTCTTCAAGGAAATACTGGAGGGGGACCCGCCTGTGGCAGACATCATCAAGGCCTTTGGTGACGCCATCAAGAACCTCCCTGATAAGGTGACGTCTATCTCCTGAACGTATTGGATGTTTCTACTTCTGGTACCCTGGGGTTAAGAACATCAGTGGCCTTTCTGTGAGGTGTCTGTACCCTGGGTTGTACTATGTACTGTAGACATGATGTGTGTGTAGTGTAGTGTCTGTACCCTGGGTTGTACTGTGTATTGTAGACATGATGTGTGTGTAGTGTAGTGTCTGTACCCTGGGTTGTACTATGTACTGTAGACATGACGTGTGTATAGTGTAGTGTAGTGTTTGTATCCTGGTTTGTACTATGTACTGTAGACATGATGTGTGTGTAGTGTAGTGTAGTGTCTGTACCCTGGGTTGTACTGTGTACTGTAGACATAATGTGTGTGTAGTGTAGTGTAGTGTCTGTACATTGGGTTGTACTATGTACTGTAGACATGACGTGTGTATAGTGTAGTGTAGTGTTTGTATCCTGGTTTGTACTATGTACTGTAGACATGATGTGTGTGTAGTGTAGTGTAGTGTCTGTACCCTGGGTTGTACTGTGTACTGTAGACATGATGTGTGTGTGTAGTGTAGTGTAGTGTAGTGTCTGTACACTGGGTTGTACTATGTACTGTAGACATGATGTGTATGTAGTGTGTAGTGTAGTGTCTGTACACTGGGTTGTACTGTTGTACTGTAGACATGATGTATGTGTGTAGTGTAGTGTAGTGTCTGTACACTGGGTTGTACTATGTACTGTAGACATGACGTGTGTGTAGTGTAGTGTAGTGTCTGTACACTGGGTTGTACTATGTACTGTAAGACATGATGTGTGTGTGTAGTGTAGTGTCTGTACCCTGGGTTGTACTATGTACTGTAGACATGACGTGTGTGTAGTGTAGTGTCTGTACCCTGGTTGTACTATGTACTGTAGACATGATGTGTGTGTAGTGTAGTGTCTGTACCCTGGGTTGTACTATGTACTGTAGACATGATGTGTGTGGTAGTTGTAGTGTAGTGTCTGTACACTGGGTTGTACTGTGTACTGTAGACATGATGTGTGTGTGTAGTGTAGTGTCTGTACCCTGTGTTGTACTATGTACTGTAGACATGATTATGTGTATGGTGTTTGAGTAATGTAGTGTCTGTACACTGGGTTGTACTGTGTACTGTAGACATGATGTGTGTTAGTGTAGTGTCTGTACACTGGGTTGTACTGTGTACTGTAGACATGATGTGTGTGTAGTGTAGTGTCTGTACCCTGGGTTGTACTATGTACTGTAGACATGATGTGTGTGTAGTGTAGTAGTGTCTGTACCCTGGGTTGTACTATGTACTGTAGACATGATGTGTGTATAGTATAGTGTCTGTACCCTGGGTTGTACTATGTACTGTAGACATGACGTGTGTATAGTATAGTGTCTGTACCCTGGGTTGTACTATGTACTGTAGACATGACGTGTGTATAGTATAGTGTCTGTACCCTGGGTTGTACTATGTACTGTAGACATGACGTGTGTATAGTATAGTGTCTGTACCCTGGGTTGTACTATGTACTGTAGACATGACGTGTGTATAGTATAGTGTCTGTACCCTGGGTTGTACTATGTACTGTAGACATGATGTGTGTATAGTATAGTGTCTGTACCCTGGGTTGTACTATGTACTGTAGACATGAGTGTGTATAGTATAGTGTCTGTACCCTGGGTTGTACTATATACTGTAGACATGAGTGTGTGTGTGTAATGTATGTCTGTACCCTGGGTTGTACTATATACGTAGACATGATGTGTGTGTAGTTAGTGTCTGTACACTGGGTTGTACTATGTACTGTAGACATGATGTGTGTGTAGTGTAGTGTCTGTACCCTGGGTTGTACTTGTACTGTAGACATGACGTGTGTGTGTAGTGTAGTGTCTGTACCCTGGGTTGTACTATGTACTGTAGACATGAGTGTGTGTGTAGTGTAGTGTCTGTACACTGGGTTGTACTATGTACTGTAGACATGATGTGTGTTTAGTGTAGTGTCTGTACCCTGGGTTGTACTATGTACTGTAGACATGATGTGTGTGTAGTGTAGAGTCTGTACACTGGGTTGTACTTGTACTGTAGACATGATGTGTGTGTAGTGGAGTGTCTGTACATTGGGTTGTACTATGTACTGTAGACATGACGTGTGTGTAGTGGAGTGTCTGTACACTGGGTTGTACTATACATGTATACTGTAGACATGATTTGTGTGTAGTGTAGAGTGTGTACACTGGGTTGTACTATGTACTGTAGACGTGATGTGTGTAGTGTAGTGTAATGTCTGTACACTGGGTTGTACTAAGTACTGTAGACATAATGTGTGTGTAGTGTAGTGTAGTGTCTGTACCCTGGGTTGTACTGTGTACTGTAGACATGATGTGTGTGTAGTGTAGAGTCTATACAATGGGTTGTACTATGTACTGTAGACATGATGTGTGTATAGTGTAATACACAGCTGTGTGTGATTGATGCTAACGGTGACATGTGTCAATGTACATTTATGATACTAAGAGTGACACGTGTCGATGTACATTTATGATACTAAGAGTGACACGTGTCGATGTACATTTATGATTCTAAGAGTGACACGTGTCGATGTACATTTATGATTCTAAGAGTGACACGTGTCGATGTACATTATGATTCTAGAGTGACACGTTCGATGTACATTTATGATTCTAAGAGTGACACGTGTCGATGTACATTTATGATACTAAGAGTGACACGTGTCAATGTACATTTATGATACTAAGAGTGACATCGTTCAATGTACATCATGTTACTAACAGTGACACGTGTCAACGAACATTTGTGACCCGCTCTGACAAAAGGTACAATAAGTCTAAGTTTAGGCATTTTTAGGTTTTGGTATCATTATAAAGTTTAGAATCTCAGCTTTCAAATGGTACTACTGTTGAAGTTTCAGGCTACAAAAACAAAAAAAGTTATGGGCTTTCAAAGATGAGAGGGGTCAAGTCAGCCATTTTGAGAAAAACAGTGTTGAAGAGAATAGGCCTGAATTGAAAGGGTAAGGTCAGAAACTCCTTAGCAACAAACATTAAATATCAACCAAATCAGCTGAAATTCCATACTTCCCTTGTTTACTTAATTATCCATTAATCCAAAAACAACAACAACAACAACAAAACGTATTTAAGAAAAGCGTACGTTAATCACCAAAATATTACGTAACTTGTGAATATTTCAGCAGCCAGATAGTAGCACTTTCCACACATTAAAACCCACACACAAAAATGATATTTATCGATTGAATTTAACTTTATTGTGTTAGGACATGGTGTAAAAGTGGTTATAGAGCATGAAAATACAGAAAACTCAAAATCGACTTATTGTCCCTGTTTAGAGTTTCCAGCCCACAGCAGCAGAAGGCCTCGCCCGACTTATTGTGCTTTTTGTCAGAGCGGGTCACATTTATGATACTAACCGCCAGATGTACATGTATTACTCAGATGATGGCGGCGGGGAAAGACTTGCACAAAATCCTGGAGAAGGTCAGTCAGTATGACGACAAGAAGTTACCTCGATTTATGGTCTCCGTCAAGAACCTGGTGCTCCGCATCACCAACCTGGTGAAGGACGTGCAGTCTGACGTCACCGGCTTCTACAATGTACGTCAGCAGTCTTTGTCTTCCTTCACAATGTGTGTGTCTCTCTCTCTGTCTCAATCTGTCAATGTTCTTCTCTGTCTCTGTCTCTGTCTCTGTTCTGTCTGTCTGCTGTCTGTCTCTGCCTCTCTGTCTGTCTGTCTCTCTGTCTCTGTCTGTCTGTCTGTCTGTCTCTCTGTCTCTGTCTGTCTCTCTCTCTGTCTCTGTCTGTCTGCCTGTCTGTCTGTCTGTCTCTCTCTCTCTCTCTCTCTCTCTCTCTCTCTCTCTCTCTCTCTCTCTCTCTCTGTGTTCTTGACGTCATTATTCAATGCATTCCTTACTTAGTTTTGTCTGTATGTCACTCTTCGGTGAAAGTGTTTCTTCAGTGTATGTGTGTTTGTGTGTATGTGTGTGTGTGTGTGTGTGTGTGTGTGTGTGTATGTATGTATGTATATGTGTGTGTGCGTGCGTGTGCGTGCGTGCGTGCGTGCGCATTTGTGTGTATATGCGTGTGTGTGTGTGTGTGTGTGTATGTGTGTGTGTATGTGTGTATGTGTGTGTATGTGTGTGTGGCGTGATTGCGCATTTGTGTGTGTATGCGAGTGTGTGTGTGTATGTGTGTGTGTGTGCGTGCGTGCAACAGCATTTGTGTGTGTTTGAGAGTGTGTGTGTGTGTGTGTTATGTGTGTGTATGTGCGTGCGTGCGAGAGCATTTGTGTGTGTGTGTTTGTATGTGAGTGTGTGTGTGTGTGGGGGGGGGGGGAATCATCGTCACTTTTGTTTATTTCAGAAAACAAAACAAAACAAAAAAAAAACGTTTGAGTCTGTGAATAGAAACTGTTTATTCATATTCATATTCATTCCATTTTCTCACAGGGGATTTATCATGTAAATCCCGGACTGCTCTCTCCGCTGAGAGTACGTTGCCGCATTGCAGCGCCACCCAGAATTTTTGACTATGACGTCAGGAAGGCAAGGAGGCTTGCTGGCCTTGAAGGGAGGACCTGGGATTTAAACCTATCTGTCTAATATCTTATACCAGGGCAACCTGGCGAAACCCTTTTCTTCATGATTTTCAACTACCGTGGAGTATTTAGTGTGCTCAGGCCATATGGTACACGGGAATGACTCGTTTATTTTTGTTTTGCTTTGTTTTGTTTTTTGTTTATGTTGTGTTGTGTTGAATTGTGTTGTGTTGTGTTACTTTGTTTTGTTTTGTTTTGCTTTGCTTTGTTTGTTTTGTTTTGTTTTGTTTTGTTTGATTTGATTTGTTTTGTTTTGTGTTGTTTTGATTTGTTTTGATTTGTTTTGTTTTGTGTTGTGTTGAATTGTGTTGTGTTCTTTTGTTTTGTTTTGATTTGTTTTGTTTTGTTTTGTGTTGTGTTGTGTTGTTTTGTTTTGTGTTGTGGTGTGTTGTGTTGCTTTGTGTTATGTTGTGTTGTGATGTGATGTGATGTGATGTGATTGATGTGTGTGATGTGATGTGTTTGTTGTGTTTGTGATGTGATGTGATGTGATGTGATGTGATGTGATGTGATGTGATGTGATGTGATGTGATGTGTTGTGTTGTTTTGTGTTGTGTTGTGTTGTTTTGTTTGTTTTGTTTTTTGTTTTGTTTTGTTTTGTCCTGTTCCGAAGGACTAGACGCTCAGTTCGATTTTCCACCATAAACAGGAATAAATGGAAAACCCATCAGGGCTCTGATGGCTCTCTACCACTGTATTCTAGCACGTCAAGGAAATTCGGTGTGTTCAGATTTCTGTAGTTTCAAAAGGAGTTAAACAAAGTCGTTTGTTATGCCGATAGCAGATAATCGTGTGTTATGCCGATAGCAGATAATAGTTTGTTATGCCGATAGCAGATAAGTGTTTGTTATGCCGATAGCAGATATTGTTATGCCGATAGCAGATAATGTTTGTTATGCCAATAGCAGATAATCGTTATGCCGATAGCAGATAATCGTTTGTTATGCCGATAGCAGATAATCGTTATGCCGATAGCAGATAATCGTTTGTTATGCTGATATCAGATGATTGTTTGTTATACCGATAGCAGATAATCGTGTGTTATACCGATAGCAGATGATTGTTTGTTATACCGATAGCAGATGATTGTTTGTTATGCCGATAGCAGATGATCGTGTGTTATACCGATAGCAGATGATTGTTTGTTATACCGATAGCAGATGATTGCTTGTTATGCTGATAGCAGATGATTGTTTGTTATACCGATAGCAGATGATTGTTTGTTATGCCGATAGCAGATAATCGTGTGTTATACCGATAGCAGATAATCGTGTGTTATACCGATAGCAGATAATCGTGTGTTATACCGATAGCAGATGATTGTTTGTTATACCGATAGCAGATGATTGTTTGTTATGCCGATAGCAGATAATCGTGTGTTATACCGATAGCAGATAATCGTTGTGTTATACCGATAGCAGATAATCGTGTGTTATACCGATAGCAGATGATTGTTTGTTATACCGATAGCAGATGATTGTTTGTTATGCTGATAGCAGATGATGTTTGTTATGCTGATAGCAGATGATTGTTTGTTATGCTGATAGCAGATAATCGTGTGTTATACCGATAGCAGATGATTGCTTGTTATACCGATAGCAGATGATTGTTTGTTATACCGATAGCAGATGATTGCTTGTTATGCTGATAGCAGATGATTGTTTGTTATGCTGATAGCAGATGATTGTTTGTTAGACCGATAGCAGATGATTGTTTGTTATACCGATAGCAGATGATTGTTTGTTATACCGATAGCAGATGATTGTTTGTTATGCTGATAGCAGATGATTGTTTGTTATACCGATAGCAGATGATTGTTTGTTATGCTGATAGCAGATGATTGTTTGTTATACCGATAGCAGATGATTGTTTGTTATACCGATAGCAGATGATTGTTTGTTATGCTGATAGCAGATGATTGTTTGTTATACCGATAGCAGATGATTGTTTGTTATACCGATAGCAGATGATTGTTTGTTATACGATAGCAGATAATGTTTGTTATGCTGATGCAGATGATTGTTGTTACGCGATGAAGATAATTGTTTGTTATGCCGATAGCAGATAATCGTTTGTTACCGATGAAGATAATTGTTATGCCGATAGAAGATAATCGTTTGTTATGCCGATAGCAGATAATCGTTTGTTATGCCGATAGCAGATACTCGTTTGTTATGCCGATAGCAAATAATTGTTTGTTATGCGATAGCAGATAATCGTGTGTTATGCCGATAGCAGATAATCGTGTGTTATGCCGATAGCAGATAATCGTGTGTTATGCCGATAGCAGATATAGCTGATGTCCAGGGGATCATCGTGTAAACAATTATCTTGCCTGTCACATGCTCATGTATACTTCCTTGCAAATGGCGACTGTCCTGCAGAGTGTGTGACGTGATTTTTCCAACAAATTTTGGGTTGATTTTCATGCGGTTCTCTCTTCTTCATGTAAAGCAAAAATGTGTTAATTTGTCAGTGTGGCTGTCAGGAGGTAATGACAGAAGAGGTAGCTAAAATTGTGTTTGATTTTCTGCACGATGACAACGATAGCGATGATGATAGGAGGTATAGGTGATGAAAGGGATTCTAATCAATTCGACAAGGACACAAGTGATTCTGGTCATCAAGATAACAATCACTCCGCATCGACAGGCAGGCGACGTGATCGTTTATTGAACTACTGGTTCTGTTTCCATGACTGTGAATTACTGCGGACAGTTAACATTATTAGTCATGTAGTTATTGCCTTTTCCTTCACTTTCTTTTAACAACACATATAGATTACCTATTTTTCAGCATTCTTTGAATTTTTGTAACATTTTTGAGAGGTTTCTTTTTATGAAAAATAATGAATAATCTCGGGAGCAAAAGGGTTAAGTCCGCAAATGTTCTCTTTCTGCATAATTAATGATCCAGCAACAGACTGAAATAACAAAAGAATGGAGACAGAGATTTCGAATTCAGATGATAACAAGTGCTGCGATAATATTGCTGCTTGTGTTTATTGATGAAGTCATTTTTATGTCTGATAGAATTAGTTAGCTATTCTCAAGGAAGCAGATACATTGTATTTGACGGCAGACTTAGATAAAACTAACATTGTCGTTTAACACAAACTTGTGATGCGTGTGCACAGTGAATGATGACGATGCTAACACAAACTGATGACGTAAGTCCACAGTGAACGTTGATGATGTTATGAGATGTTAACAGAAACTGTTGACGATTTTCCACCTTGTAGCTTCACCTAGTTGATAGATGGCTGAGCATTTCGGGGGGTTGGGGGGGGGGGGAGTCTGTCATGTGAGACGAATTTATACACAATAGCTATTTGTGTTGTGATTCAGACCATTAATGATGTATTTATTTAGTTAATACATATGTTCCTTTTTTGAAAGCCAGATACGCACATACACATGTCATTTACATGTAACCAAGATTATTCCAGTGGTAGGCTAATAAAATACCAGTATAAAATATAGACTAGGAAAAACACAGTCTAGGTAGGGCCTCAAGACCTGGCCAGCTCATGGGTTTACGTGCAGGCTTAAGGCACATTGAGAAAACTGAAACTGAAACTGAGACCGAAACCACCTTGCTGTGTTGTGTTGACAGAAACTGATGACAGCAACAGTGGTGATTCCATTCGGGGCCAAACAGATCTTTCAGTCCGTGGAGAACATCATCGATAGTCTGAACGATCTGCACAAAGACCCCAAGTCGACCGTTAATGTTGTCTCTGGAAGCACTCTCACGTCAGTCATTATTCTGATGTTGTTCGATTGACTGATTGGTTGGTTAACCCTTTCACTCCCGCACTCCGGTCAACAGCATCCTGCACTGCCAACCATGTTAGCAAAGCAAAAACTTAACCCTTTGATTCCCTCACCCTATCCACCAGCTTCCTGCAGGAAGCTGGTGGATAGGATGAGGGAATCAAAGGTTAAGTTTTTGTAGTTGGTAGATAGGGTGCGGGAGTCAAAGGGTTAATGGTTGGTTGGTTGGTTGGTTGGTTGGTTGGTTGGATGGTTGGGTGATTGGGTAGTTGGGTGGGTGTTTGGGATGGTTGGGTGGGTGGTTGGTTGGCTGTTTGGGGGTTGGTTGGTTGGATGGTTGGTTGGTTAGTTGGTTGTGGTTGGTTGGCTGGTTGGTTGGTAATTGGTTGGCTGTTTGGGGTTGGTTGGTTGGTTGGGTGGTTGGCTGGTTGATTGGGTAGTTGGTTGGGTGGGTGGGTAGGTTGCTGGCTGGCTGGCTGGTTTGGTGGTTGGTTGGTTGGTTGGTTGGTTGGCTGGTTGGTTGCTTGTTTGGTAATTGGTTGGCTGTTTGGGGGTTAGTTGGTTGGCTGGTTGGCTGGTTGATTGGGTAGTTGGTTGGGTGGGTGGGTGGGTGGGTGGGTGGCTGGTTTGGTGGTTGGGTGGGTGGTTAGGTGGGTGGTTGATTGGTTGTTGGCTGGGTGGATGATTGGGTGGTTGGTTAGTTGGTTAGTAAGGTGGCTGGTTTGTTTGCATGTTTGTTAAAATGTCGCTATCGGCACCACACTGTGTACTTCGTTTAAGTTGTGTGATTTGTTTGGTTTATGCTTTGTTCTACCACTGTATCTGTGTAAGTATGAAATCACTTCCTACACAAGATTAACTCAAAACAATACGTTTTGTTGACACTGCATGCACACACATGTATCAGTCTTTCTCCAAATATTCATTCTTGTGTCTTTGAGATCCTCTGTTAACGTAATACTACGATTAGGTCATGCATTTCGTGGACAGTTTCTGTCTGTCTGCCTGTCTGCCTGCCTGTCTGTCTGTCTGTCTGTCTGTCTGTTTGTGTCTGTCTGTCTGTCTGTTTGTTTGTTTCTCTCTCTCTCTCTCTCTCTCTCTCTCTTTCTCTTTGTGTGTTATGTGTGTCTCTCTCTCTCTCTCTGTCTGTTTGTCTGTCTGTCTCTGTGTGTCTGTCTGTCTGTCCATCTGTCTCTCTCTCTCTGTCTCTGTCTCTCTCTCTTTCTCTCTCTCTCTTTCTCTCTGTCGCTCTCTCTTTCTCTTTGTATGTGTGTGTGTGTGTCTCTCTCTCTCTCTGTCTCTCTCTGTCTCTCTTTCTCTCTCTCTCTCTTTCTCTCTGTGTCTCCCTCTGTCTCTATCTTTCTTTCTTTCTCTCTGTCTGTCGTTTTCAAGTGTCCTTTTAACGCATTGATAGTGTTTATTCAAACAGGAAAGCAGCATATGGTCTGTTTATTTGTATTATATGTTTATAAATCACAAGGTTTTCATGGATCCACGGAACTTAATCGTACTTT
>JAPXFY010000032.1:25356855-25359355 GCA_030674185.1 Monoplex corrugatus
GTTAAAACAGACAATGTTGTTGTATACAGAAAGAGTTTAAAACAGACAATGTTGTTGTGTACAGAAATAGTTAAAACAGACCATGTTGTTGTGTACAGAAAGAGTTAAAACAGACAATGTTGATGTGTACAGAAAGAGTTAAAATAGACAAAGTTGTTGTGTACAGAAAGAGTTAAAACAGACCATGTTGTTGTGTACAGAAAGAGTTAAAACAGACCACATTGTTGTGTACAGAAAGAGTTAAAACAGACCATGTTGTTGTGTACAAAAAGAGTTAAAACAGACCATGTTGTTGTGTACAGAAAGAGTTAAAACAGACAATGTTGTTGTATACAGAAAGAGTTAAAACAGACAATGTTGTTGTGTACAGAAACAGTTAAAACAGACCATGTTGTTGTGTACAGAAAGAGTTAAAACAGACAATGTTGATGTGTACAGAAAGAGTTAAAATAGACAAAGTTGTTGTGTACAGAAAGAGTTAAAACAGACCATGTTGTTGTGTACAGAAAGAGTTAAAACAGACCACATTGTTGTGTACAGAAAGAGTTAAAACAGACCATGTTGTTGTGTACAGAAAGAGTTAAAACAGACCATGTTGTTGTGTACAGAAAGAGTTAAAACAGACAATGTTGTTGTGTACAGAAAGAGTTAAACAGACCATGTTGTTGTGTACAGAAAGAGTTAAAACACACCATGTTGTTGTGTACAGAAAGAGTTAAACCAGACCATGTTGTTGTGTACAGAAAGAGTTAAAACAGACCATGTTGTTGTTTACAGAAAGAGTTAAAACAGACAATGTTGTTGTATACAGAAATAGTTAGAACAGACAATGTTGATGTGTACAGAAAGAGTTAAAACAGACCATGTTGTTGTATACAGAAATAGTTAGAACAGACAATGTTGCTGTGTACAGAAATAGTTAAAACAGACCATGTTGTTGTGTACAGAAAGAGTTAAAACAGACAATGTTGATGTGTACAGAAAGAGTTAAAACAGACAATGTTGTTGTGTACAGGAAGGGTTTAAAACAGACCACATTGTTGTGTACAGAAAGAGTTTAAACAGACCATGTTGTTGTGTACAGAAAGAGTTTAAACAGACCATGTTGCTGTGTACAGAAAGAGTTAAAACAGACCATGTTGTTGTGTACAGAAAGAGTTAAAACAGACCATGTTGTTGTGTACAGAAAGAGTTAAAATAGACAATGTTGTTGTGTACAGGAAGGGTTAAAACAGACCACATTGTTGTGTACAGGAAGAGTTAAAACAGACAATGTTGTTGTGTACAGAAAGAGTTAAAACAGACCATGTTGTTGTGTACAAAAAGAGTTAAAACAGACCATGTTGTTGTGTACAGAAAGAGTTAAAACAGACCATGTTGTTGTGTACAAAAAGAGTTAAAACACACCATGTTGTTGTGTACAGAAAGAGTTAAAACAGACCATGTTGTTGTGTACAGAAAGAGTTAAAACAGACCATGTTGTTGTCTACAGGAAGGGTTAAAACAGACCATGTTGTTGTCTACAGGAAGGGTTAAAACAGACCATGTTGTTGTGTACAGAAAGGGTTAAAACAGACAATGCTATTGTGTACAGGAAGGGTTAAACAGACCATGTTGTTGTGTACAGAAAGAGTTAAAACACACCATGTTGTTGTGTACAGAAAGAGTTAAACCAGACCATGTTGTTGTGTACAGAAAGAGTTAAAACAGACCATGTTGTTGTTTACAGAAAGAGTTAAAACAGACAATGTTGTTGTATACAGAAATAGTTAGAACAGACAATGTTGATTGTGTACAGAAAGAGTTAAAACAGACCATGTTGTTGTATACAGAAATAGTTAGAACAGACAATGTTGCTGTGTACAGAAATAGTTAAAACAGACCATGTTGTTGTGTACAGAAAGAGTTAAAACAGACAATGTTGATGTGTACAGAAAGAGTTAAAACAGACAATGTTGTTGTGTACAGGAAGGGTTAAAACAGACCACATTGTTGTGTACAGAAAGAGTTTAAACAGACCATGTTGTTGTGTACAGAAAGAGTTTAAACAGACCATGTTGCTGTGTACAGAAAGAGTTAAAACAGACCATGTTGTTGTGTACAGAAAGAGTTAAAACAGACCATGTTGTTGTGTACAGAAAGAGTTAAAATAGACAATGTTGTTGTGTACAGGAAGGGTTAAAACAGACCACATTGTTGTGTACAGGAAGAGTTAAAACAGACAATGTTGTTGTGTACAGAAAGAGTTAAAACAGACCATGTTGTTGTGTACAAAAAGAGTTAAAACAGACCATGTTGTTGTGTACAGAAAGAGTTAAAACAGACCATGTTGTTGTGTACAAAAAGAGTTAAAACACACCATGTTGTTGTGTACAGAAAGAGTTAAAACAGACCATGTTGTTGTGTACAGAAAGAGTTAAAACAGACCATGTTGTTGTCTACAGGAAGGGTTAAAACAGACCATGTTGTTGTCTACAGGAAGGGTTAAAACAGACCATGT
>JAPXFY010000032.1:25366855-25369355 GCA_030674185.1 Monoplex corrugatus
AGATGTTTGAGTGCAAGACTCTATCAAAACAACACTCCAACTCACACTAATGAGTGGACATAAGTCTAAAAAATGAAAACAAAACATCAACAACGAAAAACAAACAAACAAAAATAAAACAAAACAAAACAAAAATTGCACGTGGATCTACTGTCCCCAACACACTGGGCAATGAACGTGCCCGACAAACTTGATGCTGATGTCGCTGTAACAAAAATTCTGCATCTTAGAAAGTCTGATAATCTATCATCATCATCATCAGGTACCTTGCCACATGGCGTTGGCGATCATAGCCTTCCGTCTGTTTCTATCTCTTGTTGCCTCAAGCACCTCTTCCACCCTCTTTGTCTTCAGCCATTCTGCAAGTCTGTCCAATATCTTCTCCCTGGGTCTACCTGATGCTCTCTTTCCCTCCAGCTTTCCCGTTGTGACCAGGTGATCCAATTCCCCTTTCCTCATAAAATGGCCTATAGATATTGCCTGTCTTTTCCTAATCTTCCTTATGAATGATCTTCTTGTGTCTGCCTCCATCAAGACTGTCTCGTTTGTTTTCTTTAGTCACTTAAAACCATTCCCTTACGAACAAAATGTTGGTCATCATATTAATGACAGACTTACTCAGAAATGATAAGACAGAGGAGGTGACCGATAATCCACTCTGAGAGGAAAAGCTGTCTGCCAGGTCTTCATCACGTTTCCAAACCCAAACCACGGTCATTCTGCAAGTGGAGGGGGATAAGGGAAATAACTCCTAAAAGACTGTTGCTTATCATTAAAGTAGTTTCTTCCCTTCGACCAACCACGGACTGAACAACTCCTTTTCAGTGTCGCAACATGAAGCGTTGATCGTAGTCTCGGCATATACCAGCAGTGTGACATCTATGATTTTGATGGACACCACACTGCTGGCAACTGGCCCTCAGGTTGTATTGATATCAATGATGGTGGTCGGTCACTGAAGTGAGAGAGAGTCAGCCAACATGGTTATTCAGGACAGAGTCCTGATTGATTCAGAGTAAATCGTGCTGCTTTAGATGATAACCTGCTCTAAAAGAGACAGACAGACAGACAGACAAGCAGACAGACAGACAGGCAGACAGACAAGCAGACAGACAGACAGACAAGCAGACAGACAGACAGACGGATAGACAGACGGATAGGCAGACAGTCAGGCAGACAGACAGACAGACTGACAAGCAGACAAGCAGACAGACAGGCATACAGACGGATAGGCAGACAGGCAGACAGACGGATAGGCAGGCAGACAGACAGGCAGACAGACAGACAGACAAGCAGACAGACAGACAGACAGACAGGCAGACAGGCAGACAAGCAGACAGACGGATAGGCAGACAGGCAGACAGACGGATAGGCAGGCAGGCAGGCAGGCAGGCAGGCAGGCAGGCAGACAGACAGACAGACATACAGGCAGACAGGCAGACAGGCAGACAGATGGATAGGCAGAAGGCAGACAGACGGATAGGCAGGCAGGCAGGCAGACAGACAGACAAGCAGACAAGCAGACAGGCGGACAGGCGGACAGGCAGACAGGCAGACAAGCAGACAGGCGGACAGGCAGACAGGCAGACAGACGGATAGGCAGGCAGACAGACAGACAGACAGACAAGCAGACAGACAGACAGGCAGACAGACGGATAGGCAGGCAGGCAGGCAGACAAGCAGACAGACAGACAAACAGACACGCTTTTCTTTTATTGTTAAGGAAGTGAAGACAGCACCGGCAAAGGTCTGCAATCATTCATAGTTAATGAATGTTTTAACTTTAGAAAGAGGTGTGGCTTTAGCTGTTTTTAACTTTGAAGGAAAACAGTTGTTTTTTTCTAATGCTCAGACAAGACTATTGATATCAGCAAGATTAAAATGAGACATAATGTAATGTTTAAAAACTTTTTCGATTTTGTTGCCAAGTCCATCACGTCTACATGAACCTTTGTTTTTCAGTTTGGATATATGTTTACCAAGTTGATACACTGTCATTTGAAGAATACATGTACATACACTGCTATACCTGTCTATCATGGACAGGCTGAATTCTAAATATTGAATAGTGTGATACAACAAGTGTACCGTCACTAGCACAGCAAGGGAGTTTTGATTCGGTTTTACCAAGAATACGACATGCATGAAATCTTTATAGATAAGGGGAGGGAGAGAGAGAGAGAGGAGAGAGAGAGAGAGAGAGAGAGAGAGAGAGAGAGAGAGAGAGAGAGAGAGAGAGAGAGAGAAGAGAGAGAGAGAGAGATGATTTCAGATTTCAGATGATTTATTTAATAAAGGCCATGGCCCCTCATGAAGGGTGAAATAAACATACATCACTTAAATATACACTGTTTTATCCTAAATATTACACAGAGCAAAGAAAACTGAAACATTCAATTTGCACAAGAGCTCCTGAGTTTAAAGGCTTTGTACAAATAAATGGCAAGCTGTTTAACATGCTCTAAAAGAGACAGACAGACAGACAGACAAGCAGACAGAC
>JAPXFY010000032.1:25394355-25401855 GCA_030674185.1 Monoplex corrugatus
AATTATAATTATGCTTTTATGCTTGCTTGATCTTATCATGCCTGCCCCTTCCATCTTATCTCCCCTAGTCCTACAATGCTGATGTTAAGCCTTTCCATCTCTACCTTCACATTTTCTCATTTTCTTTCTTGCAGTAATGTTTTTACCTTCCAAGTAGCAATTTTCATATTGAATCTGTTGGCAGTGGCTTGATGACGGTCGGGTGTCTGTGTGCAGTATGACATAGTTAGCTTTGCTTTCAGTTCCCTGAACCCAGGTCTGTCCTGGTCTCTTCCTTTACACAGTCTGTTACTCTGTCTCCTTCTTCCTTTAAAATAAATCATGTCTTGTCTGCTATCAATTTCAATAAATTATACATTAAATGAACTAACGAACAAACACACATGCGCGCCTATATACACGCATACGTTCATATTGTACATATACACACATAAACACACGCACACACGCACACTACGCACACACATACGCACACACAAGCGTGCTTTTATTAAATACCAGTGTAACAAGAACTGCCAGTGACAACCCCTCTGAGGTAACACACTAGAGAAGACCCTGCATTACTGCCATATCACAGATCCCAAGTGGTCACAATCATTGTTCAATCTTTGAACTGGACATAATCTATTCCACCTCATTCTTAACTGAAAGAGTTTTGATGTGACATGACCATGTGGTGTTTGTGTGTGTTTCAGACTGACGAAAGATTTCCCGCTTTCGGATCTTTTTGCTCTCAAGTGAGTCTTTTTTTTAACTATTACATACCATACCATACCATACTACCATACCATACCATACCATACCATACCAATACCATACCATACATACCATACCATACCATACCATACCATACCATACCATACCATACCATACCATACCATACCATACCATACCATACCATACCATACCATACCATACCATACCACCCATACCATACCATACCGTACCGTACCGTACCGTACATACCATACCATACCACACCACCATACAACACCACCATACAACACCATACAATTCCATACCACACCACACCATACAACACCTCACTACACTGAATTATACAATGCCACACCACACCACACAAAATCATACCACACCACAAAACACCACAGCAACTCATACCATACCATACCACATCACACCACACTACATTATACACCACACCAACCACACCCTACCATACCACACCACACCACACCACACCACTCCACATCACACACCACACCACACCACCACACCACACCACACCACATCACATCACACCACATACACATCACACCACACCAACTCACACCACACCACCATACCATACCACACCATACCATACCATACCAAACCATACCATACCATACCATACCATTCATACCATACCATACCATACCATACCATACCCATACCATACCATACCATACCATACCATACCATACCATACCATACCATACCATACCATACCATACCATACTTCAGCACACCACACCAAATTGCACCATACAATATAGTACATGTGTAATCAACTTCACGTTACAACGTCATGTCAGCCTTCAAGATCCACAGAAGTGTGACTTGTCATGTTGCCTGTCTACTCATTAAGTGCCAGCTTTGTTGGACAGTACATGTTGTCAATATGAAAGTCAAGCACATCCCATAGATGTTTCTGCACGAGAAACTGAAGCAAGGACACCGTGACCATGGAAGATCAGTAAAGCGATACAAGGATACTCTCAAGACTGACCTCGTGAGCTGTGACATCAACTGTCATAGGCATCCTTCAGTCTCGGAAGACTATGGAGTTGCGCTCGTGGTGTTTATGCTGGTGCAGCGTCGGGTGTGGCTGGCCAGTCCGACGCGGGAATGACAGTCCCTGTGGCAGAGGGCACAGATGAAGTCTGACGCTGGTCTGTCTGCCTGGGCTGCAGCCTTTCTTCTCGTTCTCTTTTCCTCGTGCTGCTGAGCGAGTGTTTCTTCGAACTTGGAGAGACCTTTCTGCACAGTCTGTCTCCAGGCTGACCGTTCGAAGGCTGCTGCTTCCCAGTTGTTCTTGTCGATGTTAAAGGCTTTTAGGTCCCTCTTGCACACGTCTTTGAATCGCAGCTGTGGTCTGCCTGTGGGACGTTTTCCCTGCACCAGTTCTCCGTAGAGGAGGTCTTTAGGGATCCGTCCGTCGTCCATGCGCACGTCATGGCCGAGCCAACGCATACGTCTCTGTTTCAGCAGCGTGTACATGCTGGTGCATCCAGCTCTTTCCAGGACAGTGTTGTTTGGGACCTTGTCCTGCCAGGTGATGTTTAGAATGCGTCGGAGGCTACGCATGTGAAAGGCATTGATATCAACACCACCAGAAGAAAAGACATTATCCTCAAATAAAGCTGCTTGTGACAGTAGTACACACAGTTTACAATCACATTTGAACAGCCCAGACCAGCTGCTATTCAACAGAAGAAGCCACAAACATCTGAACCACCCAGAACAATGGAAGCAGACCCCAAGACAGCAAGAATATTTCCCATGCGGTGTCTTTATAAGTCCTTGTGCCTTCAGGATTGGTCTTGTATATGGCATGAAGACCCACAACAGGCCATAAAGCATCAGTATGTAACAAGGTGTTTCAATTGCCTATCAGTGTGTACCATTTTTTTTATAAGTGTGTAACATGTCAGTCCATTTAATGCATTATTCATTGAAATTGATAGTAGGGACTCGGATGAAGTCTGGCCCCTAGACGTGCGGCATGCAGGCCCACCGACGTGTGGATATGCCCTGGCGCCCATGAACCAGACCCCCAGCTATGGGTAAATAGCTCCACTGCCTTGTGGACATGTCGGGAGAAAATAAGGCTAAGGGAGTAAACCCTGAAAAAATCACCCTACTGCCTTGTAGGTTGTCGTGGGAACGACAAAGGCTAGCGGAGAGACCGTACACAAACCGATGGAAGGCAACGGGAAACCACCATCGTACTTTTCCAAGATGAATCATGGCCAAACAAAACAAGGAAAATAAGGATAACGACATAAATATGGACTCCTATGGAACATCGTCCGGTAGGGACCGTCATGCTGCACAGGTGACACCAGACCGTCAGCAAGCTACTGCGTTAAGTCTAAAAAAAAACAACCAAAATCGCAACATGGAATGTTAGGACGTTGCTGCAAAAAGGTAAATTGGACAATATCAAAATGGAAATGGAAAGGCTTAACATTTGTATTTTATTTTTGGGGAAGTGAGATAGAATGGCGCAGGCATGATAACATCAGGAGAGCATACAGTAATAATACTATTTTCTAATGGAATTCACATGAAAGAGGAGTAGGCATCGTAATGGACAGGGACAAATCAAAAGCAGTTAAGGGATGCTGGGCTGTGTCCGACAGAGTTTTGCTGATTAAATTGGATGGCAGACCATATGATATCAACATCATGCAGGTGTATGCACAAACATCCGCAAGTGCTCAGGACAAGATTGACAACTTCTACGAAGTACTAGAGATGGCCAAGGTCCAATGTAAATCACAAGAAGTTACAGTCATAATGGGAGATTTTAATGCTAAAGTGGGGCAGGATAGGGTGGAGGATATAATTGGACCTCATGGCCTTGGTACACAAACTGAAAGGGGGGGGAAACTTGTAGAATGGGCACAGGATGAATGAGTTCACAGTAAGAAACACATGGTTTGAGCTGCGTAATAGAAGAAAATGGACTTGTATGGTCCAGGAGATAATACCAAAAATCAGATTGACTACATCTTGATCAATAAAAGATTTTGAAATTCTTCACTGACAGCAAACACACTACCAGGCGCAGACTGCAACAGTGACCACAATCCTGTAGTGGGAAGATTAAGGCTGAAATGAAGGGAAAAGAAACAAACCAAAAGCAACATCAAACTAAATCTTGGACTCTTAAAGACATGAAGTGATAAAAAAAAAAAAAATAAAAAAATAAACGTACATGCTCAAAACAAATTCAGTGCTCTGGAAGACGCTGGTGACAGTGAGGAACAATGGACAAAGTTGAGAAATTCGATAAATGAAGCTTGTGAAGAAATCCCCAGAGTAGATAGAAAAGCAAAAAAATGATTGGCTGCAAAAAGAAATTCTAGGCTTGGTAGAGGAACGGAGGAAGGCAAAGAGAAACGAGGAGATATACAGGAAGACAAACAAAGAAATCAGGAATAGGTGCAATGAAGCTAAGGAAGCTTGGCTGAAAACAAAGTGCAAAGAAATAGAAGACTGACACAAAACGGATCCTCAGAGTATGTACAGAAGAATTGAAGAAATTGTCTACAGGAAAAATACATGCACATCAACTGTTTGCTTAAAATCGATGGACGGTACGCTTATCGTGGAAAAAGACAAAATATTAGACAGATGGGGTGAGTACACGAAAGAACTTTTTGAAGATCACAGAAACGAAGAGCACATTATAAGAAAGAACATTGAATAATGAAAGATAAAGTTAGAGCAGCACTGAAAGAGATGAAACCAGGAAAAGCCCCAGGACCATGAAATATTACTACAGAGATGATTGAAGCCCTGGAGGAATTTGGTATTGAAAAAATAACTGCTCCTAAATGTGATTTATGATATCGGAAAAGTCCTCAGTTATATGTCAAGATCAATTTTCATTGCACTTCCAAAGAAAACAGGGGCTATAGAATGCGAACTCCATCGCACAATCAGCTTGATGAGTCATGTAACAAAAATCCTATTAAGAATAACAATGATGAGGACAAGGAATAGAATCAAAACACAAATAGCAGAAGAACAGTGTGAATTTGTCGAAGGAAAAGCAACTATTAAAGCCATATATATCATAAGAACTACCATAGAGAGGTCAATTGAGATGAATAAGGATTTATATTTATGCTTTGTTGATTATACCAAGGCTTTTGATCAGGTAAGACATGAAGAGTTGATCCACAAATTAGAAAGACTCAATATTGATGGAAAAGATCTACGAATGATCAGAAATATATATTGGGAACAAACAGCTGCAATGAGAAAAGAAAACGATATAAGCTCTTTCCAAAATTTCACAAGAGGCGTCAGACAAGATTGTGTTTTGTCACCAGATCCGTTTTCACTTTACAGCGAAAACATCATGAGAAACCTTGAAGAAGACCCTGGATTAAAGGTTTGAGGGAAAATGATAAACAACTTTCGATACGCAGATGACATCGTGCTTATTGCAGAAAATGAAAGGGACCTACAAAAGCTTGTGAATATACTAGAAATAGAAAGCAAAGGAAAGGGGTTGGAACTAAACAGCAAGAAGACTGAAGTCATGGTGATCAGTAACAAAAATGAAACCCCCTCATGCAAAGTGACAGCAAACGGCACACCCTTGAGACAGGTTGATAAGTTTAATTATCTGGGAACGATCATTTCACCAGGCGGCAGAATCGGCCAAGCCAAAACAGCATTCAAGAAGGTGAAAAGCATTCTTGCCAACAAATACCTATCAATTAACATCAAGAAGGGAGTTCTTGAATTTTATATAGAACTCGAAAATGCTGTACGGTTGTGAGGCATAGACAGTTAACAGGCAGAGCCAGAACAAGATTGAGGCAGCCGAGATGTGGGTTCTGAGAAGAATGTTGAGAGTTCCATGGACATTAAAGAAAACAAACGAGACAGTCTTGATGGAGGCAGATACAGGAAGATCAATCATGAGGAAGATTAGGAAAAGACATTTGTAGACTATTTTTTATGAGGAAAGGGGAATTGGAGCACCTGGTCACACCAGGAAAGCTGGAGAGAAAGACAGTACCAGGTAGACCCAGGGAAAACATATTGACGGACTTGCAAAGAGGCTGAAGACAGAGAGGGTGGAAGATGTGTTTGCGGCAACAAGGAATAGAATCATATGGAGGGTCATGATCGCCAACGCCATGTGGCAAGACCCTTGATGACGATCATGAACATGTAACAAATATGTACATTGTGAGTGTGTGCCCCAGTATGTCCTAATGATGTAGTGTGTTCCAAATGTGTACAAAGTCAGTGTGTACGATGGCATGTCCGTAATGTGTAGTGTGTAACAGTATCAGTGTGTAACACAGTGTACCCTAGGTATGTAGTGTTATAGGGTCAGTGTGTACCATAAGTGTGTAGTGTGTAACAAGATCCATGTGTACTATGATGTACTTTAGGTGTGTAGTGTTACAGGATCAGTGTGTACCATGGCGTGTCCTAAGTGTGTAGTGTGTAACAAGATCAGTGTATACCATGGTGTACCTAGGTGTGTAGTGTTATGGGGTCGTGTGTACCATGATGTGTCCTAAGTGTGTAGTGTTTAACAGTACCAGTGTGTACCATGATGTACCCTAGATGTGTAGTTTTACAGGGTCAGTGTGTACCATGGTGTGTTCTAAGTGTGTAGTGTATAACAAGATCCATGTGTACCATAGTGTACCCTCGGTGTGTAGTGTCACAGGGTTAGTATGTACCATAGTGTGTCCTAAGTGTGCAGTTTATCACAAACGTGTTCATGATCGGTGTGTACCGTGGTATATCCAAAGTGTGTTGTGTGTCATTAACGTGTATAGGGTCAGTGAATACAAGGGGTTTGTCCTAAGTGTGTATGTGTCACAAACGAATTCAGGGTCATTGTGTGCCATTCTGTGTCCTAAATGTATAGTGTGTCACAAACATGTACAGGGTCAGTGTGTGCCATAGGGTTTCCTAATTTGTAGTGTGTGACAAATATGTATAGGGTCAGTGCGTGCCATAGTGTGTCCTAAGTATATAGTCTGTCACAAACCTGTACATGGTCAGTGTGTGCCATGATTTGTCCTAAGTGTGTAGTGTGTCACACACGTGTATAAGGTCAGCGTGTGCCATGCTGTGTCCTAAGTGTGTAGTGTGTCACAAACGTGTACAGGGTCAGTGTGAAAAAGAGTGATGGTGACCAGGCCTACACAGTTGGGTTAGGTCTGAAGATACAGCTGGACAGCTCACAACCCTCACTGATAGACGCCATGTTGGTGAGCAATCTGCAAGTGCCGATACCTGGCTGTGCTGACTTTACCCTGCCAGGTGAGACTGACATACCTGTGACATTGATGACACAGTATTATACTAATGATAATAATTATACCTGCTTGTGTTGATTTCACTCTGCCAGGTGAGACTGACATACCTGTGACATTGATGACACATCATTATACTAATGATATAATTATACCTGGTTATGTTGATTTCACTCTGCCAGTTGAGGCTGACATATCTGTGACATTGATGACACAGCATCATAATAATGATATACTTATACCTGGCTGTGTTGATTTCACTCTGGCGGGTGTGACTGACATACCTGTGACATTGATGACACATCATTACAATACTGATAATGATTACACCTGGCTGAGTTGATTTCACTCTGCTAGGTGAGACTGACATACCTGTGACATTGATGACACATCATTATGATAATGACATGATTACACCTGGTTGAGTTGATTTCACTCTGCTAAGTGAGACTGACACACATGTGACATTGAT
>JAPXFY010000032.1:25409355-25411855 GCA_030674185.1 Monoplex corrugatus
AGTACAACACAGTACAACACAGTACAACACAATACAACACAGTACAACACAGTACAATACCACACAACACAGTACAACACAGCACAACACTGCACAACACAACACAGCACAGTACAATACCACACAACACAGTACAACACAGCACAACACAGTACAACACAGCACAATACAGCACAACACAGTACAACACAGTACAACACAGTCCAATACAGCACAACATAACACAGCACAACACAGTACAACACAGTAAAACACAATACAAAGCAGTACAATACAAAAAAGCACACCACTATAGAAGGCAGTGATACACAGCATAATACAAAACAATACAACACAATACAATACAAACAATACAAGACAATGCATTACAAAAATACAACACAACCTAATACAAAGCAGCACATAACAATACAACACAACACAATACAAAGCAGCACATAACAATACAACACAACACAATACAAAGCAGCACATAACAATACAACACAACACAACACAATACAAAGCAGCACATAACAATACAACACAACACAACACAATACAAAGCAGCACATAACAATACAACACAACACAATACAAAGCAGCACATAACAATACAACACAACACAATACAAAGCAGCACATAACAATACAACACAACACAATACAAAGCAGCACATAACAATACAACACAACACAACACAATACAAAGCAGCACATAACAATACAACACAACACAATACAAAGCAGCACATAACAACACAACACAACACAATACAAAGCAGCACATAACAATACAACACAACACAATACAAAGCAGCACATAACAATACAACACAACACAATACAAAGCAGCACATAACAATACAACACAACACAATACAAAGCAGCACATAACAATACAACACAACACAACACAATACAAAGCAGCACATAACAATACAACACAACACAATACAATACAAAGCAGCACATAACAATACAACACAATACAATACAAAGCAGCACATAACAATACAACACAACACAACACAATACAAAGCAGCACATAACAATACAACACAATACAATACAAAGCAGCACATAACAATACAACACAATACAATACAAAGCAGCACATAACAATACAACACAACACAATACAAAGCAGCACATAACAATACAACACAACACAACACAATACAAAGCAGCACATAACAATACAACACAACACAACACAAAGCAGCACATAACAACACAACACAACACAACACAATACAAAGCAGCACATAACAATACAACACAACACAACACAAAGCAGCACATAACAACACAATACAACACAACACAACACAAAGCAGCACATAACAATACAACACAACACAATACAAAGCAGCACATAACAATACAACACAACACAATACAAAGCAGCACATACACAATACAAACACAACAACAAACAACAAAGCACAGCACATAACAATACAACACAACACAATACAAAGCAGCACATAACAATACAACACAACACAATACAAAGCAGCACATAACAATACAAACACAACACAAACACAAGCAGCACATAAACAACACACAATAAACTACAACACACAACACAATACAAAGCAGCACATAACAATACAACACAAACACAATACAAAAGCAGCACATAACAATACAACACAACACAATACAAAGCAGCACATAACAATACAACACAAACACAATACAAAGCAGCACATAACAATACAACACAACACAATACAAAGCAGCACATAACAAACACAACACAACACAATACAAAGCAGCACATAACAATACAACACAACACAATACAAAGCAGCACATAACAATACAACACAACACAATACAAAGCAGCACATAACAATACAACACAACACAACACAATACAAAGCAGCACATAACAATACAACACAAACACAATACAAAGCACACATAACCAATACAACACAACACAACACAATACAAAGCAGCACATAACAATACAACACAACACAATACAAAGCAGCACATAAACAATACAACACAACACACAAACACAAAGCAGCACATAACAATACAACACAACACAATACAAAGCAGCACATAACAACACAATACAACACAACACAATACAAAGCAGCACATAACAACACAACACACAACACAATACAAAGCAGCACATAACAATACAACACAAACACAATACAAAGCAGCACATAACAATACAACACACAACACAACACAATACAAAGCAGCACATAACAACACACACACAACACAACACAATACAAAGCAGCACATAACAACACAAACACAACACAACACAATACAAAGCAGCACATAACAACACAACACAACACAACACAATACAAAGCAGCACATAACAACACAACACAACACAATACAAAGCAGCACATAACAATACAACACAACACAATACAAAGCAGCACATAACAATACAACACAATACAATACAAAGCAGCACATAACAATACAACACAACACAATACAAAGCAGCACATAACAATACAACACAACA
>JAPXFY010000032.1:25421855-25424355 GCA_030674185.1 Monoplex corrugatus
CATGATGTCATTTGGTCTGTGTATACAAGCACAGTAACCATATGCATATACAGAGACAACGTATGATGTAAATTATGTGTGCATGTGTGTGTGTGTGTGTGTGTGTGTGTGTATGTGTGTGTGTGCATGTGTGTGTGTGTGTGTGTGTGTGTGAGAGAGAGAGAGAGAGAGAGAGGGGGAGACAGACAGACAGACAGACAGACAGGCAGACAGAGACAGAGACAGAAAGAAAGAAAGAACGAGAGACAGACATACAGAGACAGCGAAGGAGAGAGAAAGATATATAGAGAGAGACATAGACAGCGAGGAAAAAGAGAGAGAGAGAGACAGAGAGAGAGAGAGAGAGAGAGAGAGAAAGAGAGAGAGAGACAAACAGACAGACAGACAGACAGACAGTTTATCTCTGTTGTTTTTGAGCAACTCAACACGACAGTTACAAAGACACACAGATAAATAGGGTACTATCTCTTTGGTTGAATTGGTTATACACACACACGCACACACACACACACACACACACACACACACACACACACACACACACACACACACACACACATACATACATACATACATATATATATATATATATATATATATATATATATATATATATATATATATATATATATATATATATATATATTATATATATGGTCTCACAATCAACTTGAAGAAAACTGAGATCTTAGGCCAAGGCTGTGAAGAACCACCATCTCTACACATTGGAGATTATATATATTATATATATATATATATATTATATATATTATATTGTGTGTGTGTGTGTGTGTGTGTGTGTGTGTGTGTGTGTGTGTGTGTGTGTGTGTGTGTGTGTGTGTGTGTGTGCGTGTGTGTGTAACAGTTCTGTTTCACAGTTGCTGCTGAACAAGTTTGGTATAACAGACAGTCTGCAGTTACAGAGTTGTGATCCTACACGTGCACCATACTCCCCTGCCGGCGATGGTTGGAGAAATGGTAAAGGATCAACGATCACGTGTACTGTTTTAGATACTGTATGTGCAACATACTCCCCTGCCATCAATGGTTGGTTGGAAAATGGTAGAGTTAATGATCATGTGTACTGTTTTCCTCAAAAAGAAAAAAGCTGACCACATATCTCCTCTCCTGGCACAACTTCACTGGCTCCCTGTATCAAAGCGCATACAGTACAAACTAGACACCATGTGCTACAAAAGCCTCAATAACGCAGCCCCCGATTACCTGTCAAGCCTACTTGAGATCTATGTTCCCTCACGTACCCTCCGCTCTGCTCCGATCCTCTGACTTTTCGCTTTCCACGCACTAAGCTCAATACCTATGGTCCACGAGCCTTCTCTGTTTCTGGTCCACTCTCCTGGAACAAACTTCCTCTCTCAGTCCGTCAGCAACCTACTTTTGTCTCCTTCAAGTCCGCTCTCAAAACTCACCTTTTCTCCTCTGCATAAAATCCTGACCTCACTCAACCCCCTCTGCAGCCTGTCTCCACTCGGAGGGGAATCACATTGTAATATATAATTGTATATAATATGCTCTCTATAATTTTCCATTGCTTTTATTCTTTCTCCCCATTTATAGCCATGCGTGTGTGTGTGTGTGTGTGTGTGTGTGTGTGTGTGTGTGTGTGTGTGTGTGTGTGTGTGTGTGTGCGTGCGTGTGTGTGCGTGCGTGTGTGTGTGTTTCAGCGCTTAGATTTGATTTTATGAAGATTTTGCGCTACATAAAATATTGTAATTATTATAATTATTATTATTATTAAAAAAATATTATTAATTATTATTTTAGATACTGAACATGTATGTGCACCATACTTCCCTGCCGTCAATGGTTGGAGAAATGGTAAAGAGTAAATAATGATCATGTATATTGTTTTAGATACGATATGTGCACCATACTCCCCTGCCATCCTGGTTGGAAAAATGGTAGAGTTAATGATCATGTATAAAATGGTAAAGAGTAAATGCTCATGTGTACTGCTTTAGATACTATATGTGCACCATACTCCCCTGCCGTCCTTGCTGAAGGATTAGCTCATTATCATACTTATTTATACATGGACCATATTAGATTTAACTTTGTTAGCGTATTATCATATCAACAATATAGCATGGTCCATACTATATTCAGTATCGTTCCTAATTATCATGTTTCTTATTCAGCATAGTCTTAACTGTTATTTATGGCGTGAACTCAAGTCCATGTTGATATTTTACATCTACGATATGGACTGTTTTTTTTTATATCTAAATCTATGGTGCTAGTTCTATCTTTGTTTATATGTACACCTGTGGTGTTAGACCAGTCTTTGCCGATCCTACTGTTTATGGTGTGAGTTCGGTCTTTTGGATCTGTCGATAAACTGACGTCCCATGTGCAGGACTCTGTCACTTCACGCCAAAGGTACCACAATAAGAAGGGGTTTTACTGGCCATTATATGGAACAAATATATGTATAGATAAATATAGACAGACAGACAGATAGACACATAGACACATAGGT
>JAPXFY010000032.1:25431855-25436855 GCA_030674185.1 Monoplex corrugatus
CATTGCGTACACCTGTCTATCTGTGTCATTTGTTATGTCAATGCTTATACCTATCTGTCATGTGTTATGTCAGTGCTTGCAAGTGTCATAAATGTCATTTATGATATCATTGCTTACACGTGTAATCTGTGTCATTTGTTATGTCATTGCGTACCCCTGTCTATCTGTGTCATTTGTTATGTCAATGCTTATACCTATCTGTCATGTGTTATGTCAGTGCTTGCAAGTGTCATAAATGTCATTTATGATATCATTGCGTACCCCTGTCTATCTGTGTCATTTGTTGTCATTGCTTACATCTGTCTATGTCATTTGTTATGTCGGTGCTTACACTTGTCTATCTGTGTCATTTGTTATGTCATTGCTTACAACTGCCATCTATGTCATTAGTTATGTCATTGCTTACACCTGTCATCTATGTCATTAGTTATGTCATTGTTTACACCTGTCATCTATGTCATGTATTATGGCCTTGCTTACACCTGTCATCTATGTCATTAATTATGTCATTGTTTACACCTGTCATTAATGTCATTTGCTATGTCAATGCTTATACCTGCCATCTATGTCAATAGTTATATAATAATAATAATTACAATATTTATATAGCGCAAAATCTTGATAAAATCAAATCTAAGCGCTGAAGCAGACACACACGCAAGCACGCACGCACGCACGCACGCACACACACGCACACGCACACACACACACACACACACACACACACACACACACACACACACACACACACACACACGCATGGCTATAAATGGGGAAAAAGAATAAAAGCAATAAAAGCAAGAATAAAACCAATGGAAAATTATAGAGAGCATAGCATATACAATTATATATTATAACCATGTGATTCCCTCCGAGCGGAGACAGGCTGCAGAGGGGGGGGGGGGGGTTGAGTGAGGTCAGGATTTTATGCGGAGGAGAAAAGGTGAGTTTTGAGAGCGGACTTGAAAGAGACAAAAGTAGGTTGCTGACGGACTGAGAGAGGAAGTTTGTTCCAGGAGAGTGGACCAGAAACAGAGAAGGCTCGTGGACCATAGGTATTGAGCTTAGTGCGTGGAAAGCGAAAAGTCAGAGGATCGGAGGCAGAGCGGAGGGTACGTGAGGGAAGATAGATCTCAAGTAGGCTTGACAGGTAATCGGGGGCTGCGTTATTGAGGCTTTTGTAGCACATGGTGTCTAGTTTGTACTGTATGCGCTTTGATACAGGGAGCCAGTGAAGTTGTGCCAGGAGAGGAGATATGTGGTCAGCTTTTTTCTTTTTGAGTACAAGGCGTACAGCATTGTTTTGAATGCGCTGTAGGATGTGAATGGTGGAGGCAGGAAGACCAGACAGGAGTGAATTGCAATAGTCAATGCGAGACATTATGAAGGAGAGCTTACACCTGCCACCTACGTCCTTTGTCATGTCAATGTTTACACCTGCCATCTATGTCAATAGTTAGGTCAGTACTTACATCTGTCATCTATGTCATTTGTATGTCAATGCTTACACCTGTCATCTATGCCATTTGTTATATCAGTGCTTACACCTGCCATCTATGTCAATAGTTATGTCATTGCTTACACCTGTCATCTATGCCATGTGTTATGTCAGTGCTTACACCTGCCATCTATGTCAATAGTTATGTCATTGCTTACACCTGTCATCTATATCATTTATTATGTTAATGCTTACACCTGTCATCTGTGTCATTTGCTGCCATTGCTTACACCTGTCATTTATGTCATATACAGAATTTACATCAAATTGCTCTATCAGTGTTGATATATTATGTAAATGACCAGTAGCCATGATATAGAGGTTAGCACAACGAATTTCTGGCTGGAAGATCGTGGATTCGAAATCCTATTCCCCTCCCCCAGTCCTTATAAAGTCATTGTGATATTTTAGGCTCCGACTGGCTCCATCCAAAAACTGAGCATGATGAAGGCTCATTGGGAAAACTTCGACCACACAGTGAGTCTCATCTACTGAACAGATGCGTCACTGAGGTCACTGCTCAAGTCTTATGAGCAACACTGCAGATGTGATTTGTCTCTCGGGCCTGGTTGTCGTCAGATTATATTATGATAGTAAGCGTAGAGTACAGCCCTGCCATGCAGTCCCAATCCTAGATGGACTCTCTTGCATCATGGTTATCATCCTCATCGTCAACATTGTCCTGGCATTGTGAAACCCTTGTCATCATTATCATGGCGTTGTGAAAACAACGTCATAATTATCATGGCAATGTGAAAACATTATCATCATTATCATGGATTTGTGAAAGTATTATCATCATTATCATGGATTTGTGAAAGTACTATCATCAGTATCGCGGATTTGTGAAAACATCTCATAATTATCATGGCAATGTGAAAATATTATCATCATTATCATGGATTTGTGAAAATATCTCATAATTATCATGGCAATGTGAAAATGTTATCATCATTATCATGGCATTGTGAGAATATTATCATCATTATCATGGCATTGTGAGAATATTATCATCATTATCATGGCATTGTGAGAATATTATCATCATTATCATGGAATTCTGAAACTATTATCATCATTATCATGGCATTGTGAAATATTATCATCATATCATATGGCATTGTGAAACTATTATCATCATTATCATGGCATTGTGAAAGTTTTGTCATCATTATCATGGCATTGTGAAAATATTATCATCATTATCATGGCATTGTGAAAATATTATTGTCGTTATCATGGCGTCGTGCAAATATCGTCATAATTATCACGGAATTGTGAATATACTGTCATAATTATTATGGCATTGTGTGAATATCATCATCATTATTATGGCATTGTGAAAATGTTATCATCATTATCATGACATTGTGAAAATAGTATTGTCATTATCATGGCGTCGTGAAAATATCGTCATAACTATCACGGAACTGTGAATATATTGTCATCATTATTATGGCGTTGTGAAAATATCATCATCATTATTATGGCATTGTGAAAATGTTATCATCATTATCATGACATTGTGAAAATATTATTGTCATTATCATGGCGCTGTGAAAATATCATCATTATTATGGCACTGTGAAAGTATTATCATCATTATCATGGCATTGTGAAAATATCATCATTATCATGGCATTGTGAAAATATCATCATTATCATGGCATTGTCAAAAGATCATCATTATCATGGCACTGTGAAAGTATTATCATCATTATCATGGCATTGTGGAAACGTTATCGTCATTATCATGGCATTGTGAAAATATTCTCATTATTATCATGTAATTTTGAAAATATCGTCATAATTATCACGGAATTGTGTAAAATGTATCATCATTATCATGGCATTGTTAAAATGTCATCATCATTATCATGGCATTGTGAAAATGTTATCATCATTATCATGGAATTGTGAAAACATTGTCATCATTATCATGGATTTGTGAAAATATTATCATCATAATATGGCATTGTGAAAATATTATCATCATTATCATGGAATTGTGAAAATATTATCATCATAATTATGGCATTGTGAAAATATTATCATCATTATCATGGCATTGTGAAAATGTTGTCATCATTATCATGGCATTGTGAAAATATTATCATCATTATCGTGGAATTCTGAAAATATTGTCATCATTATCATGGAATTGTGAAAATGTTATAATTATTATCATGGATTTGTGAAAATACTATTGTCATTATCATGGCATTGTGAAAATATCGTCATAATTATCATGGAATTGTGAAAATGTTATGATCATAATTAGGGCATTGTGAAAATATCGTCATCATTATTATCATGGCATTGTGAAAATGTTGTCATCATTACCATAGCATTGTGGAAAATTTAATATCGTCATAATTATAATGGCATTGAGAAAACACTGACATCACTATCATGGCATCGTGAAAATAATGTCATAATTATCATGGCATCGTGAAAATAATGTCATAATTATCATGGCATCGTGAAAATAATGTCATAATTATCATGGCACCGTGAAAATAATGTCATAATTATCATGTTATCGTGAAAATAATGTCATAATTATCATGGCATCGTGAAAATAATGTCATAATTATCATGGCATCGTGAAAATAATGTCATAATTATCATGGCATCGTGAAAATAATGTCATAATTATCATGTCATCGTGAAAATAATGTCATAATTATCATGGCATCGTGAAAATAATGTCATAATTATCATGGCATCGTGACAGCTGGCCAGCTGCTGTGGTCATGAAGATGGCTTAAAAATGGGACCAAAAACTGAACACACAGGAAAATGCTTTAGTGCAATGATCAAAAAAAATTTTTTTTTTGTTACATACGTCATCAGCATAACAGATTATATGCCAGGTTTTCAGTTTCCTTTGCCAGTCAAGGCCAGAAACCAATGTGTACAAACCAACCAGTGATCGATTTCTATATGCCAGGTTGTCAGTTCTCCTTGCCAGTCAAGGCCAGTAATCAGTGTGTACAAACTTACCAGTGATTGATTTCTATATGCCAGGTTGTCAGTTCTCCTTGCCAGTCAAGGCCAAAAGCAGTGTGTACAAACCAACCAGTGTCTGGGCGTACAATGCTGTGTGCCTGTCGACCTCGGCTTTCTGGGTCAGTACTCCGTGGAAATTGCATTTGACCTTGACCCTTGCACCAAAACGTTGAACTACAGACTGGAGAAGAAGACAGGGTCCATCGTCCTCACCACCAGTGTAGTAGGTAAGTCAGTACAATACAGTAGATAAGTCAGTACAATATAGTAGGTCAGTCAGTACAATAAAGTAGATAAGTCAGTACAATACAGTAGATAAGTCAGTACAATACAGTAGGTAAGTCAGTACAATACAGTAGATAAGTCAGTACAATACAGTAGATAAGTCAGTACAATACAGTAGATAAGTCAGTACAATACAGTAGATAAGTCAGTACAATGTAGTAGGTCAGTCAGTACAATACAGTAGGTCAGTCAGTACAATACAGTA
>JAPXFY010000032.1:25459355-25464355 GCA_030674185.1 Monoplex corrugatus
ATTAGTAGTTCCTTTTCCTTCAACAAATCTATGCTGTTCTGCTAATTCTGTTTTGATTCTATTCCTTGTCTCATCATAATAATTCATACATAATAGACTCGTTGTTAAATGACTCCTCAAGCTGATTGCACGATGGAGTTTGCATTATATAGCCACTGCTTTCTTTGGGAGTGGAATGAAAATTAATTTTGTCACAATTTTAGAGATTTTTCCAGTGACATGATGTTCACCTTGGAAGACAGTTATTTTTTCAATACCAAATTTAGCCAGAGGCTCAATTATTTCTATAATAATATTGTCTGGACCTGGAGGTTTTCCTTGTTTCGTTGGTGTTTTTTTTACGCTGCTGTAACTTAATCTTTCATTATTTGTGGTCCTTCAACGTTATTTTTTGTTTATATAATATGTTCATCCTGTCTATGGTCATTGAAAAGATCTTCAATGTACTCTCCCCGTCTTTTTGTATGTATTCTTTTTTAATCTGATCATATTAACTTGATGTCAACTGCTCAACACGACTTCCTCTACCGTACGAAAGTGCTCCATTGGAGCCACTACTACTGTCCTTCTTCGTTGTATTATTGCATCTGGCCATGATTTATTTAGAAGGAAAAAATGGGGGTTTCCCGTTGCCTTCTGTTGGTTTCGTATGCATTGTCCCTGCTAGTCTTTGTCATTCGCTCAATTATCCACAAGGCAGTAGGGGCTGAATCTCTGCTTTACTGAACGGCCTCCCTATACAGATATAATTATGTCCCAGTATACGGCCTCCCGATACAGATATTATTATAATAATAATAATAATAATAAATGGTTATTTATGAGCGCTTTCCACTTGCACAAAGCGCTTTACAACAACAATAAAAAGTAAAACAAGCACACGAACTCACAAACACACACCAACACACACACAAACACGCACAGACACACACACACAAACCACACACACACGCACGCACGCACGCACACAAACACACACGCGCATGCATTCACACCCAAAAACACGCACATCAAGAATACAGAGCGGCAGAAAGAGGGTCTACAAGAAATGTTGCTGGAAGAGAAAAGTCTTCAGACTAGTTTTAAAGGAGGGAAATGAAGGGCTGTGACGGAGATTGTGAGGCAAGGAGTTCCACATCTGCACAGCAGATGATGAAAAAGCTCGACCACCATGCCTCTCTCGTTTATATTTTGGAACGCGGAATGTTCTATCATCGGTAGCAGAGCGAAGAGATCTGGGTGGTACATAGATCGTAAAGATGTCAGAAAGGTATTTAGGCGCAGTGCCAATTATGACTTGGTAGCAGAGACAAGAAGCTTTGTATTTGATTCTTTGTTCAATAGGTAACCAGTGTAACTCTCGTAGAAGGGGTGTACAATGTGCCGATCTTTTTGCTTTGCACACTATTTTGGCTGCTGAGTTCTGTACTTGTTGTAGTGGTCTGATCAGGGTATGTGGAGAACCGACAAGAAGAGAATTGCAGTAGTCTAGTCTAGATAGTACACAAGAACTGACAAGTGTTTTTGTTGCATCAACTGTGAGGTAGCGACGTATAGAGCTGATGCGTCTGAGTTCATGGTAGGCTACTTGACAGGTTTTACTGATATGATGTTTCATGGACATCTCTTTATCAAGGAAAAAGCCAAGGTCACGTACATTGTCTGAAAATGAGACGGGCGTATTTCCTAGGTCAAAAGTAGGAGGTAGGGAAGTGGCATCAACTGATGGAGGAAGGAGTCTAAGAGCTTCAGTCTTGTCATCATTTAGTTTCAGTTTGTTTTCGGTCATCCAATTTTTAACTTCTGTGACACTATCTTGGAGAGATTGAATGAGATTATCGTAGTTTGAAAGCGTATCAGAATGTTCCAGTTGAGTATCATCAGCATACATTTCATGACGAATGGAATGAGTATCAATGAGATGAGTGAGTGGAGTGGTGTAGAGTATGAAAAGAACAGGGCCCAGAACAGAGCCCTGAGGAACGCCGAAAGTGAGAGTAGATTCAGAGGATCTATTTCCGTCTACTAGAACAATTTGCTTTCTGTCAGAGAGATATGATCGAAACCAGTTGAGCACGATATTTGTAATTCCAAATGTTGTATTCAGGCGTGAGAGAAGGATGTCATGATCTATTGTGTCAAAGGCAGCAGAAAGGTCCAAAAGTAGAAGAACAGATATTTTGTCTTGGTCAATAGCATTCAAAAGATCATTTACAATGCGTAAAAGAACAGTTTCTGTAGAATGGCCAGGCCTGTAAGCAGACTGGTGATCGCTGAGAAGTGAATGAGAGGTCAAATGGGAGAAAAGCTGGCGAAGCACAAGTCGTTCAAGAATTTTAGAGAGGTATGGAAGGTTGGAGATGGGTCTGTAATTTTTCAACTCGTTGGGGTCCAGATTTGATTTTTTCAGAAGGGGTTTTAACACGTCTGTTTTAAATTCAGTTGGAAAGACGCCGGAAATGAGTGATTCGTTCATGATATGAGTAATGCTAGGCAGAAGGTCTAAATGCTGAATTAGAAATTTGGTGGGCATTGGATCTAGTTCACAAGTCTTTGGAGTTGTCTGCATGATCCATTATACGACATCCCTATACAGATATTATTATGTCCCACTGTACGACATCCCTATACAGATATTATTATGTCCCATTATACGACATCCCTATACAGATTTTATTATGTCCCATTATACGACATCCCTATACAGATATTATTATGTCCCATTATACGACATCCCTATACAGATATTATTATGTCCCACTGTACGACATCCCTATACAGATATTATTATGTCCCATTATACGACATCCCTATACAGATATTATTATGTCACATTATACGACATCCCTGTACAGATATTATTATGTCCCATTATACGACATCCCTATACAGATATTATTATGTCCCATTATACGACATCCCTATACAGATATTATTATGTCCCACTGTACGACATCCCTACACAGATATTATTATGTCCCATTATACGACATCCCTATACAGATATTATTATGTCCCATTATACGACATCCCTATACAAATATTATTATGTCCCATTATACGACATCCCTGTACAGATATTATTATGTCCCATTATACGACATCCCTATACAGATATTATTATGTCCCATTATACGACATCCCTATACAGATATTATTATGTCCCACTGTACGACATCCCTACACAGATATTATTATGTCCCATTATACGACATCCCTATACAGATATTATTATGTCCCATTATACGACATCCCTATACAGATATTATTATGTCCCATTATACGACATCCTTATACAGATATTATTATGTCCCATTATACGACATCCCTATACAGATATTATTATGTCCCATTATACGACATCCCTACACAGATATTATTATGTCCCATTATACGACATCCCTATACAGATAGTATTATGTCCCACTGTACGACATCCCTATACAGATATTATTTCCCATTATACGACATCCCTATACAGATATTATTATGTCCCACTGTACGACATCCCTTTACAGATATTATTATGTCCCACTGTACGACATCCCTATACAGATATTATTATGTCCCACTGTACGACATCCCTATACAGATATTATTATGTCCCACTGTACGACATCCCTATACAGATATTATTATGTCCCACTGTACGACATCCCTGTACAGATATTATTATGTCCCACTGCACGACATCCCTATACAGATATTATTATGTCCCATTATACGACAACCCTATATATATATTATTATGTCCCATTATACGACATCCCTATACATATATTATTATGTCCCATTATACGACATCCCTATACAGATATTATTATGTCCCACTGTACGACATCCCTATACAGATATTATTATGTCCCATTATACGACATCCCTATACAGATATTATTATGTCCCACTGTACGACATCCCTATACAGATATTATTATGTCCCATTATACGACATCCCTATACAGATATTATTATGTCCCATTATACGACATCCCTATACAGATATTATTATGTCCCAATGTACGACATCCCTATACATATATTATTATGTCCCATTATACGACATCCCTATACAGATATTATTATGTCCCATTATGCGACATCCCTATACAGATATTATTATGTCCCATTATACGACATCCCTATACATATATTATTATGTCCCACTGTACGACATCCCTATACAGATATTATTATGTCCCATTATGCGACATCCCTATACAGATATTATTATGTCCCATTTACGACATCCCTATACAGATATTATTATGTCCCATTACGACATCCCTATACAGATATTATTATGTCCCATTATACGACATCCCTATACAGATATTATTATGTCCCATTATACGACATCCCTATACAGATATTATTATGTCCCATTATACGACATCCCTATACAGATATTATTATGTCCCATTATACGACATCCCTATACAGATATTATTATGTCCCATATACGACATCCCTATACAGTATATTATGTCCCATTACGATCCCTATACAGTATTATTATGTCCACTTATACACTCCCTATACAGATATTATTATGTCCCATTATACGACATCCCTATACAGATATTATTATGTCCCATTATACGACATCCCTATACAGATATTATTATGTCCCATTATACGATCCCTATACAGATATATTATGTCCCATGTTACGACATCCCTATACAGATATTATTATGTCCCATATACGACTCCCTATACAATTATATTATGTCCCACTATACGACTCCCTATACAGATATATTATGTCCACATTATACGACTCCCTATACAGATATATTATGTCCCATGTACGCTCCCTATACAGAATATTATATGTCCCATTACCGCTCCTATACAGATATATATTATGTCCACATACGCTCCCTATACAGATATAATTATGTCCCACTATACGCCTCCCTATACAGATATAATTATGTCCACTATACAGCCTCCCTATACAGATATAATTATGTCCCACTTCGCTTCCCTATACAGAT
>JAPXFY010000032.1:25471855-25476855 GCA_030674185.1 Monoplex corrugatus
CACACACACACACACGCATAGCTATAAATGGGGAGAAAAATTAAAAGCAATGGAAAATGTCACAGATGCTACGTGTATGGTGGCCATGGCATACGCCTTAAGCCTGCACATAAACGCATGAGACTGGCCAGGTCCTGAGGCCCTACCTAGACTATGTTTTACCTAGTCTATATTTTATACTGGTATTTTATCAGCCTGCCACTGGAATAACTTTGATTGCATGTGAGACGAGTTTATACACAATAGCTAGTTGTGTTGTGATTCAGACCTTTAATGATCTGTTTATTTACTTCATATACATGTTCCTTTATTGAAGTTAAGGTACACACATACACATGTCATTTACATGTAACCAAGATTATTCCAATGGTAGGCTAATAAAATACCAGAATAAAATATTGACTAGGTAAAACATAGTCTAGGTAGGGCCTCAAGACCTGGTCAGCTCATGGGTTTATGTGCAGGCTTTAGGCATGTGCCATGGTCACCATACACGTGGCACCTGTGACGTTAGTGTATACGGAATTCGTTCCGAATGTGGAGACGTCATCTTGAGAAACTGAAACTGAAACAGACATATACACATACATTCATACATACACACCCATATCGACACTGCATGATGGCCGACAACAACAACAGCAACAACAACAACAACAGCAAAGAGGAGACACCCATATATGCATGTCGTGAGAAACTTACAGACATATCTGGATAAAAATCAACAAACAGCCTACAACACACACAGACGATTTGGAAAACTTGCTTGTTCTTCAGTTGTCTGTTTCTTTTCCTCACTTTTCCTTTTTCTTTGTTCTAGGAAAAGCCCATACACTTTCCATTCCACGTTTTAAGAGTCTGTGCAGTGTTACTTTTGAGATGATACCAATGTTGGTCTGATTAATGATAGCTCTTGTTTTTCCTTTCATAGTGGGTTTCTGGCCATTTCCTCTGTCTATTCCTTTTTGGGTAAGACGTTTGATGGTATGATGACTCACATTCTGTTCACGAAGATATGATTTGAAGCGTCCAAGGACCTCAGACTTTCCCAGATGGAGAATGTTTTGTTGTAGTGGCATTGCCTACAAGTTCATCGGCCCGTTCTTTTCCCAAAACACCAACGTGTCCAGGGCAGTAGATCCACGTGAGGCTTTTTAGGTTGATACTGGTCATTGCTTTGCTCTGTTCAGGGGTCTCTACTCCATTTTGCACTTTTGGAAGTAGATTCATTGAATACCTCAGGATGAAGGCCTGGCTTTCTTTCATGTCGTCATCCAGTGAGGTTAGCTATTGTAGTGCATGTGTGACTGCCTCAATTTCCATTCTCAGACTGGAGGTTGTGATATCATATGTAGCATTTTCTTCATGTTTGGTGTTTCTATTCTGTTTGACAGTGAAACTCCATCCAGATTTGTAATAAGTGACTGAGCCATCCGTGTATATGATTACATCTCTGGGATTGCAGCTTAGTTGCTCCATGAGTATGTGAATTTCTGCATTTGTTTTCCCCGACTTGTATTCAATGACTTCTAAATGACCTGCATTCAATGACTTCTGGCTTCTCATCAATGACTTCTAACTGACCTGCATCCAGTGACTTTTAAATGACTTGTATTCAATGATTTCTAACTGACCTGTATTCAGTGACTCCTAACTGACCTGTATTCAATGACTCCTAACTGACCTGTATTCAGTGACTTCTAACTGACCTGTATTCAATGACTTCTAACTCACCTGTATTCAATGACTTCTAACTGACCTGTGTTCAGTGACTTCTAACTCACCTGTATTCAATGACTTCTAACTCACCTGTATTCAATGACTTCTAACTGACCTGTATCAATGACTTCAAATTAACATGTATTCAATGACTTCTAACTCGCCTGTATTCAATGACTTCTAACTGACCTGTATTCAATGACTTCAAATTAACATGTATTCAGTGACTTCTAACTCACCTGTATTCAATGACTTCTAACTCACCTGTATTCAATGACTTCTAACTCACCTGTATTCAATGATTTCTAACATGTATTCATTGACTTTTGACTGACTTGTAGCCAATGACATCTAACTCACCTGTATTCAGTGACTTCTAACATGTATTCAGTGACTTCTAACATGTATTCAGTGACTTCTAACTCACGTGTATTCAATGACTTCTAACATGCATTCATGACTTTTGACTTATATTCAACGAATTCTAACCACTGCCTTTCAGCAAACTGGGACGGTATCCATGACTACGAGAGTGGCATTCTGGGATACAGCGTGACGGTGGGGAGGGAAGTGTGTGAGGAATGGCTCCACCCTCACCATGACCCTCACAAACATCTCGTGCCCCTGGATGATGACACGCAGTGGACACACATTGCTGTGGTTAACACTGTGGGTGGAACATCACTGCCTGGTCAGCGTGTGTGTGTGTGTGTGTGTGTGTGTGTGTGTGTGTGTGTGTGTGTGTGTGTGTGTGTGTTGTGTGTTGTGTGTGTTTTTGGTTTGTAGTGTGTGTGTGTGTGTTGTGTTGTGTGTTGTGTGTGTGTGTGTGTTGTGTGTGTGTGTGTGTGTGTGGTGTGTGTGTGTGTGTGTGTGTGTTGTGTGTGTGTGTGTGTTGTGTTGTTGTGTGTTTGTTTCTTCTTCCTTGTTCTTTCGTCTTCTTTCTGTTTCGTTGCTTCTTCTTTTCTTCGCTTCTTCTGTTCCTTCTTCTTCTTCTTCTCTTCTTTCTTCTTTTTCTTCTTCTTCTTTCTTTTCTTCTTCTTTCTTCTTCTTCTTCTTCTTGTTCTTCTTCTCTTTCTTCTCTTCTTCTTCTTGTTCTTCTTCTTGTTCTTCTTCTTCTTCTTCTTCTTCTTTCTTCTTCTTCTTCTTCTTCTTCTTCTTCTTTCTTTCTTCTTCTCTTCTTCTTCTCTTCTTCTTCTTCTTCTTCTTCTTCTTCTTCTTTCTTCTTCTTCTTCTTCTTCTTTCTTCTTCTTCTTCTTCTTCTTCTTCTTCTTCTTCTTCTTCTTCTTTTTCTCTTCTTCTTCTTCTTCTTCTTCTTCTTCTTCGCAATTCTTCTTCTCTTCTTCGCAATTCTTCTTCTTCTTCTCGCAATTCTTTCTTCTTCTTCGCAATTCTTCTTCTTCTTCGCAATTCTTCTTCTTCGCAATTCTTCTTCTTCTTCTCTCTTCTTCTTCGCAATTCTTCTTCTTCCTTCTCTTCTTCTTCTTCGCAATTCTTCTTCTTCTTCTTCTTCTTCATTCTTCTTCTTCTTCTTCTTCTTCTTCTTCTTCTTCTTCTTCTTCTTCTTCTTCTTCTTCTTCTTCTTCTTTCTTCTTCTTCTTCTTCTCTCCTTTCTCTCTGTCTCTGTCTCTGTCTTTCTCTCTCTCTCTCTCACTCTCTCTCTCTGTGTCTCTCTCTCTGTATGTATCTGTGTCTTTGTGTCTGTCTGTGTCTGTGTATGTGTGTATGAAATGGGGTTGTCATTATCGCTAAAGATGACGGAGAAAAACTGAAAGGATCATTAAGACACTCCCCCAGACAGCTGTACAAGAACGCAAAAGCCATGAGAGTAACAGAGGAATTCTATGTTTGAACAACGGTCATCAATGACAAAGATGGAAGCCCCCTCAGCGATAAAGGCAGTGTAAAAAAAGCACATGCAGTCTACTTTAGCAAGCTCCTCACCCCTGTCAGCCAGTGAAATCCACTGTACCATTGACAATTAACTCACTTCATCATCATCATCATCAGGTGCCTTGCCACATGGCGTTGGCGATCATGGCCTTCCATTTGTTTCTATCCCTTGTTGCCTCAAGCACCTCTTCCACCCTCTTTGTCTTCAGCCACTCTGCAAGTCTGTCCAATATCTTCTCCCTGGGACTACCTGGTGCTCTCTTTCCCTCCAGCTTTCCTGTTGTGACCAGGTGCTCCAATTCCCCTTTCCTCATAAAATGGCCTATAAATGTTGCCTGTCTTTTCCTAATCTTCCTTATGAATGATGGTAATGTTGCCTGTCTTTTCTTAATCTTCCTTACGAATGATCCTCTGTGATCCTCTTGTGTCTGCCACCATCAAAACTGTCTCGTTTGTTTTTTTTGCTATCCATGAGAGTAACAGAGAAATTCTACATTCGAACAACGGTCATCAGTAACAAAGATGGAAGTCCCTCAGTGATAAAAGAAGCGTAAAAACCCACATGGCAGTCTTCTTCAGCCAACTCTTTACCCCATTCAGCCAGTGAAATCCACTGCACCATTGCCAGTCAATTGAAGCAAAGGAAGAAAAACCGACAATCTTGAGGTCAACGTGCATTGAGGATCAACCACCAACAACAAAACAGTCAGAATAGATGGAACCACAACACAAACGAGCCTGTCAAACGGGGGTCACATGGGTGATATCAATATTCCAGAAAACATGCAGAGAGACAGAAAAGGCCCCAAAAGACTGGCGTTGAACAGTAGTAGTTCTCATCTGTAAAAATCTCAAAAATCACTAAAGAACAAACATCTCAATCAAAGTATACTACCAACGTTCAAGCAAAGAGAAACTGGAAAAACACAAAAATGGAATGGAATGGAATCTTTATTTAATGTCTGTTCACAATAGTGATTTTAGACACACACACACACACACACACACACGCACGCACGCACGCACGCACCACGCACGCACACACACACACACACACACACACACACTGGGAGAGGGAGGGGAAAAAAGAGGGTGGGGGACGGAAATGGGAAGGGGTAGTGGGAGTTTGAATGTAAGAAGGGGAACAATTACAATTAAGAATTCAGAACATTAAGTTAACATTGTCAATCAATAACAGAAAACAATGAATTAACTCTTCATAACAATCTGCCAACAGGGGATCTGAGAATCAGCTGGACTACCGAAATAATATCATTATTTTTGTTGTAAAGGATATCTCTAGAGTCAGTACATGAAAAATCGAGATTGTTATTTCTATATTATGTCGTAAGTAAGATAGGACATTCAAAGAGCAGATGGTGGACAGATAA
>JAPXFY010000032.1:25486855-25489355 GCA_030674185.1 Monoplex corrugatus
CTGTTATCGATGTTATTGTTGTCCCTACAGTGCTGATTGACCTGACCCCCCCAGAGCAAGGGGAGGTAATTGACGGAGTGGTGTCAGGGTTCACCGACCTGGCCTACACACTGCAAGAGGCCACAGTCTCTGCACAGTGGAGAGGATTCCGTGACCCTGAGTCTGACCTTTTGCACTATCAACTCCAGATTGAACGGGCTGCGTAAGTCTGTCTTCTGTCTGTCTGTCTGTCTGTCTGTCTGTCTTTTGTCTGTCTGTCTCTTTGTCACTGTCTGTCTCTTTGTCACTGTGTCTTTGTCTTCTGTCTGTATGCCTGCCTGCCTGTCTGTCTGTCTGTCTCTTTGTCGTCTGTCTGTGTGTCTGTGTGTCTGCCCAGCGGAGAGGATTCCGTGACCCTGAATTTGACCTTTTACACGATGAACTCCAGTATGCGTAAATCTGTATGTCTGTGTGTCTGTCTGTGTGTCTGTCTGTCTGTTATCCTCAAAGCCCCAATTTGAGTTTAAAATCATATTGCTTATAGCCCAGCCGACTACTAAAGCCATATCAGAGCTAACAGCACGTCGAAAACGACAACCAGGTCCCAATTTGAGTTAAAAGGCTTAGAATTTGAATGTATAACGTTGTGTGTGTTTTCCATGAAGAGTTCCAACCTGCCCAGCATTTGGATCCCCACCTTAACCTTCCAACAGCATCCAAAACAAGTGCGACTGCCCGCGTTCGACCAAACAGGAACCAGAAAAACAAGAAAACCGAAAAAGGACGCGTATTAGATACAACAAGACAAGACAGGCATACATTTTCGGCCAAGTGGCCTTTGTCAAGCGCGAATGCACAATCACAAACAGATAATCGGAAAAAGACTAAAACTTCCCTGCCACCTCGTCCAGTGGGCGAAAAAGGGACTAAATGATCTGTTGTTTGGTGTCTGTTTGTGATCGTGCATTTGCGCTTGACAAAGGCCGGTTGGCCGAAAATTTGCGCCTGTCTTGTCTTGTTGTATCTGATAAGCGTCCTTTTTGGGTTTTCTTATTTTTCTGCTTCCAACAGCATGCCAGGATTTATACCAACACCAGGGTCTGTGGGACATTTTGTTTGTGAAGAGCTGTCCCCGAGACAAGACTCAATATCATCACAAGACTCAATATCATCACAAGACTCAATATCATCACAAGACTCAATATCATCACAAGACTCAATATCATCACAAACACCAAGATCAGAAAATGGTCGGAACACCATCACTCCACCAGCATATTCATCAAGAGAAAAAAAATGAAGTGCTTTGGTCATCTGGCCAGAATACAACCCCACCAGCCGGCTCAAGAGGAATACGACACAGTAATAGTTGTTGTGTGGATTCAAAGCCAGAGGCAGACCAAGGAAGACCTGCCATACAAGACTCATTGACGTCCGTCACACAGCATTTCCCCACTTCATGTCTTTAATTAAACTCTCTGCTGACCGTCAGCGCTGTCTTCCAGAGGCAGCCATCACGGTACAGGCGGTCAGATAAAACAGAAAGAAACTGTCCGCTTTGTTATACAAGCCTGTACGTTCCATTTGGACTACTTCCTCTTCCGTACAACTCATCTGATCTCACAAGGAGCTGTCTCCTGCTGGAAAGACGGTTTACCTTCACCATCACTTTGTTCTTTTCACAAAAGTCTGCTGCCTCCACCCGAAACACTTTCAATTGTTTTATTAGAATTCTTAACTTCTTTAACTTTGCATGTGTTATTGTTCATCTGTTTTCTATTTTATTAGAATTCCTAACTTCTTTAACTTTGCATGTGTTATTGTTCATCTGTTTTCTATTTTATTAGAATTCCTAACTTCTTTAACTTTGCATGTGTTATTGTTCATCTGTTTTCTATTTTATTAGAATTCCTAACTTCTTTAACTTTGCATGTGTTATTGTTCATCTGTTTTCTATTTTATTAGAATTCCTAACTTCTTTAACTTTGCATGTGTTATTGTTCATCTGTTTTCTATTTTATTAGAATTCCTAACTTCTTTAACTTTGCATGTGTTATTGTTCATCTGTTTTCTATTTTGTTAGAATTCCTAACTTCTTTAACATTGCTTGTGTTATTGTTCATCTGTTTTCTATTTTATTATAATTCCTAACTTCTTTAACATTGCTTGTGTTATTGTTCATTGTTTTCTATTTTATTAGAATTCCTAACTTCTTTAACTTTGCATGTGTTATTGTTCATCTGTTTTCTATTTTGTTCGAATTCTTAACTTCTTTAACTTTGCATGTGTTATTGTTCATACTGTTTTCTATTTTATTAGAATTCCTAACTTCTTTAACATTGCACGTGTTATTGTTCATCTGTTTTCTATTTTATTAGAATTCCTAACTTCTTTAACATTGCTTGTGTTATTGTTCATTGTTTTCTATTTTATTAGAATTCCTAACTTCTTTAACATTGCATGTGTTATTGTTCATCTGTTTTCTATTTTATTAGAATTCCTAACTTCTTTAACATTGCAT
>JAPXFY010000032.1:25494355-25496855 GCA_030674185.1 Monoplex corrugatus
AATAGTCAACTTGTTGGTGAAGTAGACATCAACACACACAATACCAATAATACACAAATTATTTACATATCTGGCCATAATGTGTGTGTCTATAGCAATAGTCAACTTGTTGGTGAAGTAGACATCAACACATAACAATACCAATAATACACATTATTTACACATCTGGCCATAATTGTGTGTCTATAGCAATAGTCAACTTGTTGGTGAAGTAGACATCAACACATAACAATACCAATAATACACATTATTTACACATCTGGCCATAATGTGTGTCTATAGCAATAGTCAACTTGTTAGTGAAGTAATGAAATCAGCGTGTCACGATCATCAACAGAAAGCATGTATTTGTGGACGTGGTGTATGATGATGATTGACACATCATTACAGATGGACTATGTCTATGTGGGCGTGGTGTATGATGATAATTGACACATGATTACAGATGGACTATGTCTATGTGGGCGTGGTGTATGATGATGATTGACACATGATTACAGATGGACTATGTCTACATGTATGTGGGCGCGGTGTATGATGATGATTGACACATGATTACAGATGGACTATGTCTACATGTATGTGGGCTCGGTGTATGATGATGATTGACACATGATTACAGATGGACTATGTCTACATGTATGTGGGCGCGGTGTATGATGATGATTGTCTCATGATTACAGACGGACTACGTCTATGTGGACATGGTGTATGATGATTGACACATGATTACAGATGGACTATGTCTACATGTATGTGGGCTCGGTGTATGATGATGATTGTCTCATGATTACAGACGGACTATGTCTATGTGGACGTGGTGTATGATTATTGAGACATGATTACAGATGGACTATGTCTACATGTGTGTGGGACGTGGTGTATGATGATGATTGTCACATGGTTACAGATGGACTATGTCTACATGTATGTGGCGCGGTGTATGATGATGATTGACACATAATTACAGACGGACTATGTCTACATGTATGTGGGCGCGGTGTATGATGATGATTGACACATGATTACAGAAGGACTACGTCTATGTGGACATGGTGTATGATGATTGACACATGATTACAGATGGACTATGTCTACTGGGCACGGTGTATGATGATGATTGACACATGATCACAGATGAACTGACTATGTCTATGTGGACGTGGTATATGATGCTTGACACATGATCACAGATGGACTATGTTTTTGTGGAAGTGACGTATGATGATTGACACATGATTACAGACGGACTATGTCTATGTGGACATGGTGTATGATGATGATTGACACATGATTACAGATGGACTATGTCTATGTGGACATGGGTATGATGATGATTGACACATGATTACAGATGGACTATGTCTATGTGGGGTGTTGTCCAGCGAGGACGAGGTGGTGATTGAAGGTCACGTGCTACAGAGTGACAGTTCAGGGATCAAGGCCAGCTGGATGGCTACAGATCACGAGAGTGGGGTCAGCGTCTTCCAGGTGGCTGTGGGCACTACTGCAGGTACGTTGACCACACTGACTTCATCTCTGACGTCACACGCACCTCACTGATGTTACACCTGCCTCGTTGACCTCCCCTTGGTGCCAAACTCACCTCACTGACATCACCCTGACGTCACACTTTAATGACGTCACGCTCACCTCACTGACTTAAGTGTGACGTACTCACACTGACGTCACAAAAACCTCATTGGCTTTCAGCCTCTTGTTACACTCACCTCACGATGACGTCTCTTAATCTGATGTCACTAACGTTAAACTGATATAACTGTTCATCATCATCATCATCAAGTGCCCTGCCTCATGGCGTTGGCAATCATGGCCCTCCATGTGTATCTATCCCTTGTTGCCGCAAGCACATCTTCCACCCTCTCTGTCCTCAGCCACCCTGCAAGTCCGTCCATTGTTTTCTCCCTGGGTCTACCTGGTTCTCTCTTTCCCTCCAGCTTTCGCTGTTACGTGACGTCACACGAACCATACGTGACCTTACGTCAGTTAAGGGCTGTGTTAAAACTGTACGTGCCAAGTGACCTCAGTAGCAACATTGCACAATACCAACATTGTTCCCAAACTGCTGGTCTGTCCCCAAAGACTTTGAATATTTTGTGTCACAGTTTGTCCCAAAACGCTTCGAGTAGTCTGCCTCATTCTATCGCCAGTGTGTCATCATCACATTATACATAACAGTCCGACTGTTGGCCTTCTTGCAATATTTGTTCTACATCTGACTAATGAAGAACTGTATCATACATATTACAAGTTGGATGAGCAGAAACAAAACAAAAGTCATGCACATCAAAATAAAAAGAACACCTTCTGTATTTGCACAAACACGTTCCATAGAGTTGGCAGTGACTACATTGTATTCACACCCTCAGCTGGAGACCCAAGTTTCACGATTTGTGATCATATGTCAATGAGCGACATGTCAAAACATTCCACACAGACACGACATGTTAACATTCCACACAGACACGACATGTTAACA
>JAPXFY010000032.1:25501855-25514355 GCA_030674185.1 Monoplex corrugatus
GCACTCTTCTGCTTTGCAGCAGGACACTTGGTACATCCAGTCTTATTTCAGCGTTTGCTTGTGAACAGTGTATGAGTCATCGTAACACGTCGGCGTGTTTGTGAGTGTACAACACTGACAGAAAGTTGGATTTCAACGCAAAAAAAAAAGCGATTTGTTGAATTGAGATGTTGTGACGGGCACGGTTACAGTGTGTGTGTGTGTGTGTTGTGTGTGTGTGTGTGTGTGTGTGTGTGTGTGTGTGTGTGTGTGTGTGTGTGTGCTTGTGTCTGTGTGTGTATGTGTGTGTGGTGTGTGTGTATGTGTATGTGTGTGTGCGTATGTGTGTGTATGTGTGTGTGTGTGTGTGTATGTGTGTGTGTTGTGTTTGTATGTGTGTGTGTGATATGTGTGTGTTGTGTGTGTTGTGTGTGATGTGTTGTGTGTGTGTGTGTGTGTGTGTGTGTGTGTGTGTGTGTGTGTGTGTGTGCAGGCTCTAACGATGTGCTGGACTGGACCAATCGTGGAGATACTGACGGTTACATTGGAGGTCTGAATCTACAGATCACCTCCCCCATCACCAACACACCCGTCTATTACGTCAGCGTACGCGCCGTCAACGGAGCTGGTGACGTCAGCTCCATGATGACGTCAACACCTATCAAAGTGGTCATGGAGGATGAAGCCGGTATGAAGATGTGTCTGATTGTAGAAGTCTGGTCTGTTTTGTCTGATGTTAAGGGGGTTTAAATCTCCTGCCAGTCTGTTGTTAATGATTTTCTTTCTCCTGCCATGATTTCTCAGCAACTTTCTAATTTTTTTGTTTGTTTGTTTGTTTTCCACTTTCTTTCTCACTTAGCTAAGTGTTTCTGTTTCTATCTCTTTCGCTCATCCTTTCTAATTGTCAATCTTTCTTTCGTTCTTATTTTTGTCTTTCTTCCTTTCTGTCTGTTTTTTCACGCTCTTTCGTTCTTTTTATTTATTTATTATTTTAATTTAACTCCTGTTTTTATCTGCTTCTTACTTTCTCATTCTGTGTCGATTTCTTTCTTTATCTTTGTCTTTCTCTCACTCATGCTCTTTCCCTTTTTTTTTTCCTTTCTCACTTTCCTATGTCTATCTATCTATCTATCTATCTATCTATCTATCTATCTATCTATCTATCTATCTATCTATCTATCTATCTATCTATCTATCTATCTATCTGTCTATCTTAACACCGTACCTAGCTGTGTCCATACACAGGTATTGTAACTGATGGTATTGTCTATCAGTACGTCTGTCTACCTGTCTATCAGTTTGTCTATCTACCTGCCTATCAGTTTGTCTATCTACCTGTCTATCAGTATGTCTATCTACCTGTCTATCAGTATGTCTATCTACCTGTCTACCAGTGTGTCTATCTATCTGTCTATCAGTATGTCTATCTACCTGTCTATCAGTATGTCTATCTACCTGTCTATCAGTATGTCTATATACCTGTTTATCAATACATGTATGTCTATCTACCTGTCTATCAGTATGTCTGTCTACCTGTCTATCAGTACGTCCATCTACCTGTCTGTCAGTGTGTCTATCTACCTATGTATCTACCTGTCTACCTGTCTATTAGTATGTCTATCTACCTGTCTACCAGTATGTCTGTCTATCTAGCTGTCTATCTAGCTGTCTATCTACCTGTCTATCTACCTGTCTATCTACCTGTCTATCAATATGTCTCTCTACCTGTCTATCTACTTGTCCATCAGTATATCTATCCACCTGTTTATCAGTATGTCTTTCTATCTGTCTATCTACCTGTCAATCAGAATTTCTAGCTACCTATCTGCCAGTATGTCTGTCTACATGTCTATCAGTATGTCTGTCTACCTGTCTAGCTACCTGTCAATAAGAATGTCTATCTACCTGTCTATCAGTATGTCTGTCTACCTGTCTAGCTACTTGTCAATAAGAATGTCTATCTTCCTGTGTATCAGAATGTCTATTTACCTGTCTATCAGTATGTCTGTCTACCTATCTATCAGTATGTCTCCCTACCTGTCTATCAGTATGTCTATCTACCTGTCTATCTACCTGTCTATCTACCTGTCTATCAGTATGTCTATCTACATGTCTATCAGTATGTCTATCTACCTGTCTATCTACCTGTCTATCAGTATGTCTATCTACCTGTCTATCAGTATGTCTATCTACCTGTCTATCAGTGTGTCTATCTACATGTCTACATGTATGTCTATCTACCTGTCTATCAGTATGTCTATCTACCTGTCTATCAGTATGTCTATCTATCTGTCTATCAGTATGTGTGTCGATATGTCTATCTACCTGTCTATGTACCTGTCTATAAGTATGTCTATCTACCTGACTTCAGTATCTCTATCTACCTGTCTATCAGTATGTCTATCTACCTGTCTATAAGTATGTCTATCTACCTGTGTGTCAGTGTATCTATCTACCTGTCTATCAGTATGTCTATCTACCTGTCTGTCAGTGTGTCTATCTACCTGTCCATCCACCTGTCTATCAATGATATGTCTATCTACATGTTTATCTACCTGTATATCAGTATGTCTGTCTACCTGTCTATCTACATGTCTATCAGTATGTCTGTCTAGCTATCAGTATGTCTGTCTACCTGTCTTCCAGTATGTCTATCTACCTGTTTATCAATATCTATCTACCTGTCTATCTACCTGTCTATCAGTATGTCTGTCTACCTGTCTTCCAGTATGTCTATCTACCTGTTTATCAATGTCTATCTACCTGTCTAACAGTATGTCTATCTACCTGTCTTCCAGTATGTCTGTCTACCTGTTTATCAATGTCTATCTACCTGTCTATCTACCTGTCTACCAGTATGTCTATCTACCTGTCTATCTACCTGTCTACCAGTATGTCTATCTACCTGTCTATCAGTATGTCTATCTACCTGTCTATCAGTATGTCTATCTACCTGTCTAACAGTATGTCTATCTACCTGTCTATCAGTATGTCTATCTACCTGTCTTTCAGTGTGTCTATCTACCTGTCTACCAGTATGTCTATCTACCTGTCTATCAGTATGTCAATCTACCTGTCTATCAGTATATCTATCTACCTGTCTATCAGTATGTCTGTCTACCTGTCTATCAGTATGTCTATCTACCTGTCTGTCAGTGTGTCTATCTACCTATGTATCTACCTGTCTACCTGTCTATCAGTATGTCTTTCTACCTGTTTTCAATACATGTATGTCTATCTACCTGTCTATATGTATGTCTATCTACCTGTCTATCAGTATGTCTGTCTACCTGTCTATCAGTATGTCTATCTACCTGTCTGTCAGTGTCTCTATCTACCTATGTATCTACCTGTCTACCAGTATGGCTGTCTATCTAGCTGTCTATCTAGCTGTCTATCTAGCTGTCTATCTACCTGTCTATCTACTTGTCCATCAGTATGTCTATCTACCTGTTTATCAGTATGTGTTTCTATCTGTCTATCTACCTGTCAACCAGAATTTCTAGCTACGTATCTGCCAGTATGTCTGTCTACATGTCTATCAGTATGTCTCTCTATATGTCTATCAGTATGTCTGTCTACCTGTCTAGCTACCTGTCAATAAGAATGTCTATCTACCTGTCTATCAGTATTATGTCTATCTACCTGTCTATCAGTATTATGTATATCTATATGTCTATCAGTATGTCTATTTACCTGTCTATTTACCTGTCTATCTACCTGTCTATCAGTATGTCTATCTACCTGTCTATCTACCTGTCTATCTACCTGTCTATCAGTGTGTCTATCTACCTGTCTATCTACCTGTCTATCAGTATGTCTATCTACCTGTCTATATACCTGTCTACCTACCTGTCTATCTACCTGTCTATCTACCTGTCTATCTGCCTGTTTATCTACCTGTCTATCTACCTGTCTATCTACCTGTCTATATGTATGTCTATCTACCTGTCTATCTACCTGTCTATATGTATGTCTATCTACCTGTCTATCAGTATGTCTATCTACCTGTCTATCAGTATGTCTATCTACCTGTCTATCTACCTGTCTATATGTATGTCTGTCTACCTGTCTATCAGTATGTCTATCTACCTGTCTATCTACCTGTCTGATGATATATCTACCTGTCTATCTACCTGTCTATCTACCTGTCTATCTACCTGTCTATAATTATGTCTATCTATCTGTCTATCAGTATGTTTATCTACATGTCTATCAGTATGTATGTCGATATGTCTATCTACCTGTCTACCTGTCTATAAGTATGTCTATCTACCTGACTTCAGTATTTCTATCTACCTGTCTATCAATATGTCTATCTACCTGTTTACCCATCTGCCTAGCTCAACACTGTACTTGGTTATGTCCATACACAGGCATCGTGTCTGACGGTATTATCTGTCTATCTACCTGTCTATCAGTATGTCTATCTACCTGTTTATCAGTATGTCGATCTACCTGTCTATCAGTATGTTTTTCTACCTGTCTATCTACCTGTCTACCAGTATGTCTATCTACATGTCTATCTACCTGTCTATCAGTTTGTCTATCTACCTGTTTATCAATATGTCTATTTACCTGTCTATCAGTATGTCTATCTACATGTCTATCAGTATGTCTGTCTACCTGTCTATCTACATGTCTATCAGTATGTCTGTCTACCTGTCTATCTACCTGCCTATCAGTATGTCTATCTACCTGTCTATCTACATGTCTATCAGTATGTCTGTCTAGCTAACAGTATGTCTATCTACCTGTCAAACAGTATGTCCATCTACCTGTTTATCAATGTCTATCTACCTGTCTATCTACCTGTCTACCAGTATGTCTATCTACCTGTCTATCTACCTGCCTACCAGTATGTTTACCTACCTGTCTATCAGCATATCTATCTACATATCTACCAATATGTCTATCTACCTGCATATCTACCTGTCTATCTACCTGTCTACCAGTATGTCTACCTACCTGTCTGTCAGTATGTCTATCTACCTGTCTACCGGTATGTCTATCTACTTGTCTATCTACCTGTCTATCAGTATGTCTATCTACCTGTCTATCAGTATGTCTATCTACCTGTCTACCCATCTGCCTAGCTCAACACTGTACTTGGTTATGTCCATACACAGGTATCGTGTCTGACGGTATTATCTGTCTGTCTACCTGTTTATCAATGTGCTATCTGTCTACCTGTTTATCAATGTGCTATCTGTCTACCTGTTTATCAATAATCTATCTGCCTGTCTATCTACCTGTCTACCAGTATGTCTATCTACCTGTCTATCAGTATGTCTATCTACCTGTCTATCAGTATGTCTATCTACCTGTCTATAGATATGTCTATCTACCTGTCTATCAGTATGTCTATCTACCTGTCTATAGATATGTCTATCTACCTGTCTATCAGAATGCCTATCAACCTGTCTATCAGTATGTCTATCTACCTGTCTATAGGTATGTCTATCTACCTGTCTACCAGTATGTCTATCTACCTGTCTATCAGTATGTCTATCTACCTGTCTATCAGTTTGTCTATCTACCTGTTTATCAGTATGTCTATCTGCCTGTTTACCCATCTATCTTGCTTAACACCGTATCTGGTTATGTCCATACACAGGTATCGTCACTGACGGTGCTCAGGATACAGTGGTGCTGACGTTAGTCGGATCTCATGACAGTGACTATCAGTGGGACCAGTGGACTGTGACGTCACAGTTCAACGGTTTTACGTCACACCTTCACGGTCTGCGGCAGTTTGACTGGGCTGTAGGCACGTCCCCTGGTGCCACAGACCTGATGGACTTCACTGCGCTGGGTCTGGTCCATGAAGAGAGGGACACTCTGACTCAGGGTTAGTTCTCTCTGTCTCTGTCTGTGTCTGTCTGCCTGTATGTCTGTCTCTCTTTCTCGATTACTGTCTGCCTGTCCGTTTGTCTGTCTGTCTGTCTATCTCTGTCTCTGTCTCTGTCTCTCTCTCTCTCTCTCTCTCTCTCTCTCTTCTCTCTCTCTCTCTTTCCGTTTCTCTCTCTCTCTTTCTCTGAGCCTGTCTCTCTTTGTCTGTTTGTCTCTCTCTCTCTCTCTCTCTCTCTCTCTCTCTCTCTCTCTCTTTTCTCTTCCTATCTCTCTCTTTCTCCCTCCCATCTCTCTCTCTCTCTGTCACAGGGAAAGAGAGAGAAGGTATGTGTTTATGTAAGTGTGTGTGTGTGTGTGTGTGTGTGTGTGTGTGTGTGTGTGTGTGTGTGTGTGTGTGTGTGTGTGTGTGTGTGTGTGTGTGTGTGTGTGGTGGAGGAGAAGAAGAAGAAACAGAAAGAGCAGCAGTGGCAGCTGCAGAAGAAGAAGAAAAGAAGAAGAAGAAGAAGAAGAAGAATGAAGAAGAAGAAGAAGAAGAAGAAGAAGAAGAAGAAGAAGAAGAAGAAGAAGAAAAGAAGAAGAAGAAGAAGAAGAAGAAAGAAGAAAGAAGAAGAAGAAGAAGAAGAAGAAGAAGAGAAGAAGAAGAAAGAAAAGAAGAAGAAGAAGAAGAAGAAAGAAGAAGAAGAAGAAGAAGAAGAAGAAGAAGAAGAAGAAGAAGAAGAAGAAGAAGAAGAAGAAGAAGAAGAAGAAGAAGAAGAAAGAAGAAGAAGAAGAAGAAGAAGAAGAAGAAGAAGAAGAAGAAGAAGAAGAAGAAGAAGAAGAGAAGAAGAAGAAGAAGAAGAAGAAGAAGAAGAAGAAAGAAGAAGAAGAAGAAGAAGAAGAAGAAGAAGAGAAGAAGAAGAAGAAGAAGAAGAAGAAGAAGAAGAAGAAGAAGAAGAAGAGAGAAGAAGAAGAAGAAGAAGAGAAGAAGAAAGAAGAAGAAGAAGAGAAGAAGAAGAAGAAGAAGAAGAAGAAGAAGAAGAAGAAGAGAAGAAGAAGAAGAAGAAGAAGAAGAGGAGGAGGAGGAGGAGGAGGAGGAGGAAGAAGAAGAAGAAGAAGAAGAAGAAGAAGAAGAAGAAGAAGAAGAAGAAGAAGAAGAAGAAGAAGAAGAAAGAAGAAGAAGAAGAAGAAGAAGAAGAAGAAGAAGAAGAAGAAGAAGAAGAAGAAGCACCCTTAGATTCACGACAGATAGTAGTAGCAGTAATAATGATAGTAATGTGTACATGTAAAAACAGTAATAACAGTATTAAGATGATCATGATGATCATGATGATGATGAAGAAGAAGAAGGAGAAGAAGAAGAAGAAGAAGAAGAAGAAGAAGAAGAAGAAGAAGAAGAATTGCGAAGAAGAAGAAGAATTGCGAAGAAGAAGAAGAAGAAGAAGAAGAAGAAGAAGAAGAAGAAGAAGAAGAAGAAGAAGAAGAAGAAGAAGAAGAAGAAGAAGAAGAAGAAGAAGAAGAAGCACCCTTAGATTCACGACAGATAGTAGTAGCAGTAATAATGATAGTAATGTGTACATGTAAAAACAGTAATAACAGTATTAATAGATATAGTAACAATGGTGATAGTAGTGATGGTAGTAGCAATACTTAGTATGTCTTAACTCTTTACCTGTCAGCTGTGACTATAACAGGTGCGGCCCACACACTACTGCCTCTACAACCAGAACACAGTACACTATACACATTTTGTACACTATACACTACACTGTACATGATTACCTGTAGTTACCTGCCAGGTGTAACTATAACAGGTGTGGCCCATACACTACTACCTCTACAACCAGAACACAGTACACTATACACTACATGTTGTACACTATACACTACATGTTGTACACTATACGCCGGTCTTGCCAGCACCCTGAAGAAAGCAGGACTGCAGGTCAAAATCTTCGCCATAGAGGTCGGGGCAAGAGGGTTTGTGGGCACCTCCGCTTATGATCTCATGAAACAACTCGCCATTTCTGGGAAGAAGAGGACTAGAGCCCTTAAAGCGATGGCAGAGGCAGCAGAAAGGAGCTCAAGCTGGATCTGGGCAAGGAGGAACCAAAAGTGAACTTCATAAGGATTAAATTCCCTACAGATGATGTGTGCCCCGTTAGCACATTGGTAAAACCGCGTACCGCAGTTCTGAAGCGCAGAATCGCCCAGGTTCGCTCCCCGGCGTGGGAAAAATAAAAAAAAATAAAAATAGACAACAGCAGAAGGGCATCCAGGAGTCATGACCTGGATGTGGCCCGGCCCCCCGAGAGTGTAAGGAATTCAGGGCCGAAACACTTGTCTAAAGGGGGTTACTTCTCTGAAGACCTTCTGTTGTCTAGCTCTCCCTAGAGTTTCTTTCTACCTGCACATGGTCAATCCATTGACTTCCGGGAATAGTTCGGAGGACATTCGGGAAAGACCGAAGGACACTGGGAAAGACTAGATCTGCGGGCTTTGTGGGTTGGCTTCCCACCTTGCCTTTGATAACATGCCACGAGTTCTTTAAATGAAAGATGCTCCCAGGATTCACCGAAAGGGGGAGAGAATGATGAATCCATCGGCACTGACTCCATCACGACTGGAAACGCACAACGGATCATGATTAATGACCAGATGGAATTTCCGTGTGTGTGTGGAAGGAGATTCACCACCAAACGCGGCATGAAGATCCACAGGACAAAAATGGGCTGTTTGAAGACACATACGAACCAGCAGCAGCGCACTGCGATAGCAGGTGAGACGTTGGATGACCAAGGCCAGGATTTAAACCATAGTGCCAAGGACATCCACGCTGACGGTTCTGATGCGGATTTTGCACAAGCTCTTAACGCCAAACGTGGAAAACTCAATTTGCCGCCTGCCGGTGCAAAAGAACAATGGGAGAAATTAGATGAGGAACTTGTCCTTAAGCTGAATGCGCTAATAGGGAACAGTACGCTGGAACACAAACTTGACACATACGGAGACATCATATACTCTATCTGCAGGGACACTTATGGAGTGAAGCAGCCAAAGACAAAAACGCCTCCCCAGAAATCCAGAAGACAGCAACAGATGGAGAGCATCCGGAGGGAGAAAAGGAAGCTTAAAAAGCGAATGAAAACTGCCTCAGAATTCGAGAAGCAAGGGCTCCTGGAACTCTGGAAAGATCTGAAGGCCAAACACAATGCTCTCAGCAAAGTGGAATCAGCAAGGCGAAGAAAGAGCAAAAAGAAGAAGACTCAAGATCGTTTCTTCAAAGATCCCTTTGACTTTGCAAGAAAGCTGTTTGAACAACCCAAATCAGGGACTCTCACAGTGGGCAAGGAAACCCTAGAGCAGCATCTCAGGGAAACATATTCCGATTCTCAGCGCGAGGCACCACTTGAAATCCAGAATCTGGTTTGGCCTGCAGCGCCAGAAGGAAAATTCAATAACAAACCACCAACACTGGATGAAGTGAAGAACGTAGTAAAGAAAGCCAGAGCCAAGTCAGCACCTGGACCAAACGGAATACCATACCTGCTCTACAAGAAATGCCCAAAAGTGCTCGAGTGGCTCCACAAGATGATTCGATCAGCATGGAGGAACCAGAAGATCAGCGACCAATGGATGAGAGCTGAAGGAGTGTACATTCCGAAGGAGCAGAACTCCAGCAGCATCAATCAGTTCAGGCCAATATCACTTCTGAACGTCGAGGGGAAAATCTTCTTCTCTGTTATGGCAGCAAGATTGACAAAATACCTGACTGAAAACAAGTATCTGGATATGTCCGTCCAAAAGGGAGGCATACCAGGAATGCCTGGATGCTTGGAACATGCCACGTTGATTTGGGATGCCATCCAAAAAGCAAGAACAGAGAAGAGAGACATTGACGTAGTTTGGCTTGATCTGGCGAATGCATATGGATCAGTTCCACACGATATGATCCAGCTGGCTCTTAAAATGTATCACATCCCAGAAAACATCCGAACAATGCTGAGGAAGTATTTCCAAGGGTTCTCAATGCGGTTCTCTACCAAAGAATACACCACGGACTGGATAGACCTAGAGGTGGGCATTGCAATGGGCTGTGCAATCTCTCCCATACTGTTCGTGTTGGCAATGGAAGTCATCTTGAAAGCTGCAATGAAGAATTCAGGTCCAGTGAATCTGGGAGATGGATACCAAATGCCTCCTCTGAAAGCTTTCATGGATGACACAACAGTCTTGTCCACGGATGAGGAAGAGACACACCAAATCTTAAAGCAGCTGGATGAGCTGGTGGCCTCTTCAAGAATGAGGTTCAAACCTAAGAAATCCCGAAGTCTCTCACTGCGAAAAGGAAAAGTGGCAGATTCAGTCAAATTCATGGTAGCCAACCAAGCCATCCCCACTGTCACAGAAGAGCCAGTAAAAAGTCTCGGAAGATGGTATGATGACTCCCTGAAAGACACACAAAGGGGATGTGAAACCAAGCAAACAGCAGAAGAAGGCCTGAAGAAAATAGATAACTGCGGACTGCCAGGCAAATACAAAGTCTGGTGTCTACAGTTCATGCTGATACCAAAGCTGCTGTGGCCACTGCTAATCTATGACATTTGCACCAGCACAGTCGAAGCAATGGAAGCCAAAATCAACAAATACACAAGAAAATGGCTCGGTGTCCCACCTGGTCTCACTGATGTTGCATTCTACTGTCGTCAAGCAATGCTGAAGCTACCTCTCAAATCCATAGTGGAGGAATACAAAGTTGGAAAAGCAAGACTGTTGAGCATGCTGGAGGAATCGGAAGACAATATCGTGAGATCAGTTCATCCAAAGCTGAGAACTGGCAGAAAGTGGAAAGTCCAAGAGGCTGTAAACAATGCCAAGAGAAACCTCAGCATCAAAGAAATAATTGGCACACGCAAACCAACAGACAGGGACTGGGAGCAACAAAAATGCAGTGGTGGTCCAAAGCCAAAGGGAAGGAAAAAAGAGACATGATCATTCAGGAGTTGAAGGAAGAAGAAGATGTCAAAAGAGTGCAGAAGGCAGTCCAGCAAGGTCAACAGGGGCAATGGACAACATGGGACAGTGCACTCCAAAGAAGTCTCAGCTGGAACGATATGTGGCACATGGCTCCTCTAAGGATAAGCTTCCTCCTCAGATCTGTATATGACCTGCTCCCCTCGAATGCAAACTTGGTGAAATGGGGGAAATCAGACGACCCAGCATGTCCGCTCTGTCAGAAGAAACAAACAGTGGAACATGTCCTAAGCTCTTGCAAAGTAGCGCTAGCCCAAGGAAGGTATACATGGAGGCACAACCAAGTTCTGAAAGTGATCACAGACGTGGTTAGCGAAAACACCATGACCCCAAACGCACCAATTGCTATGACAACGTTCTACAAAGCAGGAGGGAAACAGGTCTGGCCCGAAAGTGCTATGACAACCAGCACATTGCCAAAGGGTCTTCTGGATGGAGCAGTCGACTGGGAGTGTACAGCAGACCTCCCAGAGTGGAGAAATTACCCAGATGTCATCAGCAAGACAGGCATGAGACCAGACATCGCTCTCCACTCTGACTCCTCGAAACAAGTGATTCTGATAGAACTCACTGTGCCATACGAAAGCAGAATGGAAGAAGCACATATCTACAAGACCGAAAAATACGCCGGTCTTGCCAGCACCCTGAAGAAAGCAGGACTGCAGGTCAAAATCTTCGCCATAGAGGTCGGGGCAAGAGGGTTTGTGGGCACCTCCGCTTATGATCTCATGAAACAACTCGCCATTTCTGGGAAGAAGAGGACTAGAGCCCTTAAAGCGATGGCAGAGGCAGCAGAAAGGAGCTCAAGCTGGATCTGGGCAAGGAGGAACCAAAAGTGAACTTCATAAGGATTAAATTCCCTACAGATGATGTGTGCCCCGTTAGCACATTGGTAAAACCGCGTACCGCAGTTCTGAAGCGCAGAATCACCCAGGTTCGCTCCCCGGCGTGGGAAAAATAAAAAAAATAAAAATAGACAACAGCAGAAGGGCATCCAGGAGTCATGACCTGGATGTGGCCCGGCCCCCCGAGAGTGTAAGGAATTCAGGGCCGAAACACTTGTCTAAAGGGGGTTACTTCTCTGAAGACCTTCTGTTGTCTAGCTCTCCCTAGAGTTTCTTTCTACCTACACTACATGTTGTACATTATACACTACATGGTGTACACTATACACTACATGTTGTACACTATACACTACACTGTACATGATTACCTGTAGTTACCTGTCAGGAGTGACTATAACAGGTGTGGGCCATACACTACTACCTCTACAACCAGAACACAGTACACTATACACTACATGTTGTACACTGTACACTACATGTTGTACACTATACACTACATGTTGTACACTATACACTACATGTTGTACACTATACACTGCACTGTACATGATTACCTGTAGTTACCTGTCAGGTGTGACTATAACAGGTGTGGGCCATACACTACTACCTCTACAACCAGAACACAGTACACTATACACTACATGTTGTACACTGTACACTACATGTTGTACACTATACACTGCATGGTGTACACTATACAATATACGCTGTACATTGTACACTACATGTTGTACAATGTACACTACATGTTGTACACTATACACTACTTTTCTGTACACTATACACCACATGTTGTACACTATACACTACACT
>JAPXFY010000032.1:25524355-25531855 GCA_030674185.1 Monoplex corrugatus
TGCTTTTGTTTGGTGTGTGTGTGTGTGTGTGCGTGTGTGTATGTGTAGTGTGTGTGTGTGTGTGTGTGTGTGTGTGTGTGTGTGGTGTGTGTTGTGTGTGTGTGTGTTGTTGTGTGTGTGTTGTGAGATTGTTGTTGCTTGCTTAGTGTCATTTGATTTGACCTATGGTGTCGATTTTGATACCTTATCTGAATATAACAGTCACATCATTGAACCAAATACAGTGATACCCATATGATCACACACTCATTCACACACTTTGATACCACACACAAACAACACACCATACACACCACATACACACACCCACACATGCAAACACAATACACACACGCACACATCACACACACAACACACACACAACACACACAACACACACATCACAATACAACACACCACACATGCACACACACATAACACACCCACAACACCACACACAACACACACACACACACACACAACATACACACACACATACACACACTCAAAACAAACACACACACACACACAGCACACACAACACACAATAAACAGACACATCACAAACACACAACACAAACACACACACAAACACACACACAAACACACAACACACACACACACACACACACACAAACACAGCACACCACACCACACACACAACTCACACACACACACCCACCACAACCACACCACACACACGCACACACACCAAACACACACACACAACAACACACACACACACCACACACACACACACAAACACACACACACATACACACACACATAAACACACACATACACACACACACATACACACATACACACACACACTGGGAAGAGGTAGACAGGATGGGAGTAGAATGAAGGGCTGAGTGGGTGAAGAGAGAAATCCTGCTGGATAAAGAGGTATGTCTTCAAATTAAATAGAGGTATGTCTTCAAGATAGATAGAGGTATGTCTTCAAGTTAGAGGTATGTCTTCAAGATAGATAGAGGTATGTCTTCAAGTTAGATAGAGGTATGTCTTCGAGTTAGATAGAGGTATATCCTCAAGATAGATAGAGGTATGTCTTCAAGATAGATAGAGGTATGTCTTCGAGTTAGATAGAGGTACGTCTTCAAGCTAGATAGATGGAGGTGTGTCTTCAAGATAGATAAAGGTATGTCTTCAAGATAAATAGAGGTATGTCTTCAAGTTAGATAGAGGTATGTCTTCAAGTTAGATAGAGGTATATCTTCAAGTTAGATAGAGTATGTCTTCAAGTTAGATGGAGGTATGTCTTCAAGATAGTTAGAGGTATGTCTTCAAGTTAGATAGAGGTATGTCTTCAAGATAGATAGAGGTATGTCTTCAAGTTAGATAGAGGTATGTCTTCAAGATAGATAGAGGTATGTCTTCAAGATAGTTAGAGATATGTCTTCAAGTTAGATGGAGGTATGTCTTCAAGTTAGATGGAGGTATGTCTTCAAGATAGTTAGAGGTATGTCTTCAAGTTAGATAGAGGTATGTCTTCAAGATAGATAGAGGTATGTCTTCAAGATAGTTAGAGGTATGTCTTCAAGTTAGATGGAGGTATGTCTTCAAGTTAGATAGAGGTGTGTCTTCAAGTTAGATAGAGGTATGTCTTCAAGATAGTTAGATGTATGTCTTCAAGTTAGATGGAGGTGTGTCTTCAAGATAGATAGAGGTATGTCTTCAAGATAAATAGAGGTATGTCTTCAAGTTAGATGGAGGTGTGTCTTCAAGATAGATAGAGGTATGTCTTCAAGTTAGAGGTATATTTTCAAGTTAAATAGAGGTATGTCTTCAATTTAGATAGAAAGGATGTCTTCAAGATAAATAGAGGTATGTCTTCAAGTTAAATAGAGGTATGTCTTCAAGTTAAATAGAGGTATGTCTTCAAGTTAAATAGAGGTATGTCTTCAAGTTAAATAGAGGTATGTCTTCAAGTTAAATAGAGGTATGTCAGATAATGGCTAGAAACGCATATGGTATTGTTCAAGCGTGATGAAACCCTTTGAAAGAAGTTCTGAACTTTTCCTAAACGACATGATAATGACTGTTAACTAACAGGGATATTCATCATCACCATCGTCAAGTGCCCTACGGCATGGCGTTGGCGATCATGGCCCTCCATGTGTATCTATCCCTCGTTGCCAGAAGCCTATTTTCCATCTTCTCTGTCCTCAGCCACCCTGCAAGTCCGTCCAATATTTTCTCTTTGGGTCTGCCTGGTGCTCTCTTTCCCTACAGCTTTTCTGTTCAGGTGCTCTAATTCCCCTTTCCTCATAAAATGGCCTATAAATGTTGCCTGTCTTTTCCTAATCTTCCTTATGAATGATCTTCTTGTGTCTGCCTCCATCAAGACTGTCTCGTTTGTTTTCTTTGCCGTCCATGGAACTATCAACATTCTTCTTAGAAACCACATCTCGGCTGTCTCAATCTTGTTCTGGCTTTGCTTATTGACTGTCCATGCCTCACAACCGTGTAACATTATAACAACCAAATAACATTATTATATCGGGGATGTTATTTGATTTAATACATGCATCTTGCTTTTTTTTTTCAAACCGTTGACTCTAATAGTGTTTTTTTGCCAGTCGTATGCGTGTCAACCATTCTGATGTCATATGACGATGACGTCATTTCAGAGTGTCTGTCACGTGACGTGGTATGTCAGGAATCCATGACGTCACTGCTGGTCGCCTGGTCTCCCTTTGTTGACCCTGAGACTTCTGTTGTGCAGTGAGTCTTATTTGTGTGTGTGTGTGTGTGTGTGTGTGTGTGTGTGTGTGTGTGTGTGTGTGTGTCTGTCTGTATGTGTGTGTGTCTATGTGTCTGTATGTGTGTGTGTGTGTGCGTACTTGTGTGAGTAGTGTGTGTGTGTGTTTGTGTATGTGTGTCTGCTTGAGAGAGAGAGAGAGGGAGCGAGAGAGAGTTTGTGTGTGCGTGTGTGTATGTGTGTGTATGTATGTGTGCATGTGTGTGTGTGTCTACATGTATGTGTGTATGTGTGTATGTGTGTGTGTGTGCATGTGTATGTATATGTGTGTATGTATGTGTGTGTGACACATGTTTGTGTGTATGTGTGTGCATATATGTGTGTGTACATGTATGTGTGTGGATGTGTGTGTGTGTGTATGTGTGTGTGTGTGTGTGTGTGTGTGTGTGTGTGTGTGTGTGTGTGTGTGTGTGTCAGGTACGAGGTGGCAGTGGGTACTACACCAGGTGGAGGACAGTTAAGGTCACTGGAGGCTGTACCTGACGGTCAGACATTTCACCTGGTGCAGGGTCTGGACCTGATGGGGCACAGTCAGGTAGGGTGTATAGTGTGTGGTGTGTGTGTGTGTGTGTGTGTGTGTGTGTGTGTGTGTGTGTGTGTGTGTGTGTGTGTGTGTGTGTGTGTGTGTGTGTGTGTGTGCCTGTGCCTGTGTCTGTGTCTGTGTCATGGTGTGTGTGGTGTGTGTGTGTGTGTGTGTGTGTGTGTTGTGTGTGTGTGTGTGTGTGCCTGTGCTGTGTCTGTGTCTGTGTCATGGTGTGTGTGTGTGTGTGTGTGTGTGTGTGTGTGTGTGTGGCGTACGTGTTTGTGTGTGTGTGTCCGTGTGGCTCCGTGTGTCTCCATGTGTGTGTGTGTGTGTGCAGCGACAAGGGACAGATACATATGGAGGGCCATGATCGCCAGTACCATGCGGCAGGGTACATGATAATGATGATGAGTTCGGCAGTAGATGAAAGATTGCTGGTTTTTCCCTTCAATTTTGTGTATTTGCGTTGTCTGCTGTTGCTGTCATTTGTGTGCGCCTGACAGGGACCAGCTGGTCAGAAATGTGGCTTGTCTTGTTTCTCTATATTGAATACGCATTCTCATTTAAATCTTTTCGTGATTTTCTGGTTCCTATGTGCTTGAACGCGGACAATCGCTTTAATTTAATGTGCGACGTTTTTTGATATCCAGTGTTTTCCATGTGCCAGGGAAAAAATGTTGCATCCCTACCATGTACATTAAAACAACTGTTGCTTCCATATTTATGTGAATCTATGCATGAAATTACACAGAATGGTGCATCAGGCAAGACTAAATGTATTTTCAGATGATTTATGTAGTAATGTATTGAAATTACTACAATTTGTAATATTTTGTGGAAATTCCCCTAAAAAAACTCATAACCGCTCACGATGCAAACCAGAAAAACAAAGGAAAAAATAGAAGATATGACCCTCCTGATGAAATCTAAACGTATTCAGACTTAGGCAGACTTCCTACTAAGAGATCACTGACAGCTGACGAGTTACAAAGAGCCGCAGTGTGCTAGTACACTGAGTGGCTTGACCCCATCAAGTTGTCCCCTGAGGCAGGACCACCCCCCCCCCACTCCACCCCACTCCATCACCCCGTCTTCCCCTTGCCACTTCTAATACTACTCACTGACAGTGTGGCTTATATAATTATACAATGTGGGCTTGCCTAAACCACGTGAATGTTGGCTAACTGCCAGTATTGCTATAGCCACGAGCCCTTCGTGTTGGGGGTGGGGGGGGGGGGGGGAGAGGGCTGGAAAAATCAATACTTTTCGTGTTGGGCCTGTCTGCAGCTCATTTCAAGTTAACAACAAGTAACTACTGCTGTTTTCAAACTTTTCTTGTGTCAGATTTGTTCTTGACTCAACTGACATGCTTTCAAAGGCTGAAAACATGCAGCATTGCAAGTCAGTCCTGGTGTCAACATTTTTGCTGAAAACCAGTTTCTCTTTTCAGATAAATAAAACCAATCTGGTGAGGGTTGCATAGGTCAAAAAGCCATGTAAGAGAAGCCAGTCACTTTTATGAACCCTTTCTGAGATTGACAACATTAGTCAGTGCTTCTCTCCTATTTACATTAGGCTGAAACGTGCGTCAAACTACCTCCGTAAATTTCACGTATGTAGGCACCAGAGAAGCCTCCGAGAGCTCGGTAAATTTTACGGACACGGCACTCAAGAGGTTAAATTTCATACCAATGAAGTTTTCTTTCCTTCAGTGAAATCAACAGACCTTGCTATGGTCGAATGTGCTAACTGATGGTTTCTGTCATTTGTTTATTGGATGAGGGTATCTGTCGTTTTGTATCTCCTGACTAACACCTCATTTGTATGGTTTGGATTGCTCTTTCTAAATCTGCTGTGAGGGTCCATGTCTAGAATGCGTACAGAAATATGAAGTGTATGGCACTGTTCAAAGAAACATAGTGTTCGTTCGTTCCTTGATTTAACGTCTTTTCACTATAAGTGATATTAGACGGGGAAAAAATGGCATGGAGGATGAAATTTAGGGGGGGGACAGAGGGGAACAGAGTAAGAGACGAAAAAAATATTAAAAGGAAGCGGCAAGGTCATAGGAAAATGGATATGGATGAACAGAGAAATGAAACTAGAAAAACGCTAACATCAAATGTAAAAGAAAAATCGTCATAAAAAACAAAACAAAAAAAAACAAAAAATAATAATTAAAATAATAACCTTAAAATAACGCATTAACAGGACTGTGAACCAATGATTCTGAAATTTTAACTAACAGAACTTGATCTGATATTACTTCTTTAAAATGCGTTTCAAGATAGTTTCCTTGTGTAAACATCTTTGGTAAAAAATAACGAAGCTTTCTGCAGTAAAACAAACAGTGATACAATGTAAATTGTTCACCGCAAATACAAAGTGTGTGTGTGTATGTGTGTGTGTGTGTGTGTGTGTGACCAGGTATTCGCCACGGTCAAGGCCACCAATGGGGCGGGAGCCGCCAGCACAGCGACCTCTAACGGCGTGTTCCTGTCGTACCTTAGTCAGGGATTGTCTCCCCCTGGCCCTGTGGCTGTTTGGGATGGTGATGATCCCCATGGTGATCTGTGAGTGATGTGAATGTGTGTGTATATGTATATGTGTATATGTGTGTATGTGTGGATGTGTGTATGTGTGTATTCGTTCTCTGATTTAACGTCTTTTCACTATGAGTGATATTAGACGGGAAAAAAAAGAGGATGAGAGATGAGAGATGAGAGATGGGCGGGTTGGATTTGGGGCAGAGAGGAGACAGAGTCATAGACATAAGTAGGTGGGAAAATAGAAAAATGGAACAAGAACTTAACACTAACAATTAATATCAACAACGTGTATGGAAAATTTAACTCTAAAGTACAAACTTCATAAACTTAAAGTAATGCATTAACAGGACTGTGAACCAACGATTCTGAAATTTTAACTGACAAAAATTGATCGGAAGTATGTGTGTATGTGTGTATGCATGTGTGTGAATGTATATGTGTATATGTGTATATAAGTGTATGTGTGTGTATATATGTGTGTGTTTATGCGTATGTATTTGTGTACGTGTGTGGTTAATCGAAACGATGTCAGCACACAGGGTTTTAACACAGACTGAGGCAGCCTGTCAGGTAACTGCTGGCAGAATTGGGTGGAGCGCATATGGAGTTGTCCCAGTGCAATGAATCCCTCTTGAATAAGCTCCAAACTTCAGACAGTTTATTGTTTTTATCTTCCATAAGAGTATTACTCCAAGTCAGTGAAGTCATCATTTGAGTGTTGAGTACTGTGAACTCGTTAAGGGGGCAGACCTACCCAGATTTGGGTACCAAGATTGTGATGTTCAGTGTTTCAGTTCTAATTAACCAATCACCATGATATTTGGCAAGAAGATACCTCAGACAGTGTTCTTTGGATTGCATGTCTTTGTAGGGGTCTGTGAGTTATGAAAAGTTGAAAAAAGTAATTAATTAATTAATTAATTGCGATTTTTTGCGAGATTGTATACATCAGACATAATGTTCAAAAGTTTTCATCCGATTTCCTTGATATTTGGCACAGGGACAGATACCTATAGCCGGTAGTAAAATCTTGCAGTTCTGCTTGAACGAAACATTTTTATCAAAAGTTGTATTATAATTTTTTTTATTAAAATTATTCTAAAAATTGGTGTGATGTTTGTACAGACGATAATGATAGTAGGGCTAAGATTTTACTACACGCCATACATACTATACAGATGTGTTTGCTCACTAAATATCATATTCCTAACATGAATATATGTATAGTTATAAATGTCACAATATGTACTATATTTTTTTCATTTTCGCGAGAACATTTTTTAATTAATTAATTTTTGTCAACTTTTCATAACTCACAGACCCAACAACGATATTCAATCCAAAGAATACTGTCTGAGGTATCTTCTTGCCAAATATCACGGTGATTGGTTAATTAGAACTGAAACACTGAACATCACAATCTTAGTACCCAAATCTGGGTAGGTCTGCTCCCTTAAGCCATGATTATCAACATCAGTGTCAATCTGCCAATTTCCATTGCTCCTTTTCAACGTGTCTTTAGCTCTGAACACACACACTTGACTTCAAAAGACCTTCAGCAATATTACAATGAAAAGGCCATCAACAAACATCATATTCATATTCATATTCATATTCATGTTCATGTTATGTTCATGTTCATATGTGACCTCCCACCACGAAAT
>JAPXFY010000032.1:25566855-25569355 GCA_030674185.1 Monoplex corrugatus
GGTGGTCAAGTGTCTCTTCTGTCGCTTTTTTCGCTGGAATTTGAATTTATGTCTGCCATATTATATTATATTATATTATATTATATTATATTATATTATTATATTATATTATATTATATTATATTATATTATATTATATTATATTATATTATATTATATTATATTATATTATATTATATTATGATACAGGTATATTCTCCGTGTTTACCGTGTGTCCACCCATGTGACCAATATACCTGTGATCCCACCTGTGACCCCACTGTCACCTTGCCTGTGAACTTGACCATTACCGGCCTTGACCTTCCTTCAGAGACTGTCACACCCAGCGGGGAGTACGTGGCCATCGTCTACTACTTCACAGGTATGTCTTCTGCTGGTACAGCTTCGCCACTGTTCAGCGCCACTTAATTTTCCTCTTAACATCTTTCTACGGATATTTTTGTGTACCTATTTAAGCGATGTTTTTTTTCTCTCCAGATGTTTACCATAGAGATGTGTTTTTGTTTGTGGTTCATTGTGTCGTCTGTGGATGTGTTTTGTTGTGTAACTAATGTAATTCTGAGAGGCAACATTTATAGGCCATTTTATGAGGAAAGGTGAATTGGAGCACCTGGTCACAACAGAAAAGCTGGAGGGAAAGAGAGTACCAGGAAGACCCAGGGAAAAATATTGGACGGACTTGCAGAGTGACTGAGGACAGAGAGAGTAGAAGATGTGCGTGCGGCAATAAAGAATAGATGCATACGGAGGGCCAAGATCGCCAACGCCATGTGGCAGGGCACATGATGATGATAATGATGATGATGATTTCTGAGAGTACATGTCGTCACCTGTTATCTGATATTTACCGTTAAAAAGTAATATTGTAATTGTGTTCCTGTACCCTTCGCTCTCGCCTTACTGTCCTACTTTTCCAGCCCCCAGTGTTATTAAGAGATTGTTTCTTGTCGACTAGAGGGGTGTATGTGTTTATGTGTGTGCGTGTGTGTGTCTGTGTGTGTGAGAGAGAGAGAGACAGACAGACAGACAGACAGAGACAGAGAGAGAGAAAGAGAGTGAGAGAGAGAGAGAGAATGTGTGTATATTTGTGAGAGAGAGAGAGAGAGAGAAAGAGAGAGAGAGAAAAAATGTGTGTATATGTGTGTGTGAGACTACGAGAGAGAGAGAGAGAGTGTGTGTGTGTGTGTGTGTGTGTGTGTGTGTGTGTCTGTCTGTCTGTCTGTCTGTCTGTCTGTTTGTCTGTCTGCCTGTCTGTCCATGACAAAAATGTGTAGACAAGATTTTCTTAGCTCTTTATCGAATGAACTTTACTCCGATGTGATCGGAGGTTCGGACTGTTGAGGAGTCACTAAAAAGTCAACTTGGAAGGTCTAGGTCAATTGTACGAAAAACAAAAATGCCCTAAATCAGCACTATCAGACAATTTGTTTGTAAAAAAAATAAAACCTCAAGAACTTGTGGTAACATTCTTTTCTTTTTCACTGTTTTGACACTGTAATGTTGCCCTCACTTCGTGTCGAGGATTCATACTTGTGTTGAGTTTCTTCAAGGTACCAGTGACAGTATTCTTCTTCTTCTTCTTGTTCTTCTTGTTCTTGTTCTGTTCTTCTTGTTCTTCTTGTTCTTGTTCTTCTTGTTCTTGTTCTTCTTCTTCTTCTTTCTTCTTCTCTTCTTCTTCTTCTTCTTCTTCTTCTTCTTCTTCTTCTTCTTCTTCTTCTTCTTCTTCTTCTTCTTCTTCTTCTTCTTTTTCCTCCTCCTCTTCTTCTTCTTCTTCTTCTTCTTCTTCTTCTTCTTCTTCTTCTTCTTCTTCTTCTTCTTCTTCTTCTTCTTCTTCTTCTTCTTCTTCTTCTTCTCATTCTTCTCTTCTTCTCTTTTCTCTTTTTTCTTGTTCTTGTTCTTCTTCTTTCTTCTCTTCTTCTTTTCTTCTTCTTCTTCTTTTTTCTCTCATTCTCCTCCTCCTCCTTCCCCTCCTCCCCCTCCTGCCCCTCCTCCTCCTCCTCCTCCTCCTCCTTCTTCTCTTCTTCTTCTTCTTCTTCTTCCTCTTCTTCTTATTCTTCTTCGTCTTTTTCTTCTTCTTTCTTTTCTTCTTCTTCTTCTTTCTTTTCTTTTTCTTCTTCTTCTTCTTCTTCTTCTTCTTCTTCTTCTTCTTCTTCTTTCTTCTTTTTCTTCTTCTTCTTCTTCTTCTTCTTCTTCTTCTTCTTCTTCTTCTTCTTCTTGCTTCTTCCTCCTCTCTTTTTCTTCTTCTTCTTCTTCTTCTTCGCAATTCTTCTTCTTTCCTCTTTTTCTTCTTTCTTCTTCTTCTTCTTCTTCTTCTTCTTCTCTTCTTCTTCTTTCTCCAATTCTTCTCTTCTTCTTCTTGCATTTTTTCTTCTTCTTCTTCTTCTCTCTTCTTCTTCTTCTTCTTTCTTTCTTCATTCTTCTCTTCTTTTCTTTCTTCTTCTTCTTCTTCTTCTCTCTCTCTCTTCTTCTTCTTCTTCTTTCTTTGTATCTTTCTCGTTCT
>JAPXFY010000032.1:25576855-25579355 GCA_030674185.1 Monoplex corrugatus
TAGTCAGTCAGTCAGCCAGTATATCAGTCAGTCAGTCAGTATATCAGTCAGTCAGTATATCAGTCAGTCAGTCAGTCAGTATACCAGTTAGTCAGTCAGTATATCAGTCTGTCAGTCAGTATACCAGTCAGCCAGTCAGTCAGCCAGTCAGTATATCAGCCAGTCAGTATACCAGTCAGCCAGTCAGTCAGTCAGTCAGCCAGTCAGTCAGCCAGTCAGTATATCAGTTAGTCAGTCAGTATATCAGCCAGTCAGTCAGTCAATCAGTCAGTATATCAGTTAGTCAGTCAGTATATCAGCCAGTCAGTATACCAGTCAGCCAGTCAGCATATCAATCAGTCAGTTAGTATATCAGTTAGTCAGTACATCAGTCAGTCAGTCAGTTATCAGTGAAGCCCCAACGAGGGATCTCTAACGTGTGTCACTGTGTGTCACAGTTTTCAGCATTGGCAGCAGACGGAAGGTACAGACAGACGACATTTTCCCGCGCACCCCTGTGGCGCAACACGTGTCGGGTGTCGTCTCTATCAAACAAGGCAATGTCTACAAGAACGACCATCTTATGTTTCCACTCCACGGGGCCAGGGCTGGCTTTAACGGCACAGCCAATGACGTCACTGCCCAGACCTCAGGTACTGCACTCATAATGGATAGTCATCATCATCATCATCATCATCATCATCATCATCAGGTGCCTTGCCACATGGCGTTGGCGATCATGGCCTTCCATTTGTTTCTATCCCTTGTTGCCTCAAGCACCTCTTCCACCCTCTTTGTCCTCAGCCACTCTGCAAGTCCGTCTAGTATCTTCTCCCTGGGTCTAGCTGGTGCTCTCTTTCCCTCCAGCTTTCCTGTTGTGACCAGTTGATCCAATTCTCCGTTTCCTCATAAAATGGCCTATGAATGTTGTTTGCCCTTTCCTAATCTTCCTTATGAATGATCTACTTGTGTCTGCCTCCATCAAGACTGTCTCGTTTGTTTTCTTTGCTGTCCATGGAACTCTCAACATTCTTCTTAGAAACCACATCTCCACTGTGTGACAGCAGAAACAAATATGAAATATAATGATGAAAATAAGAAACAAAGTAACCAGAACTCTCTCTACAAAATGTAGACATGTTACCGAAACATCTAACACAGCACCCAGTGGAGACAAAAGAAAGATTTGAGAAGTAAAAGTAAAAAGTAGTGACGTGGTGTGTAGTGTCCTATGTTAGTGTGGTATGTGCTGAGTTGTATGATAGTGTGGTATGGTGCTGTGTGGTGTTTGTCATTGTATAGTGTGGTATGGTGCTGTGTGGTGTGTATGTGTGTCCTATTGTATAGTGTGGTATGGTGTGCTGTGTGTTGTTGTATAGGTGTCTATTGTAGCAGTGTGGTTGGTTGTATGTTGTTATTGTATAGTGTGGTATGGTGCTGTGTGGTGTTGTATGTTGTCCTATTGTATAGTGTGGTATGGTGCTGGTGGTGTTGTATGTGTGTCCTATTGTATAGTGTGGTATGTGTGTGTGGTGTTGTATGGTTCATGTGTATAGTGTGGATGGTGTTGTAGTGTTGTATTGTATAGTGTGGTATGTGCTGTGTGGTGTTGTATGTTGTCCTATTGTATAGTGTGGTATGGTGCTGTGTGGTGTTGTGTTATTGTATAGTGTGGTATGGTGCTGTGTGGTGTTGTATTGTAAGTGTGGTATGGTGGGGGGTGTTGGTCCTATTGTATAGTGTGGTATGGTGCTGTGTGGTGTTGTATTGTATAGTGTGGTATGGTGCTGTGTGGTGTTGTATGTTGTCCTATTGTATAGTGTGGTATGGTGCTGTGTGGTGTGTATGGTGTCCTATTGTATAGTGTGGTATGGTGCTGTGTGGTGTTGTATTGTATAGTGTGGTATGGTGCTGTGTGGTGTGTATGTTGTCCTATTGTATAGTGTGGTATGGTGCTGTGTGGTGTTGTATTGTATAGTGTGGTATGGTGCTGTGTGGTGTTGTATGTTGTCCTATTGTATAGTGTGGTATGGTGCTGTGTGGTGTGTATGGTGTCCTATTGTATAGTGTGGTATGGTGCTGTGTGGTGTTGTATTGTATAGTGTGGTATGGTGCTGTGTGGTGTGTATGTTGTCCTATTGTATAGTGTGGTATGGTGCTGTGTGGTGTTGTATTGTATAGTGTGGTATGGTGCTGTGTGGTGTTGTATGTTGTCCTATTGTATAGTGTGGTATGGTGCTGTGTGGTGTGTATGGTGTCCTATTGTATAGTGTGGTATGGTGCTGTGTGGTGTTGTATGGTGTCCTATTGTATAGTGTGGTATGGTGCTGTGTGGTGTGTATGTTGTCCTATTGTATAGTATGGTATGGTGCTGTGTGGTGTGTATGGTGTCCTGTTGTATAGTGTGGTATGGTGCTGTGTGGTGTGTATGGTGTCCTATTGTATAGTGTGGTATGGTGCTGTGTGGTGTGTATGGTGTCCTGTTTTATAGTGTGGTATGGTGCTGTGTGGTGTGTATGGT
>JAPXFY010000032.1:25591855-25594355 GCA_030674185.1 Monoplex corrugatus
AGCATTTCAGACAAGCATTTCATCCATTCAGCAGATGTAAACAAAACAGAAAAAAGAGACATCAATTATCCATGACTTGCATCATCTGATCAGAAGCTCAGAAAAGTACACACACACACACAAAAAATTCCACAATCCTGAGTGAACATCGACATAGCGCATTCGCAGGGCGCTCCATTTTGCCTTTGTTTCAGTGAAGCACGCGGTTCAGGTGACGTTGTTCTCGCGCCCGAAAAATTCTTCAAATAGACTTTTTACCCGGGAAATCACACTCACAGTATTTAGAAATGGTTACTTGATACTATAATAGAGGTTATTACCCTTAGACCGTAACTGGCTTCACGTAGGAATTTTCTAACGCAAGACGCTAGAATCCTAGCGACCATGGACTTCCAACCATCTCTATCTCTCGTTGCCCTCAGCATCTCCCCCACCCTCCTTATCCCCAGCCACTCTGCAAGTCCGTCCAGCATTCTCTCCCTGGGTCTACCTGATGCTCTCTTTCCCTCCAGCTTCCCCGTTGTGACCAGGTGCTCCAAAACCCCCTTCCTCATAAATGGCCTATAAATTTTGCTTGTCTTTTCCTAATCTTTCTTATGAGTGATCTACTTGTGTCTGCCTCCATCAAGACTGTCTCGTTTGTTTTCTTTGCTGTCCATGGAACTCTCAACATTCTTCTGAGAAACCACATCTCGGCTGCCTCGATCCTGCTCTGGCTTTGCTTGCTGACTGTCCACGCCTCGCATCCGTACAACAGTATTGGTTCTATAGAACATTCAAGGACTCTCTTACTGATGTTAATTGATAGGCATTTGTTGGTAAGAATGCTTGTCATCTTCCTGAATGCTGTTTTGGCTTGGCCGATTCTGCCAGCTATTTCCGATGTGCATCTGTATTAATCAATACTATTGTCGCTATAACCATGTTGATGCCTGTTCAGATCCTGATGGAGCAGAACCAGGTGGGTGGCACTGATGACCTCACCTACAGTTTTGTGTTCGGGGCGTATGACGTGGACAATCCTTCCCAACTGTCCTTCAGTATTGATGGTCCTACCTCCGGCAATCTGACCTTGAGCTCTGAACTGACTGATGTGCCGGACTGTTCATCTTCTCTGACTGTGCAGGTGTGTGTGTGTGTGTGTGTGTGTGTGTGTGTGTGTGTGTGTGTGTGTGTGTGTGTGCATGTGTGTGTGTTTGTGTGTGTGTGTGTGTGTGTGTATGTGTGTGTGGGTATGTGTGTGTGTATGTGTGTGTGTGTGTATGTGTATGTGTGTGTGTATGTGTGCGTGTGTGTGTGGGTATGTGTGTGTGTGTGTGTGTGTGTGTGTGTGTGTGTGTGTATGTGTGTGTGTGTGTGTGTGTGTATGTGTGTGCATGTATGTGTGTGTGTGTGTGTCTGTGTGTGCATGTGTGTGTGTGTGTGTGTCTGTGTGTGTCTGTGTGTGTGTGTGTGTGAGCGTGTGTAAGATCCACATGAAATAATAGAAATGAACAACTTAGTTACTTACTTACTGATTCGCAAACTATCTATCTAAATTAGATATAGAGTAAATTACATAAACAATAACAGTAATAAAAGTAATAATGACGATGCTGCTGCTGCTGCTAATGATGATGATGACAACAGTTAACAATGATGATGATGATGACGATGATGATGATGATGATGATGATGACGACGACGACGACGACGACGACGATGATGATGATGATGATGATGATGATGATGATGATGTGGTTACAGGCTTGCTTCTTTCCATCGCTCATCCCGAGGTGGTGGTATCGCCATCCTCTACAACGACTCACTCCATTCCCGCCTGTCTTTCTCGCAGTCTCTGCCTTTCTCCCATCCTTCTTTCGAGCACGTTGAAGTGTCCTTCCAATCCACCCCTCACCCCATCACCTTCTCCTGTGTCTATCGACCTCCACCTAGCTCTGCCAACAAGCTCACCACATCCATGTTTCTCTCTGACTTTGATCAACTTCTCGATTACTACTGTCTCTTACCTGGAAATCTCATCATTCTAGGTGACATCAATGTCCACTATGACAACACTCACCGTTATGACACAAGACATATCATCAACTCTCTGTCCAATCACAATATGACTCAACACATTTCTGAACCAACCCATCAAAAAGGTCACATTCTCGACTGGATCATTTCTCGTGATCACCACAATTCCGCTACTGACAACTGCTTAGTTCTTTCTACCCGTCTAACCTCAGCCCTTCCATCTGACCACTCTGCAATTCTCTGTTCTCTCGACATTTCTCCTCCTTCCCGTACCATGCGCACAGTGACTCGACGCAATCTCAAATCTATCGACCTCTCCACATTTTCATCTGATGCCTCCCGTCTCCTTTCTGAAAAGTCACATAACCTTGCCGATGAATTCTATACTACTCTCCACCATCTTCTGGACACTCATGCTCCAGCCACAACCCGTCCTTTACCTGACCGCCCCCCTACCCCCTGGCTCACTCATGAGATCGCC
>JAPXFY010000032.1:25599355-25604355 GCA_030674185.1 Monoplex corrugatus
ACCTCACCCTATCCACCAGATGTCTGTACCTCACCCTATCCACCAGTGTCTGTACCTCACCCTATCCACAAGCTGTCTGTACCTCACCCTATCCACCAGATGTCTGTACCTCACCCTATCCACCAGCAGTTTGTACCTCACCCTATCCACCAGATGTCTGTACCTTACCCTATCCACCAAATGTCTGTACCTCACCCTATCCACCAGATGTCTGTACCTCACCCTATCCACCAGCAGTTTGTACCTCACCCTATCCACCAGATGTCTGTACCTTACCCTATCCACCAGATGTCTGTACCTCACCCTATCCACCAGATGTCTGTACCTCACCCTATCCACCAGCAGTTTGTACCTCACCCTATCCACCAGATGTCTGCACCTCACCCTATCCACCAGATTTCTGTAACTCATCCTATATACCAGCTTTCTACAACTCACCCTATCCACCAGCTTCTGTACCTCACCCTATCCACTAGCTTTCTGTACCTCACCCTCTCCACCAGCTTTCTGTACCTCACCCTATCTACCAGCTTTCTGCAGGAAGCTGGTGGATAGCGTGAGGGAGTCAACGGCAGGGAGCTGGTAGTTAGGGAGAGAGAGTGAAAGGTTAATTTTTTTAGGTGATGGATAAAGTGCGGGAATCAAATGTTATTGTTAGTCTGTTTTAGTCTTGATCTATCCAGCTATCAGCCTGGTGGTACCTGTGTGGGTGAGGAACTGGCAATGTGTGTTATCTTGGTGTGGGTTTTTTTTTTTGGGGGGGGGGTTTGTTTTGTTTTTTCAATTTTTGTTTTTATTCATTTTAAGCAGATGATATATGCAAAACAACCAGCAAAGCCCAATTGCAATAAGATCATGGAATCAAATTGGAATACAAGCAGAATATTCTATGTTTGGAATACATCTACATGAAACAAAATCATCAGTTAAAAAAAATACAACACGAATAACATTTAACAACAGCAAGAAAACATTTTGTCAACGTACATGATATTACGAAATCAGACTCTCTATCACATTCCATTACATACACTGACAACATTAATAGGCCATTTTATGAGGAACGGGGAATTGGAGCACCTGGTCACAACGGGAAAGGTGGAGGGAAAGAGAGCACCAGGTTGACCCAGGGAGAAGACACTAGACGGACTTGCAGAGTGGCTGAAGACAAAGAGGGTGGAAGATATGCCTGAGGCAACAAGAGATAGAGACAGACGGAAGTCCATGATCTCCAACGCCATGCGGCAAGGCACCTGGTGATGATGATGAGATGCAGACAACCTTTATTGTATTTAATGATTATTTTGGGTTTTGTACATAAACACGATCTTCATTCCATTCTATGATTGATACAGGTGGGTTTTGTACATGAAGACAATTCTCATTCCATTGTATGATTGATACAGGTGGATTTTGTACATTAAGACAATTTTCATTCCATTGTATGATATCTGGACGTTTGTATATGACCAAACTGATGTCTGATGTCTGTTGTTGCCATGGCAGCCAATGACACGAGCTACACGTGTCAGGACGAGCGGCGCGTGCTGGAGTTCGATTCCCACTATGTGTGCAACTGTAGTGAGGGTTACATTGGTGAGCGTTGTGAGCAGAACATTGACGAGTGTGCCAGCCAGCCATGTAGCTACCCCTATGTGTGTGTGGACGGGGTGGCGACCTTCACCTGTAGCTGTGCCCATGACAACCCGGACTGTGATGGACTGGAGGGCTGGATGGTGGCGCTGATCGTGATTATCTCCCTTCTTCTTGTGGCTGTTGTAGTGGGGGTGATCATCATTTGGGCCTTGAGGACTGGGTACGTGTGCGTGTGTGTGCGTGCATGTGTGTTGTGTGTGTGTGTGTGTGTGTGTGTGTGTGCGTGTGTGTGTGTGTGTGTGTGCGTGTGCGCGCGCGTGTGTGTGTGTGAGTGTGTGTGTATGTGTGTGTGTTGTGTGTGTGTGTGTGTGTGTGTGTGTGTGTGTGTGTGTGTGTGTGTGTGTGTGTGTGTGTGTGTGTGTGTGTGTGTGTGTGAACGTTACCATATTTACTGGTGTGTGTGCCAAGTTTCCTGACTAATAGAGAGAATGGCCTTGACCCAGTTATCATGGTATATCTTAAGCAGACGATGCCATGGTATGCATTCCTTTGTCTGGCAGAGGAGGGTGTGTTATTGTGTTTCATTGCAGAAATTGTAATTTCTTGTTAACAGTCCCATCTTTGTGGTGGAATTAATACACAGCGCATGGATTATAATACATGTGTTTGTGATAAATAGAAAGAGGTACGAGAAAAAACAACAACAACAACAACAACAACAAAACTCAAAATGCTCTGTATGGACTACTGTAAGGCACGATGTTGTTCACTGAAGGGACCCACAAACGTCGGTGACGTGTTGTTTCAGTCTTATTGACTGACGTCAGCGACGTGTTGTTTCAGCCTTACTGACTGACGTATGGGACGTGTTGTATCAGCCCTACCGACTGACGTTAGTGACGTGTTGTTTCAGCCTTACTGACTGACGTGTAGGACGTGTTGTATCAGCCCTACCGAATGACGTCAGTGACGTGTTGTTTCAGCCTTACTGACTGACGTATGGGACGTGTTGTATCAGCCCTACCGAATGACGTCAGTGACGTGTTGTTTCAGCCTTACTGACTGACGTATGGGACGTGTTGTATCAGCTCTACCGAATGACGTCAGTGACGTGTTGTTTCAGCCTTACTGGCTGACGTCAGTGACGTGTTATTTCAGCCTGACTGACTGACGTCAGTGACGTGTTGTTTCAGCCTTACTGGCTGGCGTCAGTGACGTGTTGTTTCAGTCTTAATGACTGACGTCAGGGAGGTGTTTGGGCGTTCCAAATGACGTAAGCTGTTGTTTCAGACGCCTGAGGTGCCGACTGCTGGAGGTTGGCAGAGGCCGGGGATCAAAGGACGGCGAGGGTCACCTGAAGATCATACAGTCTGACGCACTGTCCGCCACAGGCACCAACAACCCCGCCTTTGAGCCGGTCAGTTCTGTGTGCATGTGTGGTGACGTTGACGGTGTGGTGGCTCTGTCCGTCTCTCTTTGTTTCATTCTCTGTCTGTCTGACTGTCTGTCTGTCTGTCAGTCTGTCAGTCAATCAGTCTGTCTGTCTGTTTGTCTCTGTCTCTGTCTGTCTGTCTGTCAATCAGTCAGCCTGTCTGTCTGTCTCTGTCTTTCTGTCTGTCTGTCTGTCTCTCTGTCTCTGTCTCTGTCTCTCTCTCTCTCTCTCTCTCTCTCTCTCTCTCTCTCTATATATATATATATATATATATATAATATATATTATATCTGTTTCTTCTCTTTGCATGTCGCCAATCGTACAAATGCTGTATTCTTTGCTGTTTTTTGAAAGCTGGTGATTAGTCGCTTGTTGTAATGATTAGTGTTCAGAGTGTGCATGCAATGCTAGTTCAGTATCAGTGTGTGCGTGCAATGCTAGTTCAGTATCAGTGTGTGCATGCAATGCTAGTTCAGTATCAGTGTGTGCATGCAATGCTTATTCAGTATCAATGCGTGCATGCAATGCTAGTTCAGTATCAGAGTGTGCATACACCGCTACTTCACTATCAGAGTGTGCATGCACTGCTAGTTCAGTGCCAGAGTGTGCATGCACTGCTATTTCAGTATCAGAGTGTGCATGCACTGCTAGTTCAGTATTAGTGTGTGCATGCACTGCTAATTCAGTATCAGAGTGTGCATGCACTGCTAATTCAATATCAGAGTGTGTTGCTATTGTCATCATAGTTCTAGTGTAGAACTGCTGTAATTTGTTCTACGCGTGTTTCTGATGTCAGATTAAATCTGAACAGAACATCTATGGAACTGTCCCACGACTGTTCCTTTGCTATTTCTGTTAGCGTCTGTTCACTGTCAGAAACGGCAAGTGGTCAATAAATGGTAATAAGTTATGGTAACCTTTACACGATAGTTCATCATTGTTCTTCGGTAGCTAGTCTACGCAAGTGTGATAATACAGGGGGGGTGCAAAAGTAGGTATACAGTTATGAAAAAAGAAAACACGTACAATATTCATTGCATTTAGTATACAAACAAATGAATATTGCAAATACATGTAATAACAAGCACAGCCTTAATCCTTCAGATACTCAAACTGCTTGCCGTCGGTATTCACACACTCCTCTAATCGAGAGCGGAATTAAGCATTATAATAATGATGTGATACTTACTGTATACCTACTTTTGCACCCCCCTGTATAGAGTCAGTGTGTTGTGTTCAGCTAGCATGGCTTTGCTTGTGTGGATACAGTTCTTTGCTTACAGAGAGAAAACTCTTCACTGTTGTCGTTGTCAGGTGTTGCCAGTCGTGACATTTGATATGCATCGTTTGGGGAAACATTACATCGTTTGGGGAAACATTACACAAGAACCCACCTGAACAAACCGAAAACAGCACATCTAGTTTTAATCAATACAAATACCATATTTAGTGTTATCAAAAAAATCACAAATTCCTTTTTATTCATGAAAATCCCACATAATTTTACTCATAAAATAACTTTTCATTTATAAAAAAATCAGTTGATTTTATTCATAAAAATGTTATCTTTTCAATGTGTTACGTTTAATTCTATTCATTTGAAAAAAAAACACTCACTTTTATTTGTTATGAAATATTATGTTCAATTCTATTGATCAGAAAATGCCATATTCGGTTTTGTTCAACGGGAAAAATGACACATTCAGTTTTATTATCTAAATCACCACATTCAACTGTATGTATCAAAAAGTTGTACATTTAGATTCTATCTCAGAAAATGCCACATTCAACTTCATTCATCAGACATCACATTCAGTTTTATTGAACAGAAAATTCCATGTTTAATTTCATTAATTCATGCCAGATTTCCAAATAAACTTTTGCTATACATGCTGAAATATTGTGAGTAAATGCTGGTTCTATGTATCATAATATTGTAAGCAAACACTACTTTTTTTATACCAGATTATTG
>JAPXFY010000032.1:25609355-25626855 GCA_030674185.1 Monoplex corrugatus
ATACACTCAACATGCCCTGGACAGACAAAACGGTAGATATACTCAACATACACTGGACACATGGAATGGTGGAATGGCAGATACACTCAACATGCAAAGGACACATGGAATGGTGGAATGGCAGATACACTCAACATGCAGTGGACAAATGGAATGGCAGATACACTCAACATGCGCTGGACAACGAATGGCAGATACATCAACATGTACTGACGATGGAATAGCAGGTACACTCAATATTACTGGACAGATGGAATGGCAGACACACTCAACATGTACTGGACAGATGAACTGATGGAATGGCAGATACACTCAATATGTACTGGACAGATGGAATGGCAGACACACTCAACATGTACTGGACAGATGGACTGATGGAATGGCAGATACACTCAGTATGTACTGGACAGATGGACTGATGGAATGGCAGATACACTCAGTATGTACTGGACAGATGGAATGATGGAATGGTAGATACACTCAATATGTACTGGGCAGATGGAATGGCAGATACACTCAATATGTACTGGACAGATGAATAGTAGAATGGCAATTACACTCAAAGGCACTGGACACATGGAAAGGTGGAATGACAGATACACTCAATATGTACTGGACAGATGGAATGGTGGAATGGCAGATACACTCAACATGCAGTGGACAAATGGAATGGCAGATACACTCAACATGCGTGGACAGACGAATGGCAGATACACTCAACATGTACTGGACGGATGGAATGGCAGTACACTCAATATGTACTGGACAGATGGAATGGCAGACACACTCAACATGTACTGGACAGATGAACTGATGGAATGGCAGATACACTCAATATGTACTGGACAGATGGACTGATGGAATGGCAGATACACTCAGTATGTACTGGACAGATGGAATGATGGAATGGCAGATACACTCAGTAATGTACTGGACAGATGGACTGATGGAATGGCAGATACACTCATATGTACTGGACAGATGGACTGATGGAATGGCAGATACACTCAATATGTACTGGACAGATGGACTGATGGAATGGCAGATACACTCAATATGTACTGGACAGATGGACTGATGGAATGGCAGATACACTCAGTATGTACTGGACAGATGGAATGATGGAATGGCAGATACACTCAGTATGTATGACAGATGGACTGATGGAATGGCAGATACACTCAGATGTATGACAGATGGACTGATGAATGCAGATACACCAACATTACGGACAGATGGAAAGGTGAATGACAGATACACTCACATGTACTGGACAGATGAATGATGGAATGACAGATACACTCAATATGTACTGGACAGATGGAAGGTGGAATGGCAGATACACTCAATATGTACTAGACAGATAGAATGGTGAATGGCAGATACACTCAATATGTACCGGACAGATGGAATGGTGGAATGGCAGATACACTCAACATGCACTAGACAGATGGAATGGTGGAATGGCAGATACACTCAATACTGTATGTACTGGACAGATGGAATGGCAAACACATTGCACATGTACAGCATAACTCAAGCCTTGGCTTCCCCTTTAGCTTCAGACCGGCAGTTTCATCACCCAGTACATGTGGTCTAGAAAAGGTTTTGTTTTGTTTTGTATTGTGTTGCGTTGTTTTGTTTTAAGAAAGAAAAAAAGGACGATATTTGCTATGGCATGATCATGCTGTATGTGGTGTAGGACGAAGAGCGGACTTTTGGTCCTGGTCACTTTCCTGACCCCCGTCTTCTGCATGCCCTCAACCTTCCACCCACGCAGGTATATCACCACCCCCACCCACCATCCCTCCAAGTTTCTTCCCTCTCTTTGTCTGTCTGTTCTGTTTCTTTCTGTGGTGATTGGTGGTCTATGGATCTCTACGTGTATTGCTCTCTGTGTCTTTTGAGTGTTTTTTTGACTCACCTGGGTTGGACATATATTATTGTTTGGTTGATCGTGTGTTCATTTACACTTACTCTCATTCTCTCTCTCTCTCTTTCTCTCTCTCTCTCTCCTCTCTCTCTCTCTTCTCTCTCCTCTCTCTCTCTTCTCTTCTCTCTCTCTCTCTCTCTCCTCTCTCCCTCTCTGCTTGTCTTTCTCCCCTCTCTCTCTCTTTCTGCCTTTCATCCTCTCTCTCTCTCCCTTTCTCTCTCTCTCTCTCCCTCTCTCTCTCTCTGTCTCTCTGTCTCTGTCTTTTCTCTCTCTCTCTCTCTGTGCACCCACTGTGTTGCAGCAGCAGGTACAGGATTTGTGGTTTGGTTGTTGATGATAATGTATGTTGCAGGACTGATAATGATTAGTGGGAATGTGTACAGGCTGTGTGTGTGTGGTGTGTGTGCGTGCGTGTGTATGTGTGTGCATACGTGCGTGCGTGCATGCGTGCGTGCATGTGTGTGTGCGTGTGATGTGTGTGTGTGTGTGTGTGTGTGTTGTGTGTGTGTGTGTGTGTGTGTGATGTATGTGTATGAGATGTATGTATGCGTTCTGTATGTGTGTGATGTATGTGTGTGTGTGTGTTTGTGCGTGTTTGTTCGTGCGTGTGTGTGTGTGTGTGTGTGTGTGTGTGTGTGTGTGTGTGTGTGTGTGTGTGTGTGTGTGTACGAGATTTGTGACTTTCCAGATAGATAGATAGTAGATAGATAGATAGTTAGATAGATAATAGATAGATGATAGATAGATAGTAGATAGATAGATAGATAGATAGACAGTAGATAGATAGATAGACAGTAGATAGATAGATAGATAGATAGATGCGTACATAATTGCACTGCCTATTTTGTCGTGAAATGAGCATGCTTTTATCTGATATATCGCTTTGCTCCATCCTTGATTGGCAATACTGTACTCAAATGTCTGTCTTGGTTTGTATGTTCTGATATATTGTTGTTGTTGTTGTTGTTGTTGTTGTTGTTGTTGTTGTTTCTTCTTCTTCGCTCTTTTATTTTTTTCTTCTTCTCTCTTTCTTCTTTCTTCTTCTTCTTTCTTTCTTCTTCTTCTTCTTCTTCTTCTTCTTCTTCTTCTTCTTCTTCTTCTTCTTTCTTCTTCTTTTTCTTCTTCTTCTTCTTCTTCTTCTTCTTCTTCTTCTTCTTCTTCTTCTTCTTCTTCTTCTTCTTCTTCTTCTTCTTTCTTCTTCTTCTTCTTCTTCTCTTCTTCTTCTTCTTCTTCTTCTTCTTCTTCTTCTTCTTCTTCTTCTTCTTCTTCTTCTTCTTCTTCTTCTTCTTCTTCTTCTTCTTCTTCTTCTTCTTCTTCTTCTTCTTCTTCTTCTTCTTCTTCTTCTTCTTCTCTTCTTCTCTTCTTCTTTTTTTTTTTATCTTTTCTTCTTTTCTTCTTTGTTCTTGTTCTTGTTCTTGTTCTTTGTTCTTGTTTTTGTTCTTGTTTTTCTCCAACTCCTTCTCTTCCGATTCGTCTTATCCTTCATCATCTTCTTCTTCTTCTTCTTCTAATATTACTTGTCTTCGTGTTCAAGGTTTCTGGTTGCTACTGTCACAACTGGTGTCTATACATGTGAACTAATATTTCGATGTGTACAATAATCCTGTGTACAGTAATCCTGTGTACAGTAATCCTGTGTACAGTAATCCTGTGTACAGTAATCCTGTGTACAGTAATCCTGTGTACAGTAATCCTGTGTACAGTAATCCTGTGTACAGTAATCCTTCACAGTACAGCGCTATCATATATTATCTGTGACCTCCCACCACGAAATCAGTCTTAACTAGCAGACAGTCGAACAGCACTAGGAGCTGACAAGGTGACTGAGGGTCTATCTGGGGTGTTTTGACTTTTTCTCAAAATTGATTTCTGTAGACTATAATCTATCTCCCACAGATTTTTTTTTCTTGAAAAAATATTATTAATCAATGTAAAATGGTATTTTAATGCACTGATCGCAGCAGAAAGAACGCAATTTCCATCCAAAAGTACCTATTTTTGTCTCTTATTATGAACCGTAACCTGCACAGTACTCCCACATGTAATGTACTGACAGAAAGCTCTTTGGTGCATCTTTCAGATAATGACAACGAAAACTAGAAACAAACTGGGTCAAAGCCACCAAATAAAGAAATTTAAAAACATGTGTAGGAGAGTACATAAAAACTTTAGAGGCCGTTTTCTCAAAATGGCCATCATACAACTTAATGACTTTAAACATACATAACTTCTACATTTTTTTTGAGTACAAACTTTATTCAAGTACCAAAATAATCAGCAGAATGTACACTGTCCAGTGATATGTATATCTCAAAATGCCCAAAATGCTAGTTAAGACTGATTTTGTGCTGGCAGGTCACATCATGAATACAGTCAGTTCTGGACAGACTGTAAGGCTACGTTCATAATGGCACTCACAACTGTAGTGCGGACGGAAAAAAACGTATACGCGTGAGAAAGGTGTTCATACTTATCAGCACGCTCTCCGTCCTTGAGGAAGAAGGGAGGCTAGCGCTACTTATTTTCTGGTAAACATGGCATTGACAGAAACAGATCATTAAAGATGCACAGAGAGTATTATCATTTGATGCCTGAACTACTGTCAGATAAACGGAAATTCGCAAAATGTCCAGAATGTTCTAAAGGAAAGGTCGATTCCTGACTTCGGAAATCAGTTTGTCGTCTTCCATCTTGTGTTAAAAATGACTGAAAATGTCAGTAAGCCTACAGTACAGTCTCTTGATGACCGAAAATTTCAGTACAGTACAGTCTCTTGATCCGCACACACGTACAGAAACGTTTCAGTATGAACGCGCAGAGGATGGCCAGTGTTAAAAAAGAAGGGTTGGCCTCGAACTCACGACTTCTGTCCGTCCGCACGCACGACTGAAGTGTAGCAGTGCGTGCGTGTTAGTGGCAGTATGAACATCTTCGCTCAGCGAGTAAAAAGTTTTTCCCACCCGCACGATTTTTGTCCGTCCGCACGACAGTCGTGAGTGCCAGTATGAACGTACCCTAAGGCGGTCATAGCTGTCAAATCCCACATTGTGAAATGACCTGATAGGGTTCGAACCGCAGCGTCCCAGTCAGCAGCCTGTTGACCTGACCACGTCAGCAAGGGGGCTGTGTAACGGCCACAGTTTGTACCAGACTCCCGGTGTCAGTAAAACCCTGATGGCGTTATATCCTCCACCCTCATCTGATCAAGTGACGTCGTCTCCTCTGACGTCTTTAGATCCTAATGAGCTCGCATTTCAGGCGCCATCAGATTTTAATACCTTAATGGCCTTGTTTTTACTTTGACTGAGGCCTTCAGATCCTAGTGACGTCATAACACTGACGTCATCATTAACTTAATAATGTCTAACCCTCTAAAATCCATAGATCGTAATGATTGTGTACCCCCATGACGTCATCAAATCCGAATGTGCTCCAGGATGTCATCAAATCTTAATGGCCACATGTTGTGCCTATAACCCACTGACGTCATCCAATGCTGACAGTTTTACCTTCGAACCCAGACACCTGACATCACAACACAGTAATGACTGACGTTATCTAAAGCTGACAGTAAAAGCTTCGAGCCCAGACATCTGACATCACAACACAGCAATGACTGACGTCATCCAAAGCTAACTACATGTTCCACATTTTGTACCCAGACGCAGTCAGCACCCAACTCTCCCAGACCCTCACGTTCTCATCTGATTGAAGATCCCTTGGCTGGGGACCGTCTAAAGACGTTTGGCCTGACCGTCAAACCTCGCCGCTTCCGCTCCATAGAGATGCCCCCCGTGCCATCTCCATCTGTGATGTCTGAGGGCAGACCACGATCTGTGTCGGTCAGTGGATGGCTGGGGGAGGGTGTGTGTGTGTCGTGGTGTGATGTGATGTGATATAGTGTGGTGTGATTTAGGGTGGTGTGGTATGATGTGATATAGTGTGGTGTGATGTGATTTAGTGTGGTGTGATGTGATATAGTGTGGTGTGTTGTGGTGTGATGTGGTGTGGGTTAGGGTGGTGTGATGTGGTGTGGGTTAGGGTGGTGTGATGTGATGTGATATAGTGTGGTGTGTTGTGGTGTGATGTGATATAGTGTGGTGTGATGTGATATAGTGTGGTGTGTTGTGGTGTGATGTGATATGATGTGGTGTGATGTGGTGTGGGTTAGGGTGGTGTGGTGTGATGTGATATAGTGTGGTGTGATGTGGTGTGGGTTAGGGGGTGTGGTGTGATGTGATATAGTGTGGTGTGATGTGGTGTGGGTTAGGGTGATGTGGTGTGGGTTAGGGTGATGTGGTGTGGGTTAGGGTGATGTGGTGTGATGTGATGTAGTGTGGTGTGATGTGATATAGTGTGGTGTGATGTGGTGTGGGTTAGGGTGATGTGGTGTGATGTGATATAGTGTGGTGTGATGTGGTGTGGGTTAGGTGGTGTGGTGTGATGTGATATAGTGCGGTGTGATGTAGTGTGATGTGGTGCGGGTTAGGGTGGTGTGGTGTGATGTGGTGTGATGTGGTGCGGGTTAGGGTGGTGTGGTGTGATGTGGTGCGGGTTAGGGTGATGTGTTGTGATGTGGTGTGATGTGATATAGTGTGGTGTGATGTGGTGTGTGTTAGGGTGGTGTGGTGTGATATAGTGCGATGTGACGTGGTGTGATGTGATATAGTGTGGTGTGATGTGGTGCGGGTTAGGGTGGTGTGGTGTGATGTAATATAATGTGGTGTGATGTGGTGTGATGTAATATAGTGTGGTGTGATGTGGTGTGATGTGGTGTGATGTAATATAGTGTGGTGTGATGTGGTGTGATGTAATATAGTGTGGTGAGATGTGGTGCGCATTAGGGTGGTGTGTTGTGGTGTGATGTGGTGCGGGTTAGGGTGGTGTGGTGTGATGTGGTCTGATGTAATATAGTGTGGTATAGTGTTGTGCGGGTTAGGGAGGTGTGTTGTGTGACGTGGTGTGATGTGGTGTGGTGTGATGTGTGTTGTGGTGTGATGTGATATAGTGGGATGTAATGTGTGTGATTTGGTATTGTGTGGTGTGATGTGGTGCGGGTTAGGGTGGTGTGGTGTGTGGTGTGATGTGTGGCGTGATTTGCGGTGTGATGTATGTTGTGGTGTGATGTGTGTTGTGGTGTATGTGTGATGTTAGGTGTTGTGGTGTGATGTGTGTTGTGGTGTGATGTATGTTGTGGTGTGATGTGTGTCATGGTGTTAGTGTTGTGGTGTGATGTGTGTTGTGGTGTGATGTGTGTTGTGGTGTGATGTGTGTTGTGGTGTATGTTGTGTTGTTGTGTGATGTGTGTTGTGGTGTGATGTGTTGTGGTGTGATGTGTGTTGTGGTGTAATATGTGTGGTGGTGTGATGTGTGTTGTGGTGTGATATGTGTGTGGTGTGATGTGTGTGGTGGTGTGATGTGTGTTGTGGTATGATGTGTGTTGTGGTGTGATGTGGTGGTGTTAGTCATGGTGTTTGGTGTTTGGTGTTGTGGTGTGATGTGTGTGTGGTGTGATGTGTATTGTGGTGTATGTTGTGTTGTGGTGTGATGTGTGTTGTGGTGTGATGTGTGTTGTGGTGTGATGTGTGTTGTGGTGTGATGTGTGTTGTGGTGTGATGTGTGTTGTGGTGTATGTTGTGTTGTGGTGTGATGTGTGTTGTGGTGTATGTGTGTGTTGTGGTGTGATTGTGTTGTGATGTGATGTGTGTTGTGATGTAATGTGTGTGGTGGTGGATGTGTGTGTGGTGTGGATGTGTGTTGTGGTGTAATGTGTGTGTGGTGTGATGTGTGTTGTGGTGTGATGTGTGTGGTGGTGTGATGTGTGTTGTGGTGTGATGTGTGTTGTGGTATGATGTTGTTGTGGTGTGATGTGGTGTTAGTCATGGTGTTTGGTGTTGTGGTGTTGGTGTTGTGTGTGATGTGTGTTGTGGTGTGATGTGTATTGTGGTGTGATGTGTGTTGTGGTGTGATGTGTGCTGTGGTGTTATGTGTGTTGTGATGTGTGTTGTGGTGTGATGTGTGTTGTGGTGTGATGTGTGTTGTGGTGTGATGTGTGTTGTGGTGTGTTGTGTTGTGGTATGATGTGTTGTGGTATGATATGTTGTGGTGTGATGTGTGTTGTGGTGTGATGTGTGTTGTGGTGTGATGTGTGATGTTAGGTGTTGTGGTGTGATGTGTGATGTTGGTGTTGTGGTGTGATGTGTGTTGTGGAGTGATGTGTGTGTGGTGTGATGTTAGTGTTGTGGTGTAATGTGTGTGTTGAGTGTGATGTGTGTTGTGGTGTGATATGTGTTGTTTGTGATGTGTTGTGGTATGATGTGTTGTGGTGTGAGTGTGTTGTGGTATGATTAGTGTTGTGTGTGATGTGTGTTGTGTGTGGATGTGTGTTGTGGTGTGATGTGTGTTGTGGTGATGTTGTTGTGGTGTATGTGTGTTGTGGTGTGATGTTGTTGTGGTGTATGTTGTGGTGTTGGTTGTGTGATGTGTGTTGTGGTGGAGTTCGTGTGTTGTGGTGTGATGTGTGCTGTGGTGTGATGTTGTGTGTGTGGTGTGGATGTGTGTTGTGATGTGTATGTTGTGGTGATGTGTGTGTTGTGGTGTGATGTGTGTTGTGGTGTGATGTGTTTGGTTGATGTGTTTGTGTGATGTGTTGGTGGATGTTTGTGGTGGATGTGAGTTGTTGGTGTGATGTGTGTTGTGGTGTGATGTGTGTGTGGTGTGATGTGTTGTGGTGTGATGTGTGTGTGGTGTGATGTGTTTGGTGTGATGTGGTGTGTGGTGTGTAGTTGTGGGTGTGTATGTGTGGTGTGATGTTGTGTTGTGGTGTGATGATGTTGGTGTAGGTGTTGTGGTGTGATGTGTGTGTGGTGTGATGTGTTGTGTGGTATGGATGGTTGTGTGGTGTGATTGTTGTGTGGTGTGATGTATGTTGTGGTGTGATGTGTGTGTGTATGTTGTGGTGTGGTGTGATTGTGTGTTGTGGTGTATGTGTGTGGTGTGATGTGTGTTGTGGTGTGATGTATGTTGTGTGTGATGTAGGTTGTGGTGTGATGTGTGTGTGGTGTGATGTGGTTGTTGTGTGAGTGTGTTTGTGGTGTGATGTTAGTGTTGTGGTGTGATGTGTGATGTTAGGTGTTGTGGTGATGATGTTAGTGTTGTGGTGTGATGTGTGATTAGTGTGTGGGTGTTAGGTGTTGTGGTGTATGTGATGTTGGTGTTGTGGTGATGTTGAGTGTGTGTGTGGTGTGATGTGTGTTGTGGTGTATGTGTGTGTGTGTGGTGTTGTGGTGTATGGTGTGTGGTGTGATTGTGTTGTGGTGTGATGTGGTTGTGGTGTGATGTGTGTGTTGTGGTGTGATGTGTGGGTGTGATGGTGTTTGGTGATGTGGTGTGTGGTGTGATGTGTGTTGTTTGGGGTGATGGTGGTGTGTGGGGTGTGATGTGTGTTGTGGTGTGATGTGTGTTGTGGTGTGATGTGTGTTGTGTGTGATGTGTGTTGTGGTGTGATGTGTGTTGTGGTGTGATGTGTGTGTGTGAGTGTGTGTGGTGTGATGTGTGTGTGGTGTGATGTGTGGTGGTGTGTGTGGGTGGGTGTGTGTTGTGTGATGTGTGTTGTGGTGTGTATGTGTTGTGGTGATGTGTGTTGTGGTGTGATGTGTGTTGTGGTGTGATGTGTGTTGTTGTGTGATGTTAGGTGTTGTGGTGTGATGTGTGTTGTGGTGTGAGTGGTGTGTTGTCATGGTGTTAGGTATTGTATTGTGATGTGTGATGTGGTGTGGTAGGGTGTTGTGTGGGGTTTGTAATGTGTTGCGTAATGTGGTGAGCTGAGCATTGACTGGGCGGGAGTTCTGTCATGTGAGACGAGTTTATACAGAATAGCTAGTTGTGTTGTGATTCAGACCTTTAATGATTTATTTATTTACTTCATGTATATGTTCCTTTTTGAAGAGAAGATACACACATACACATATCATTTACATGTAATCAAGATCATTCTAGCGGTAGGCTAATAAAATACCAGTATAAAGTATAGACTAGGTAAAAGATAGTCTAGGTAGGGCCTCAGGACCTGGCCAGCTCATGGGTTTATGTGCAGGCTTAAAGCATGTGCCACGGTCACCATGCACGTGGCACCTGTGACGTTAGTGCACATGGAATTTGTTCCAAGTGCGGAGACGTCATCTTGATAAACTGAAATGAAACTGATGTGGTGATGCAATGTGGTGGTGTGATGTGATGTGTGATGTGGTGCAGGGTAAGGGTGGTTGGTGTGATGTGGTGGTGTGATATGTGGAGTGTTGTAATGTGTAGGTGTGGTGTGATATGACCACGTGGTGTGGTGTGGTGCGGTACAGTGCGATGTGGTGTGGTAGTCTTGGTGTTGGGTGTTGTGGGGTAGACTGTGATTCGATGTGTTTCAACAGTTAGTGTGATTTGGACGTACACACATAGCGTTATGTATGAATCGTTGATCCGTTTACAGATCAAATAAACAACGACAATGTAACAACTGTTGACCTGTCTGCATACCATAGATGATAAACAACAACAACAACAACAACAACGTGACAAATGTTGACATGTCTACATACCATACATAAACAACAACAACAACAACGTAACAAATGTTGACATGTCTACATACCATACATAAACAACAACAACAACAACGTAACAAATGTTGATATGTCTACATATCATACATAAACAACAACAACAACAACGTGACAAATGTTGACATGTCTACATATCATACATAAACAACAACAACAACAACGTAACAAATGTTGACATGTCTACATACCATACATAAACAACAACAACAACAACGTAACAAATGTTGATATGTCTACATATCATACATAAACAACAACAACAACAACGTGACAAATGTTGACATGTCTACATATCATACATAAACAACAACAACAACGTAACAAATGTTGATATGTCTACATATCATACATAAACAACAACAACAACAACGTAACAAATGTTGATATGTCTACATATCATACATAAACAACAACAACAACAACGTGACAAATGTTGACATGTCTACATATCATACATAAACAACAACAACAACAACGTAACAAATGTTGACATGTCTACATATCATACATAAACAACAACAACAACAACGTAACAAATGTTGACATGTCTACATATCATACATAAACAACAACAACAACAACGTGACAAATGTTGACATGTCTACATATCATACATAAACAACAACAACAACAACGTAACAAATGTTGACATGTCTACATATCATACATAAACAACAACAACAACAACGTAACAAATGTTGACATGTCTACATATCATACATAAACAACAACAACAACAACGTAACAAATGTTGACATGTCTACATATCATACATAAACAACAACAACAACGTAACAAATGTTGACATGTCTACATATCATACATAAACAACAACAACAACAACGTAACAAATGTTGACATGTCTACATATCATACATAAACAACAACAACAACAACGTAACAAATGTTGACATGTCTACATATCATACATAAACAACAACAACAACGTAACAAATGTTGACATGTCTACATATCATACATAAACAACAACAACAACGTAACAAATGTTGACATGTCTACATATCATACATAAACAACAACAACAAAATCTAACTATTGACATGTCCACATTTCATAGATAATGATAAACAACAACAATAAAATGTAACAATTGTTGACATGTCTACATACCATGGACAATAATATCAACAACAACAACAACAATGTAACAACCGTTGACCTGTCTATATACCACCGATGATAACAAACAACAACAACAACAGTGTAAATAACTGTTGACATATCCTCATACTAGAGATGATAACAAACAACAACAACAACAACAATGTAACAACCATTGACCTGTCTATATACCACAGCTAATAACAAACAACAACAACAGCAGTGTAACAACTGTCAACTTATCCACATACCAGAATTGATAACAAACAACAACAACAACAATGTAACAACCGTTGACCTGTCTATATACCACAGCTAATAACAAACAACAACAACAGCAGTGTAACAACTGTCAACTTATCCACATACCAGAATTGATACCAAACAACAACAACAATGTTACAACCGTTGATTCCCTGTCTCCAGGTGTTTTTGCACAGCAGCAAAGGGGTTAACCTTCTGGTGCCTGGTTCCAAAGGTCGCAGAGCTTCTGACACCGCCAGCATCGGCTCCGGCGCCTACTCAGACCGACCAATCACTCCCGTGGAGAGAAACGACATGTGGTGATTGACAGCTGCCTGAACAATGGCTCCGCCCCTTTCAGTCAACATCCAATCATCTTGCTGAAAACTGAAACATTTCCCTTTGACGGCGATCGTGTGGATTTTGAGATTTTCGAGAGATATGAATGAATGCCTGACTTTGTTGTTTTCCATGGTATGACCTGAGACTGTTTACAAACTTTGTGTCGTTTAGAATTATAACGATCATGACAGTGCTTTCCTTAAGCACTATTCAACTCACCACTGATCCAAATAACAATTCAAAATTCCAACCCGTCGAAACACCAACCTACCAAACCACCAACTACACAACAAGTAATCCTACCAACCAACCAACCAACCAACCAACCAACGATAGTGTAATGTTCTGTTTTGAACAAGATGCATGAAAAAATATCCTAAATGTATTATGATAACAACAAAACATCTTACAAAGCATAACAAAAGAGCAAAGGAAAAAAGGTTGTAAAATTATGTCATAACTTAATTCAAGATAATATTGTAAAAATAAAAACTAACGGATATTGAGCAGTTGGTTTATCGTCGTTTGTTTTTGTTTTTTTTTAAACACAAAATTAGATGACCTGAAGATTATGCAAACTAAGACAAAATCACGAGTCAAATCACTATTAGTGTGGACATTTAAATCAGCAGTAAATACACAATAAAGCTGGCATTGGTTCATCTCTCACCCACCCCCTCTTTCCTCCCCCCTCCTCTCTCTCTTTTAGATACTGTCCTTCTGTTGCCTACTATTATGCCTCTTTCATCATTTATTTTGCTTACTCTTTTGCGTGATTTATCTTTTGCTTACTTTTACACATAAAGCGCCTACTGAATCAGTTATTTCAGAGAGACAATATTTGTTCAAATGTTGACATTCGTGTTTTGACTTGAGTGCTAACATCATTGATGGTGATCAGCCCATCTAGTTATACGTGTCTTTATGTAGTCTGAAAATGACTTATAACATCATTGATGGTGAACAGCCCATCTGGTTATAAGTGTCTTTATGTAGTCTGAAAATGACGTTTAATAACATCATTCATGGTGAACAGCCCATCTGGTATAAGTGTCTTTACGCAGTTCAAAAATGACGTTTTATAATATCATTGATAGTGAACAATCTGTCTGGTTATCAGTGTCTGTAGTTTAAAATGACGTTGTATAACAACATTGATAGTGAACAATCTGTCTAGTTATCAGTGTCTGTAGTTTAAAATGACGTTGTATAACAACATTGATAGTGAACAATCTGTCTAGTTATCAGTGTCTGTAGTTTAAAATGACGTTGTATAACAACATTGATGGTGGATAATCCATCTGTTTATCAATGTCTGTACATGTAGTTGAAAAATGACGTTTTATAACATCACTGATAGTGAACAGCATGTCTAGTTGTAAGTGTATGTAGTTTTAAAAAATGACGTTTTATAACATCACTGCTGGCGAAAAACCCGTCTGCTTATCAGTATAGTGTGCAGTTTAAAGTGACGTTATATGACATCATTGACAGTGAACAACAGACCTGGTTATCAGAGTCTGTGTATAGTTTATAATGATGTTTTATAACATCATCTACAATGAACAACACATTTGGTTATCAATTTCTATGTGCACTGTATAGTGACGTTTTCACAACATTATTGAAGAAACACCAGAGCATTGATATCTCAATGTAATTTCAGGTAACTTTTTCCCTGCTTTCTATGATGCAAGTAACTGTCTGTTTACAATTGTCTAAAACGTATTACTTATTTATTTATTTATTTATTTATTTATTTATTTATTTATTCATTTATTTGTTTATTTATGTATTTATTTACTTATTTATTTACCTATTTATTTATTTGTTTGTTTGTTCAATAATTTATTTTATATGTTCATTCATTTCTCTATTATTCATTTAATATTTACTTATTTATTTACCTATTTATATATTTGTTTGTTTGTTTGTTTGTTTGTTTGTTCAATAATTTATTTTATATGTTCATTCATTTCTCTATTATTCATTTATTTGTTTACTCAATAGTGCATTTTTAAAAAATTATTTCTGTAGGTTTTTATTTAATGAGCGAGTGAGTTGCTTATGTTTTATTTACATATTCATGTTAATACTTTATCTCTTTGTACAAGCTGTATTTAGAGCACTTGCAAAATTATCTGATTGATATTCTTCTAATTTAGAGCAGTAGGTTTTCTGATGTTATGTTTCATTTTGAAGATTGTTTTACATTCTTGTGATAGGTTCTACGCTTTGTCTCATGCCCCGTTTCCAATAAAACCTCTTTGCAAGCAATGGCGGTGTGTCTGATTTGTGTGTTTTGTTCCTGGTCTTAGCTTGTGAACACAACACAAACAGGATTTTTCACAATGGACGTCTGGTGGGTTTCTTCTTTCTCCTCCATCTGTCTTTTTCTTTGACTCTCTCTGTGTGTGTGTGTGTGTGTGTGTGTGTGTGTGTGTGTGTGTGTGTGTGTGTGTGTGTGTGTGTGTCTGTGTCTGTGTATGTGTGTGTGTGTGCGTATCAGTGTGTGTGTGTGTATGTGTGTGTATATGTGTGTGTGTGTATCAGTGTGTGTGTGTGTATGTGTGTGTATGTGTGTGTGTGTGTGTGTGTGTGTGTGTGTGTGTGTGTGTGTATGTGTGTGTGTGTGTGTGTGTGATGTACTACTTGCAATAGTTGTTAATCAAACGTAGCGTGTTGGTGTTGTTCAGCTTGTTCATTTCTGTTTGTTGATATTGCAAGCAAGCGCTTATGACCGACCTTTTTTATGATTAAGCGCCATAAATGTTTAATATTATTATGATTGTCATTAACATGAATATGACCACGATTATATTTTTATCATTATTATTATTATTACTATTATTATTATATCATTGTTATTATTATTATTATCATCATCATTGTTATTAGTATTAACAGCTGCAGCAGCAGTAGCAGCAGCATTATTCTTATAATCATCATCGTCATCATCATCATCGTCATCATCATCATTCTTCTCAACATCAGCAGCAGCAGCAGCATTACTTTCATCATCATCATCATCATCATCATCATCATCAGCATTATCAGGAACAGCAGCAGCATTGTTATTATTACTACTTCTTCTTCTTCTTCTTCTTGTTATCATCGACATGAGCAATCATCATCATCATCATCAGGTGCCTTGCCGCATGGCGTTGGCGACCATGGACTTCCAACCATCTCTATCTCTCGTTGCCCCTAGTATCTCCCCCACCCTCCTCATCCTCAGCCACTCTGCTAGTCCGTCCAGCATTCTCTCCCTGGGTCTACCTGGTGCTCTCTTTCCCTCCAGCTTTCCCGTTGTGACCAGGTGCTCCAAATCCCCCTTCCTCATAAAATGGCCTATAAATGTTGCCTGTCTTTTCCTAATCTTCCTTATGAGTGATCTACTTGTGTCTGCCTCCATCAAGACTGTCTCGTTTGTTTTCTTTGCTGTCCATGGAACTCTCAACATGAGCATTATCATTATAAAAAAAAAACATGTGTGTGTGCCTGTGTGTGGTGCGGCTCTGTTCCCCAACAATCATATTACAATACATAAGAAAAGAAACTGTCACGTTGGCAAAAACAACAGGCATCATTAAAACCTGGCTCTGGGTGGTGGTGGTGGTGGAGGGCAGTCTGTAAGAGCTACAGATACAGACTGCCCACATACCTGAAGGAACAGGGGAGTGTGGTGATGTAGGCCTCAACTTGCCATGGACCCTATGTCAGGTCGCAGTTGTGTGGGTTATGACTTCGTTCTTGCTGAGCTTTTGACTGAATTATCATTTTGGAACCAAATCAAACTGTACCCCGCATCTCCACCATATGCCAGGCTCGCTAAGACCTGATCTTTCTAAGAGGGATAGACAGAATTCACAGACCTAATTACTTATCACCCCAACACACAGTAATGGTAAAGAAACAAACTATTTTGGCCCCACAATCCACCGAATCCGCCTGAAAAGCGTGATTCACAGATCCAACAGAAACAGAGTGACTCGCCCCTCGGAACACAGACCCACAGATACACACCTTCACACAAATGAGGCAAAACAGCAAGGGAAACAAGTCCTACCGAGAAAATATTTCCCAAACAGAAATTAGACTCCCTTGACCACCAAGATAACCCTACCGAGAAAATATTTCCCAAACAGAAATTAGACTCCCTTGACCACCAAGATAACATCAATGAAATCTGCACCTGTCACCAAGGCAACCATGTGGGCCACGAAAACAACCATGGTTCCAAAATGATAATTCAGTCAAAAGCTTAGCAAGAACGAAGTCACCACCCAGACGACTGCGACCTGAAACCCAGCCTTATAAAAGACCCGTCATAATTATTGCCCCTCACTTGCCAGCATCGTCCAGTTAGATGTCAACGGCCTCGACAGACGACATTCCTCACTGACCTATGACCTTAACAAAGGGATATAATCATGTGTGCTAGTGATTCAGGTCTTGCCATTGGATTGAGTTGCATTAGTTTACATTCGAATGGGTTGAACTGAACTTTTGGGTGGTGATGGAATTTTTTCCTTTGTGAAACTTGTGTTGCTCTCTATGAGGAAAGCATGCATCGCCATTGTATGGCGCCACCCCTTTTCCCCCTTTTTGGAGTATGCGTTCGTTTGTTTGTTTGTTTGTTTGTTTTTTATCTATCTACCTTCGGATATTTCTACAGAAAATTGTCAGCAACAATTTTTTTTTTTCGTCAAATCTTTGATCTGGCCTGAATGCATGCTGCAAGAGGGACCCCGGGTTAGAGTTCTGTCTAAAAGTCTAGCATCCTGATCAACACAAGGAGAAGTAGGGAAGGGGAGGGGGAGTGGAGACAATTACTTTATGAGAGTAGGAGTTATCTCCCATGTAGAATTTCTCAAATCCAACACAGTTTGCGCTATCTATTCAGCTAGCTTAGACGCTGCAAGGCATGAAATTGTAAGCTCAGAACATAAGTTAATATTTAAAATTCTCCCTGCTTCCCTCTTATTTCCTCTGGAATTACTTTGTGAATCAAAATGTGGACAGTGATTCCCAGGTATGTTCTTCAACTTTGGACACCACTTTACTATTTTTTGTTTGTTTGTTTGTTTGTTTGTTTGTTTGTTTGTTTGTTTGTTTGTTTGAATCAAAGTCACTACCAGGCGTTCAAGCAAACAGATACCAGAAACAGATAAAACTAGAATAAGAACATGGTTTTTAATCTAAAAAAAAAGGCAGTTTCAAACCTTTGGCCAGGTATTAAGCC
>JAPXFY010000032.1:25639355-25646855 GCA_030674185.1 Monoplex corrugatus
CTTAAGCCTGCATATAAACCCATGAGTTGGCAAGGTCCTGAGTCACTATACAGGGGGGTGCAAAAGTAGGTATACAGTTATGAAAAATGAAAACACTTGCAATACTCATAACATTTATTATACAAACAAATGAATATTGCATATACATGTAATAACAAGCACAGCCTTAAGTCCCTCAGATACTCAAACTGCTTGCCGTCGGAATTCACACACTCCTCTAATCGAGAGGGGACACTCATGCACACTCTAGCGCAAAGATCTTTATCAGCATCAATTTCTGGACAAGCCTGCAAGACGAACTGAATCATGTCATTAACAGTGCGCGGCTTGCGTGCGAAAACCGTTTCCTTTACATATCCCCCCCAAAAGAAGTCCATCTGTCTTCCAGTATTGTTTTAAAATCCATTTGGGCTCCTCGTCTGTCAAATTACCAGCCATGGTTAAATTAAATTGCCGCTTAGATCTAAATTAAATTGCCGCTTTACCTGCAAAAAATAAAAAAAAATAAAAGTTAGGATAAAAGTACACGCATCTTATTAGTTACGATAAAATGTCATTAATGACACTGAAAATATCGAAAATAAGGCCAACTAACTTAATGTGCTAATAATTTTAATGAATCAGGCATTATAATAATGATGTGATACTGTATACCTACTTTTGCACCCCCCTGTATAGCCCATGGGTTGCGTAACTTGTGTTACTGTTGTTTCAGTCTATCACAGACAAATCGTGGTTACGTTGTAATGGGGTGTATATGTTACGTTGTAATGGGGTGTATATGTTACGTTGTAATGGGGTGTATATGTTACGTTGTAATGGGGTGTATGTGTTACGTTGTAATGGGGTGTATATGTTACGTTGTAATGGGGTGTATATGTTACGTTGTAATGGGGTGTATATGTTACGTTGTAATGGGGTGTATATGTTACGTTGTAATGGGGTGTATATGTTACGTTGTAATGGGGTGTATATGTTACGCTGTAATGGGGTGTATATGTTACGTTGTAATGGGGTGTATATGTTACGTTGTAATGGGGTGTGTAGTTACGTTGTAATGGGGTGTATATGTTACGTTGTAATGGGGTGTGTATGTTACGTTGTAATGGGGTGTGTATGTTACGTTGTAATGGGGTGTATATGTTACGCTGTAATGGGTGTATATGTTACGTTGTAATGGGGTGTGTATGTTTACGTTGTAATGGGGTGTGTATGTTACGTTGTAATGGGGTTATATGTTACGTTGTAATGGGGTGTATATGTTACGCTGTAATGGGGTGTATATGTTACGTTGTAATGGGGTGTGTATGTTACGTTGTAATGGGGTGTGTATGTTACGTTGTAATGGGGTGTATATGTTACGTTGTAATGGGGTGTATATGTTACGCTGTAATGGGGTGTATATGTTACGCTGTAATGGGGTGTGCATGTTACGTTGTAATGGGGTGTGTATGTTACGTTGTAATGGGGTGTATATGTTACGTTGTAATGGGGTGTATATGTTACGTTGTAATGGGGTGTATATGTTACGTTGTAATGGGGTGTATGTTACGTTGTAATGGGGTGTATATGTTACGTTGTAATGGGGTGTATATCTGTGTATAGCTGTATATCATATCTTCAAAGAAAGGGAAAAAATCAAATGAATAAAGAAAGAAAGGACTGGATGGTTGCAGATAGGGGGATGGGTCTGGCCAGTTTCTGGCCATGTTTGTGTTTGTTTTTTTAAGATGTAGTAGTTTATGTTTGTGAAGATGTTAGAGTTGGTGTCGAGCCTCCTTCTGCATAGATGCTGCAGATACGGGAGTGGGGTCTGGTCAGTCTCTAATCAGACGAGTTTGTGTTTGTTTTTTTTGTTTTGTTTTGTTTTGTTTTGAGATGTAGTAGTTTGTGTCCTTGAAATGTTAGTTGGTGTGGGGCCTTCTCTGGCGACAGACGGTTCGCAGAATGGGCGAGTAGGGTCAGTTCTTGGTCTGAAATGTTAGTTGGTGTGGGGACTTCTCCTGCGACAGTCGGTTTGCAGATTGGGAAGACAGGGCCAGCTTCTGGTCAGAGTCACCACTTGCATGAAAGGCAAAAAATCAAATGAATAAAGAAAGAAAGGACTGGATCAAAACACAACTACACACTAAGTATAAACCTGTGTCATATCACAGAAAGCCCCCCAATCACCGCATATCAACAGGATGAAATTTCATACTCCTTAACCATAAAAAACAAATATATAAATTGATTATAAATAACCAGAAATAAATGCACAAAATAAACAAATAAATAATAAATAATGATTGAATGTTAAATGAATAGATAAACAAATAAATAAATAAATGCTTTTATTAATAGATAAGAATAGTAGCTAAATAAACAAAACATGAGAAATAACAGTACACACACACACACACACACACACACACACACACACACACACATACACACACACACACACACACATACACACACACACACACACACTCCTTTGGCTGTTAATTCATCTTCATACTCTTTTCTTTCTTTCTTTCATTTTTTTCTTTCATTTATTTCTTCCTTTCTTTCTTTGTGTGTATGTTTATCTATTTATTGATTTGTTTATGTATGTATGTTTGTTTTTTGTTTGTTTGTTGGTTTGTGTGTTTGTTTGTTTAAGATCATATATCTAGATACACACGTCATTTCAGTGTTACTAAGATTGTTCCAATGATAGACTGATACATGACTAATACAAGAAACTAAAGTAATAGGCTGGGCAGGGCGTCAGGACCTGGCCAGCTCATGGGTTTATTCATGTGCAGGCTTAAGGCTTGTGCCATGATCACCATCACATAGCACCTGTGACGTTAGTGCATAGGGAATTAATTCCGAGAGCGGAGACGTCATCTTGAGAAACTGAAACTGTCAATACATATCTTCTGTAGTCACGGTACATAGTTGACTATGTCAGAAAAGATATTTTTATAGTCATGGTATACAGTTGTTAAGTCATAAATCTATTATATAGTCATGGTTCAGAGTTGTCAGATTTTTGTAGTGGTCAGTAAACACTCATCAACTGTCCAGATTATGTTGGGATTGGAACTGCATCTTAGGAATGTACAGTATGTTGCTATTTTCACTATACGTTGGCGTCAACCAGGCTGGAGGGATACACACAATGCTGGAGACAGAATCAAGCTGGAAACGCACCGTTGAAAAGCCTGACACAAAACTGTGTGGTTTCCAACTTTCTGTTTGAGCCCAGTGAGCACACTGACATCGGGTATGGTGCTGGTAGGAGCTGTAAGCCTCACACCAGTTTGGACAGATGGAATTTGAACCCAAAGCATCAATCGTAAATCTGTTCAGCTAGTCACTAAGTTATTATGACCCTTGAATACAATGATTTTCATCACTTTTTTGTTGTTGTTTTTTTGAAATGCTGAATATTATGTCATTATTTCATTTAAGGGCCTAGTGTCTTATTGATTATATTCCAGTGGTCACTGCCATAATGCCTCTTTTTCTACACGCACATTTCCTTGGCAGTCTAAGAGCAGTTGATATCTACTCTGAAAACAACCGGACATGACCCACATAATTTGAAACAGAAACCCTGTTTATGACTTTGCTTTTATATTTCAAAGATATTCAAAAAAATTGTACTGTCACAACTACTGAAACAGCTCTCTGACAATGGTTTACTTGACGTCTACAAGTCAGCATAATGGAATGACACGGCAAAGAAATTGCTGTTTTGAATCTCTTGAATGATCTGTTTACAAAACTAAAGACAAACAAGTCTCTCTTGTTCCACTGCTTGACCTGAATGCAGCATTTGATACACTGGATCAGTCAGTTTTGCTGAAGATATTAGACGTTACATTTAGAATTCAGGGCACCGCCCTTAAGTGCTGGTCTTATATCAGCAAGTGTTCCTAATTCGTCATTGTAAATGAAAGTCTGTCTGCTCCTTGCCCTCTCGTATATGGTGTACCACAAGGGCTTGTTCTAAGCTCTTTCTGTTTACGATATATTTAGCGCCCTTGTCTGATGTAAATGATCTACATAAAAGTGATTTTCATAAATTTGCAGATGACACAGAAGTCTTTGAAAGATCTTCATCAAACAGTTTCTTCTCTGTTCAAAATAACATTCAGACGTGTATTGATGATGTGTTTTCCATGATGCTGAGTAACAAACTCAAGATGAACACAGTCAAAACAGAAGTGATCTCTCTCGGTACTACTACTCAAAAACGGTTTCGTTGGCGGTGAATGTGCACATATTGATGATAGTAACATTCCCTTCCAAAACTCTTTGAGAAACCTCGGAGAGAAGAAAGACCGAAACTCTCTTATACAAGAATATCAGCATTTGCCGTGATGCAGAGCTTAGGAGGATCGCCTTCATCAGATGCAAACCATATCTGTTCAAAACACCATATTAACGACTTGTCTTTGCTACAGTAATTTTCGGGCTAGACTATTGTAGTTCTGTATTCAGTGGATTACCAACAAAACAAATGTCTCGAAGGCAAAGAATTCAGAATAATGCAGCATGTGTAATCACAGTCGGTTGTGATCATATAACTTCAGTACTCCAAGAACTCCATTGGTTACCAACCAGACCTCGCCACCAGTATAAAATTGCAAGCCTTGCATATCGCCATTTTGATGGTTGTTTACCACCATGTCGCAGATCACCTCTGTACATATCAAACGTTACATATCGTGCAATCTTCAGACACAAGCTGATGATGATGCCAAAACACAGTCTCCAATTAGCCGTTGCACATGTTTTCAGACTTATGACGCCATCTGTTTGAAACTGATGTGAAGCTGATGTGAGGCATCTGTCCTCCCTTTCACAGCTCAAGTCAGTTCATCCAGACCTATTGTTGATATCGTAGTTACTGATCCATCAGTGTGCTCTTTGACTTCTGATTGTCAATCATCGTGCATTCACTCATGTATGACTTATGTTTTTAATGATTGTGTGTGTAGTGAGTGATGTGTGTTGTGTGTGTGGTGTGTGTGTGTGCATGTGTGTGTGTGTGAGAGAGAGAGAGAGAGAGAGAGAGAGAGAGTGGTGTGTGTGTGTGTGTGTGTGTGTGTGTGTGTGTGTTGTTGTGTGATTGCCAGACAGCTTCAGTATGTGTTCATCCATAAATGATTATTGATGTTTGTTTCATTTTCTGTGTGTGTGTGTGTGTGTGTGTGTGTGTGTGTGTGTGTGTATGTGTGTACGTGTGTGTATGTGTGTGTATGTGTGTGTCTGTGTATGTGTGTGTGCGTGTGTGTGTATGAGTGTGTGTGTATGTGTATGTGTGTTGGTTGTGTGTGTATGAGTGTGTGTGTATGTGTATGTGTGTGTGTGTGTGTGTGTGTGTGTGTGTGTGTGTGTGTGTGTGTGTGTGTGTGTGTGACATTCGTGATTCTCGTAAAATGTCAAGTACACTGTGTCCAAAAGACTTTGGAGAATAACCCTCTAGAAGAAGGACTATTATTCTTATTACACCTATTATTATCATTAGGATGATGATGATGATATGATGATGATGATGATGATGATGATATGATGATGATTACTACTATTATCATTGTATTATTACTATCATTATTATTATTCATTATCATCATCATTCATCATCATTCATCATCATCATCATATCACTATTATTATCATCATAATCAACATGTTCATTATTACCATCATTATTATCATTATATTTATTACCATCATATTGTTATCCTTAATATCACTATTACTATTACTGGCATTAGTGTTAAGAGTAGTTTAATGAACACGCCTTTTAATGTTTTCAAAGCATCCTTCTTTCTCTGAAAAATAAGATATAAAAAATTTAAAAAAAAAGGAAAGAGTTGTAGAAGAAAAACGAGAAAAACGGTTGTCGTTTTTTTTCACCTAATACGCCACTGGTATACCATACAATACAATGTCAATGGTGTTTGCTTACACAGGTAAAATACTGCCGCTGCTGTCAGATGGCGTCGGTTTGTTCAGACAGTTTACGATCCTCTGTGGCGGGTGTGTGAGGAATGCGTCTGCACTTTGAAGTTTGTTCAAGAGGGATTTGTCACACTCACAGAGCTAGTTCTCTATGCACTCCACCCAAACCGGTCAGCAGGTGTCTGGCAGACACTGCACCCCCTTATGGGCTGGCCAAGTCTTGAATGCGGAGAGGAGGGGGGGGGAGGAGAGGAAGGAGAGGAAGAGTAGAATGAAATATGGAATGTCTGAAACACCAAGCTAACACCATCAAAATGGTTGGTGCACAGCCTTCGCCGTAAGCAAAACAAAAACAAAACAAAAAAAAACAAAACCAAAGAAAACATAAATTGAAAAAAAAGAATGAATAGATAAATGATTAAACAGATAAACAAATAATAAATAAATAAATATTTAATAAATAAATAATAAATAAATAAATAAATAAAATAAATAAATAAATAAACAAACTACGAAAAAGACCGTACTTCAGTCACGGTTTTCGCCATTTCCATGACATTTTATAACGTTGTCACAAAAGAACTGATACAACTGTGTACAAAACAATGGATGTTTTGTTTATACTTATACATAAAAAAAGGTTATCAACTGACCAAAATGGACAACCAAACGCAGGTTTTTATTATTTTTGTCGTTGTTGTTGTTGTTGTTGGGTTTTTTGTTGTTGTTGCAAGCTGGGATCGAACTCAAGAGGTCAGAATCCACGAGCTCAGCGGCCAGGGCATCATGCTCATAACACAGAGTCATGGGCTCATGTATATACATATATGTATTAATAATAATAATATAATAATAATAATAATAATTATAATATAATAATAGTAATAATAATAATAATAACAATAATAATATAATAATAACAATAACAATAATGATAATGTGCCTCCCACCTCGAAATCAGTCTTAACTCGCAGTCAGTCGAACTGCACTAGGAGCTGATAAGGTGACTGAGGGTCTATCTGGGGTGTTTGACTTTTTCTCAAATTTGTTTTCTGTAGACTATAATCTATCCCCCACAGAAATTATTTTTCTAAAAAAATTATTACTAATCAATTTAAATCGATATTTTAATGCACTGATCGCAGCAGAAAGAACGCAATTCCCCACCAAAAGTACCTATTTTTGTCTCTTATTATGAACCGTAACCTGTACAGTACCCGCACATGTGATATACTGATGGAAAGCTCTTTGCTGCACCTTTCAGATAATGACAGTGAAAATTAGAAACAAACTGGATCAAAGCCACCAAATAATGAAATTTAAGGAAAATGTGTACGAGAGCACACAAAAACTTTAGAGGCCGTTTTCTCAAAATGGCCCGTCATACAACTTAATGACTTTAAACATACATAACTTCTACATTTTTTTTTTTGAGTACAAGCTTTATTCAAGTACCAAAATAATCAACAGAATGTACACCTTCCAGTGATATGTATATCTCAAAATGCCCAAAATGCTAGTTAAGACTGATTTCGTGGTGGGAGGTCACATATACAT
>JAPXFY010000032.1:25649355-25654355 GCA_030674185.1 Monoplex corrugatus
ATTGTGTAGTAGGCTATTATTGTATAAGTGTTGTGTGATTGTGTAGTAGGCTATTATTGTATAAGTGTTGTGTATTGTGTAGTAGGCTACTATTGTATAAGTGTTGTGTATTGTGTAGTAGGCTACTATTGTATAAGTGTTGTGTATTGTGTAGTAGGCTACTATTGTATAAGTGTTGTGTATTGTGTAGTAGGCTACTATTGTATAAGTGTTGTGTATTGTGTAGTAGGCTACTATTGTATAAGTGTTGTGTATTGTGTAGTAGGCTACTATTGTATAAGTGTTATGTATTGTGTAGTAGGCTATTATTGTATAAGTTTGTGTATTGTGTAGTAGGCTACTATTGTATAAGTGTTGTGTATTGTGTAGTAGACTACTATTGTATAAGTGTTGTGTATTGTGTAGTAGGCTACTATTGTATAAGTGTTGTGTATTGTGTAGTAGACTACTATTGTATAAGTGTTGTGTATTGTGTAGTAGGCTACTATTGTATAAGTTTATGTATTGTGTAGTAGACTACTATTGTATAAGTGTATGTATTGTGTAGTAGGCTACTATTGTATAAGTTTTGTGTATTGTGTAGTAGGCTACTATTGTATAAGTGTTGTGTATTGTGTAGTTGGCTATTTATTGTTTAAGTGTTGTGTATTGTGTAGTTGGCTATATTGTATAAGTGTTGTGTATTGTGTAGTAGGCTACTATTGTATAAGTGTTGTGTATTGTGTAGTAGGCTACTATTGTATAAGTGTTGTGGATTGTGTAGTAGGCTACTATTGTTTAAGTGTTGTGGATTGTGTAGTAGGTTACTGTTGTATAAGTGTTGTGGATTGTGTAGTAGGCTGCTTTAGTATTACTGTAAAACTTTACAGTTGATTACTTTGTGAGATATCTTCTGTATCCTTTGTATCTGTTTAAACTACAGTGTATAGAATGAAGGGTTGGGCATGCATCATTGTGGGCTGTGTGTGTGTGTGTGTGTGTGTGTGTGTGTGTGTGTGTGTGTGTGTGTGTGTGTGGTGTGTATGTGTGTGTGTGTGTGTGTGTGTGTGTGTGTGTGTGTGTGTGTGTGTGTGTGTGTGTGTTGGTTTTAGTGTCAACGTGAGTCTCTTCTCAGCTCTCCCACTTCACCATGACCTCCCTACAAGTGAGGAGAACCAAAAGAATGGTCCTCCAATGGTTCCCCGCCTACTGTGATATGCCAGGAAAAAAAAAAAGAAAAAGTCAGATAACGTGGCGGCAGGAGAAGCCAAGGAAGACTAAGCAGACAACAACGTCAGTCACAGGGAGAATCAGAAGAGCATCATCAGATCACTCCTTCCGCCACCGATAGAAAGGGACGACTATCACCAACTGTCCAAAGAGCAGTTTGGCCTGGTCAAGGACGTCCTTGTTTAGCACATGGTCTTTTCAGGAAATGCTCGGGATTTGGCAAAAGCATCACAGTTGGACTCTACTGAAGCGGTGTTCGTGGCCCATGTAGGCTGTCCAGCTCTCCCTGCCATGGACAAGTGTACTCGGTATGCAGGCTGAGAACACTCACATCTTGGTGGTGGTGGTGGTGAGCTTGTTAAATTACCACAATGTGTCAGTCAGGTTGGCCACAGCTGTGACACCTTTCCTTACCTGATTGTTGAGCTCTGGTTGAGGGACACGGCGCACAAATCCGAGACACTTAGCTGGCCACTTTGTGGTTCTGCCCAGCTGGCTATTAATCTGTCCCTTCCTTTCCACTCTCCACACCACCCCACCCATCCTGTGGCGAGGCACATGTGCGCGTGGAAGTTTAGGCCTACTGATTGACCTAGATTCGAGTAGGCCTACTCTGTGCCAATCTCAGTCACTTCGTACACTCAGTCCCTCCCGAAAGATCGCAGCAGTTACAAAGCACTGCTGTAGTGCTTCAGTGATGGACTATGGTCAAACCTGCCTGGCTAAAAATAGCACTCTCAGGCGATGCTGGCTGGCAGAAAGGTACCAACTAGAGGGTGTCAGAATGGCTGGGAAAATGCAGCCGTGGGACAGGTTTTTGGAGACCGTCAATCCTAAGTAGGTGAATGTATTTACCACTTGGAAGATGTGATCATAGATGCCAATGCTGGGGTTTTCACCGTCGCTCTGGGCCATGATCTCGATAGAAGTGTACTTATCAGACTATCGCTGTACGTGTGTCTCTATCAAACTATCACTGTATATGTGTCTATGAAACTGTCATCGTGTGTACATGTATGTTTCTGTGAGACTACTGTTGCATGTGTGTCTATCAAATTATCACTGTGTGTGTGTGTTTATCAAACTACACGTATTGCGGTAAGCATGTCACCATCACTCTGTCTTTTTCTATTTCTTCTCTGCTTTGGGCTGCACATAGCTGCCATGGAATGACAAGGCCATCTTAACACCTGTCGGAGTGTAGGCCCGACCCAATTCCTGGAACGTTGAAGCATCCAAGACAACCAGGTAACACCTTTGATCCTCCCGTGAGCCCAGCACAGGTGAGAGAATCACACCTGGAACAATATGGTAATATGTAATATCCTGTCATAAGATCCAATGCCATGGAAGATGAAACGATACAATATAGTACAACACAATACAAAACAATAAGATATGATCTGATCTGATACAATACAGCTTAATAATACAATACGATAAGATACGATACAATTCGATACGATACGATACGATATTACATCATATAATACAGAACCTTATGATACGATGTGATATATGAAGAAACACTAACTGATATGACCCGACAAAAACTGCTGCGATACGGATATGATACGATACCATACCATACCATACCATACCATATCATACCATATCATACGACACGATACGATACGATACGATACGATACGATAGAGATCAGACGAGACCAAACCAGACCATACCATATGATGTGATATGATTTACGATACGATACGATACGAGACGAGACGAGACGAGACGAGAGAGACGTGACGAGACGAAACCATACATAACCATACCATACCATACCATACCATACCATACCATACCATACCATACCATACCATACCATGTGGTATGATTTGATATAATGTAATACAACATGAGACATTACAATACAACACAACAAGATGCTATGCAGTACAGTACAATACAACAGGGTACGATACAATATAACAGGATATAATGCAATACAGTAGAGTACAATACAATACAGCACAATACAATAGGGTACAAAACAGTGTGATATTCAACTCATATGCTATTTCGCTCATAGTTATATTATATGCGTAAGTGAGACAGACAGAGAGACGGTGACAAGTGGAGATTAGGAAAGAAAAGGGGGAAAGAGAGAGAGAGAGAGAGAAAAGAGAGAGAGAGAGAGAGAGAGAGAGAGAGAAGAGGAGAGAGAGAGACACATACACAGAGAGAGACAGAGAGAGAGAGAGACAGAGAGAGAACAGAGACAGAGAGACAGAGAGACAAACAGACAGACATAGAAAGAGAGAGAGAGAGAGACAAACAGACATAGAAAGAGAGAGAGAGAGAACAAACTGAGAGACTGAGATAGAAATACAGAGAGACAGACAGAGAAAAAGATAGACAGACAGACAGACAGGCAGACATTCTAAAAGATACCAGTTGGAAGCGATGTATGTGATAAATTTAGACAGTTACACAATGATTATTAATCACGACTGATGTAAAAAAAAAAACATATCGTCAAACATTTTGAGTACTGCAGGCGAAGCACACACAGAATAGAGCCTTGTAACAACACTGGCACTATCAGTAACATGTCATTCACCGTCATCTTCCTCAGTGGCACCAGGTCTGGACACGAACACAGGTTCTCCAGGCATGTAACCCTCATCCTGCCACGTCATCACTTTCCTCTGATACAGGTCCACCTTCACCAGCTGACGTCAACAAACATCATCATTAACAGGTTAGAAGAAGATGATGTTGAAAATGACGAAAAAAACAAAAAACAAAAAAAACAACAACAAACAAACAAGAAGCGTTTGACAACGAAACAAAAAGAAACATAACAAGAAAATAACAGCCATGACAATAATAACAACAGACAACTAAGAACGAGGACACTGAAGCAACAACACCAGCACCAACACTAACAAATGTATTCTCTGTCAAAACATGAAGACGCATTTGGTCTCTATCCCTTTGTGTTCAGACGATATGATTGTCTCAGTGTACATTTAGGAGATGATCTCATCAGCTGTGGCATCAACACCACCAGCTGGGTAAACATTGTCTCAGACAGCTGTGGCATCAACACCACCACTTTGGGGAAACATGTTCAGACAGCTGTGGCATCAACACCACCAGCTGGGTAAACATTGTCTCAAACAGCTGTGGCATCAACACACCTTGGGGAAACATGTCTCAGACAGCTGTGCAATCAACACCACCAGCTGGTAAATATCGTCTCAGACAGCTGTGGCATCAACACCACCAGCTGGGTAAACATTGTCTCAGACAGCTGTGGCATCAACACCACCACTTGGGTAAAACTGTCTCAGACAGTGTGGCATCAACACCACCAGCTGGGTAAACATTGTCTCAAACAGCTGTGGCATCAACACAACCACTTGGGTAAACACTGTCTCAGACAGCTTGTGCAATCAACACCACCAGCTGGGTAAAATCGTCTCAGACAGTGTGGCATCAACACCACCAGCTGGGTAAACATTGTCCAGACAGCTGTGGCATTCAACACCAACTGGGTAAACATGTCTCAGACAGATGTGGCATCAACACCACCAGCTGGGTAAACATTGTCTCAGACAACTGTGGCATCAACACCACCACTGGGTAAACATTGTCTCCAGACAGCTGTGGCATCAACACCACCAGCTGGGTAAACATTGTCTAGACAGCTGTGGCATCAACACCACCACTGGGTAAACATGTCTGAGACAGCTGTGGCATCAACACCACCAGCTGGGTAAACATTGTCTGAGACAGCTGTGGCATCAACACCCAGCTGGGTAAACATTGTCTGAGAC
>JAPXFY010000032.1:25659355-25671855 GCA_030674185.1 Monoplex corrugatus
CTTGTGCCAGCCAATTTGCTTTGTCTCTTCTGACTTTACTTTTTATTTCCCTTTTCAGTGCTGAGTATTTTTCCCGCTCTCCCTGCTTTCGAGCTTGACTTTTCTTTTCTGCCAGATCTATCACTTCCTGACTTATGTAGGGCTTAGCTTTTTTCCTTTTCTTTTCTTTTCCTAGTTTTTCTTCAGAGATTTTGGTCAGTGTGTTTTTTATGTCTGTCCAGATTTCATCAGGATATGAGTCATTTTCATCCCAAACTTCAAGTAACTTTAATAAACGATTACTTGTTTCTATACTAAATTCTAACGCCAGCTCAGGGTTTTCTAATTTTGATATGTCGAACTTTGGCGTCGATTTGGTTTTAGGCTTCTTCAATATTTTCATTCTTAATTTGGTTGTCACAAGAATGTGATCCGTGTCACAGTCTGTTCCAGGCTTTGTTTTTGCATTGAGGACAGTTGATTTCCAGGATCTGTCAATGATAATATAATCAATCTGATTACGACACCTGTCTCCTGGAGAGATCCATGTGTATCTTCTGCGCAGTGGTTGTTGGAAGAAAGTATTTGTGATGTTCATCTCATTTGCCTGACAAAACAGAGCCAGCATGTCACCTCTCTCATCTCGTTCTCCTAAACCATATGGTCCTATTCCACATTCTGTGTCAGCCCCCTCTCCAACTTTAGCGTTGAAGTCACCCATCACAATGCATATTTCCTTTTTGGGGATTTTGTCTCTGATAGTTTGGAGGTCATTGTAAAAATTTTCTATTTCTTCTTCTGAGCTAGTGGATGTTGGAGCATAGGCTTGAACTATGTTCAAAACAGCATATTTAGTATCTATTTTGACAGTGAGAAATCTGTCATTAATTGGATTATAGCTTTTCAGAGCTCCAGCATGCTTTTTGTCCAGCACAATTGCTACTCCTCTTGAGCCACCTTTTTCATTTCCACTATATACAACTGTATGCTCTCCTACAATAAAAAGTCCCTGCCCACTCCATCTAACCTCACAGAGCCCTGTTATGTTCATCTTGCTCCTTTCTAATTCTTTGACTAGTAGGTAGAGCTTTCCTAATTCTAACATAGTCTGTACATTCCATGTCCCTATATTCAAATCCTTTTTTTTGCATTTTTTTCTTTTTGTGATTTTGCATTTTTGAGGAGTTTCTACATGTCCGCTTCCAATAACCTCCGTCGGGTAATCCATTACCGTCATCACAGCTACCTTTCACAGACACGGACTCTCCCTCCCCAGTAGCCTTTGAGTTCAGGTCCCCCCTGGGGGACTCAGAGGACACAGAACTATAACGTTTTCCATTTTGTGAGTTCATCATATGCAATAATTAGCAAAAGTACAAGCAAGTAGTTTGCGGGTGCCTTCTTGCCGCGCAGTGCACTTACAGTGCTGAGATCCTGACCATTGTTCCTTCGAAGAAATCATCTGCTCACGACATTGAAAAAGAAGCCATATATGAAAAGTGTATCTTCTTTACCCTCTTTTTCACCCATCCCCTGCTGCCAGGACTTGTTTGTATGCACCCCTTAGTCTGGCCCCTCCCCCAGCGACCTGTCCGGCTTGCTTGAAGCTGCCAGGGCCCACGAAGTCCCCGCCGGCATAGCTCCTGGGATCGTAAGGACACACAAAGCTCCCCCGCCACAACAAGTACTTAATTAACTAGATAATAAGAAATGGGTCAGTCAATCTTTGACATTCAATCAATCAATCAACTACTCAATCAATCAAGATAAGTATACAAATAAATAAATGAGTAAACAATTTATTAAACCGATAAATATTTAACAAATGAAGAAATAATAAACAAATAAATGATTAAGTAAATGAACAAATCAATAAATAAATAAGCATATGACTGACTGACTGACGGACCGACCGACTGACTGAATAAATGACCAAAAGAACGCAAACACACACACACAAACACACACACACACACACACACACACACACACACACACACACACACACACACACACACATATACACACACACACACACTCACATACACACACATACACACACACACACACACACACACACACACACACACACACACACACACACACACATACACACACACACAACGGAAAAGAAGAAAGTTTGGTGTTGACAGGTGAACTAAATAGCAAGACGGAAGTCAGGGTAATCAGTAAAAAAAAAAAAAAAAAAAAAAAACCCCATGAAATCCCTTCATGCAAAATAACAGCAAACAGAACACCTTTGAGACAGGTTGATAAGTTTAAATATCCGGGAACGATCATCTCACCAGACGGACAGATGCACATCAGAAATAGCCAGCAGAATCGGCCAAGCCAAATTCAAAAAGATGAAAAGCATTCTTACAACAAATGTTTATCAATTAACATCAGGAAAAGAGTTTTTGAATATTACCAACAAATTCCTATCAATTAAAATCAGAAGAGTACTTGAATGTTATATAGAACCGATAATGCTATACGGTTGTGAGGCGTGGACAGTCAACAAGCAAAGCCAGAACAAGATTGAGGCAGCCGAGATGCTGTTTCTGAGAAGAATGTTTAGAGTTCCATGGACGGCAAAGAAAATAAACGAGACAGTCTTGATGGAGGCAAATACAAGAAGATCAATCATAGGGAAGATTAGGAAAAGACAGGCAACATTTATAGACCTTTTGATGAGGAAAGGGGAATTAGAGCACCTGGTCACAACAGGAAAGCTGGAGGGAAAGAGAGCACCAGGTTGACCCAGGGAGAAAATATTGGACGGACTTGCAGGGTGGCTGAGGACAGAGAGGGTGGGAGATGTACATGTGACAACAAGGGATAGATACATATGGGGGGCCATGATCGCCAACGCCATGCGCAGGTCACTTGATGATGATGACGGATGGTGAGCAACCCAGGACTACTTTCAAAAAAGTTCCCTCAGTATTTTGGTCTTTCTGTTGGAAGGTTCCCATGCTCCACTTTTCCTTCTGTATGGAACTAATCACAACTCCTGCCTTGGGTGCCAGAGGAGAGGTGCATCCACACATACAAAGCGCCAGCTATACAAAGCTAAGGCAGCAGAATTCCAGACAGTGTACGTGTAGATAGATCAGGTAAAGACAGCAGGTCTGACGATGTCTACACAGAAGGAAACATGCCGCCTGCCTTGGGAGAATAGGATCTGCCTACTGAAGGACGTAGGTACTGACACAGTACTCTGAGAGTGTCACCAGGAATGTGACACAATCAACAGCACTACTTCGCTCTTTGCCCTCTTTTTGTTTGTTTTGGTTTTGCTTTCTCTCCCTTATCAACAGCAGTCCTTCGCTCTTTTACTTCTTTTGTTGTTGTTGTTGTTGTTTGTGTGTGTGTGTGGGGGGGTTCTTTCTTTTTTTTTTTTCTTTTTTTCTCAAATGTTTCTATTTCGTTTTGTATTCCAGACCAAGCGGTTTATCATGCTGTCCAGTACCAGGTCTGTTTTGTCTGCTTGTTCGTGTCTGTCTGTCTGTCTGTACGTACCATTGGGGAGACGACTCTGCCTTCCTTATTTCTCCTGGGACTATAACATTGTACTTACCTGTACTGTACTTCGCAATGCGTGATCGGACAATCATCTGCTTTTGTTTGTTTGTTTAGCATATACATATGTGTGTGTGTGTGTGTGTTGTGTGTGTGTGTGTGTTGTGTGTGTGTGTGTGTGTGTGTGTGTGTGTGTGTGGTCTGTATGTATATGTGGTGTGTGTGTTTGTGTGTGTGTGCATGTACACATACGCCCCCCACACATGCCAACACACACAACTGACACACACACACACACCACTGCACACCCAACAAGGCCCCAGATCACACTCCCACACACCACCACACATACCAACACATCACTCACACACACACACACATACACACACACACACACACACACACACACTCACACATACACACACATATTTCATGGGCCATTCCTAATCAATACCATTCACATGCCAAAAGAGGACTGTCAGTAACTCAAAATAAAGCAAGACAAAATGACGTCAGTAACTGTCAAAATAAAACAAGACAAACTGACGTCAGTAACTGTCAAAATAAAACAACACAAACTGACGTCAGTAATTGTCAAAATAAAGCAAGACAAAATGACGTCAGTAACTGTCAAAATAAAACAAGACAAACTGACGTCAGTAACTGTCAAAATAAAACAACACAAACTGACGTCAATAACTGTCAAAATAAAACAACACGAAGTGACGTCATTTACCTTCAACGATGTGATCATGCTCCAGGAAGACAGTGCCGTCACGTCTGAGAACAGCAGTGGCCGTGGTGTTGGTTAACTGAACCAGGTTCTTGCCCACTGTGGCCTGACACATACACACAATACACATACACATAACACACGTACATAACACACACACACACACACACACACACACACACCACACACACACACACACAAACACACACACACGCACACACACACACACACACACACCACACACACACACACACTCACACACACACACACACACACACACACACACACACACACACACGCACACACACGCACACACACACACACACACACTCACACACACACACGCACGCACACACACATACACACACACATACACACACACGCACACACACACACTCACACACAGACACACACACACACACACACACACACACACACACACACAGACATGGACCCTCACGGCTGATTTGGAAAGATGAATCCCAGTCATGGACAGGTGTTATTACAAGACACAAACCCCTTGACACACTGATCATATCACCGTTGAGCAAGTGCTCCAAACCATCAAGCGATACACTGGACCAAATGAACACCTGCTGACTTCACTTCATAAATGAAAATGATGTTGGTCTGATTCTTACCCAGCTAGATAGCTACACACATACATACATACATGGTGGTCGGCCTCTTTACATCTCAGGAGATGATAGTCTGCACCAGGAGGCGTTGTGGTCATGACGTGCACTTTCTGCTGTGGCTGTGCAGGCCGATTCTTGAGTGGCAATCTCTGTCACATCTGCCACATACAAATTGCGTCGCTGTTGTCTGGTTTCTGGAACGTTGCTTGCGAAGAGCCCTTTATTATCTGCGCTTTCTGCTCTCCTCCTCTCCGCATTCACAACGCCTTGCTGAACGGCTGTCCTCCACGCTGCCCTGTCTTCCGCCAGAGTCTCCCAAAAGCCTGGGTCGATCCCTGAGCTTCTAAGGTCCCTTTTGCATGCGTCTACAAAGCGTATGATCAGTGTGTCAATGGTTTGCATCTTGTAATAACACCTGTCCTGGCTGGGATTCATACATACATACATACATACAGACATACATACATACATACATACATACAGACAGACATACATACATACATACATACAGACAGACAGACATGCATACATACATAATAATCATACATACATACATACATACATACATACATACATACATACATACATACATACATACATACATACATACAACATACATACATACATACATACTACATACATATCATACATACATATATACATATATATAAATATATATATATAATATATACATATATAATATATAATACTACATACATACATATATACATACATACATAAGACAACACTACATACTACTACATACATACATACATACATACATACATACATACATACATACATACATACAATATACATACATACACATACATACATACACATACAACATACATACTACATACATACACTACATACATACTAACTACATACATACACACCACACATACATCACAACACCACACTACACTACACATACAACATACTACATACAACAACATACAACATCATCATAAGCATACAACACATCGATATGAGAGAGAAATCACACCGCCCACACTCAGCCCCCCCCCCACCCCCCCACCAGCCAAACCACATCAACACCCACCATAACACCATCAAACACAACCGCCACCATCCCCCTCAACCACCCCCTACTCCCATCCCCACCCCTCTTTATCCCTTGTCCAAGGACAGGCAGCACGTATTCGGAAGAGAGGCCTGGACCCCACAACCACCTGGCTGTCAAGCGGTCCAATAGAGATTTTCGAGGATGTCCAGGTATGTAGCCACGAAGTCCACCACGAGGTAGCCTCTCTCGTAGCAGTTGCGAAGTGGAGGTGAGGCTGTCTCTGCCCGGTACTGATGTGGTTCCTGTGTCCGAGCGAGACCACGCGAAAGATCAGCTGGAAGATATAAGGACCCGTTGGTTTGGTTGCATCAGTTGACTGTCTGACTGTTTGAATGGCTGTTGGTGGATTGATTGGTTGCCATGTTGTTAATGGACTGACATGCTTTTTTCTTTCTTTCTTTCTTTCTGTCTTTCTTTCTTTCTTTTCTTTATTTCTCTATTTATTTGTTTATTTGTTTATTTTCTATTATTTGTTTGCTTGTATATTTATTTGTCTATTTATTTATTTAATTGTTTATTTGTTAATTTGTTTGTTTGTTTGTTATCATCATCCTTCTTCTTGTTCTCATTGTTATTCTATTTGTATGTTATTGTTATTATTATTATTATTATTATTATTAGTATTATCATTATTATTATTATTATTATTATTATTATTATTATTATTATTATTATTATTATTATTGTTGTTGTTGTTGTTGTTATTATTATTATTATTATCAGCAGCAGCAGCATTATCGGCATCTCACTCTCTCTTTCTCACTCTCTCTCTCACTAATCTCACTCTCTTTCTCTCTCCCTCCCCCTCTCCTTCTCTTTCTATGTCTCCCTCTTTTTCACGCCTTTCTCTCCCTCTGTGTCTTGAAATGATAGGGATGGATGGAAAAGAGATATCGACTTGAGGAAAGAACAGATAGTTTCTGTTCCGGTTTTAGTTTCGGTTTTCTCAAGATAGTATCTCAAAGGCTCGAAATAAATTCTATAAGCTGTTCTAGATAGTCCATAGAAACCACAGCATTCCATCAACCCAAGTACACAGGACCCACTGCCAACACCCCACCCCGCCACGGCCACAAAACGTCTCTCAACCCTTCTCCTCCACCCCATTAAAAGACCAATGTATAGGCCTACCTCACACATGCAGCCACATACCATGGTAATCCTACTGAATAAAGAACAATGAAATAAGATGAAATAATATTCACTACACATACATACTTCCTCTCCCTCATTTGTACAATCGACTCTTTTTTCTCTTTGAATTTATGCATGGCTGTCTCCCCGGCTCTGTTTCTTCCCCCTATGACGGTAGGTTCCTTCCTAAGGTGGGCCACATGTTACTTTTGTTATCTTTAGTGGGGGTGGGGGGTGGGGGACATGTTTCGAGTTACGTCCCCGCATGCAACAACACTCTGGTGGTGTCAGCCTAGTGTTTCATGGTATTGTTCTCAGCCTTACCTCCCCATTTCAAGACCTTGCCAGTGCATAGGGATTTTTGCAGGCTCAAAGAGTATACCATAAAATTACTGTCAGATTTTAGTGAAGCATACATGGAATGTCCGAGTGTAACTACTACCTCATGAACAAATTCTGAACTCCAAACTTTCTCCCCATCTCTCTCTCTCCTTTTCTATCATTCTCCTCCATCCTCCAATATGCCAGCAAGAATCAATTATGCCCATTTTGCGGTGGTTTAGAAAATGAAATATACTTGCTGTTTCTCTGTAAAAATATAGATATGTCAAGGACAAATACATTAAAAATATATTTAAAAGAGAAATGGTCGAGGTTGTATCATGTGTAAAGATTTATTGTATAATCAAACGATTAGAATTACGAGAGATGTTGTCATGTGTGTCTATTTCATTCACTTACAGCCAAGACAAAACCATTTACGAACTACACAGCTGACAATCATTATTTCCATAAAGCATTCAGTCAGTGTTCCTGTGCCATTTGTTTGCCCAACATCAAGCACTCTCTCTCTCTCTCCCTTCCTCCCTCTCTCTGTGTCCCTATCTCCCTTTCTTTCTCTCTCGATTATTTCCATGTCATTATCATTCTGTGATGTCTGTTCATAACAACCCAAAACGTTACTTTATTTCAGGCTACAGGATTCTGCGCAGTGTTGCCTTAGAGACAGCCCCAGTGTTTTTGTGATTGATGCTCGCGTTTTTTCTTTCATAATGGATTTTTAGTCAAGTTTGTTGGAAAAGGTATGCTTTTAAGTTCCCGGGGTCTTTAAGTGCTTGTTGTAGTACTGTTGTGCCATTCTTTTTCCCCATTTATAGCCATTTGTATGTGTGTGTGCATTTGTGTGCATGCGTGCGTATGTGTATGTTCAGCGCTTAGATTTGATTTATATCAAGATTTTGCGCTATATAAATATTGTAATTATTATTATTATCATCATCATCGTCCTCGTCATTATCATCATTATAGTAATTATTATTATCAGTAGAAGTAGTAGTAGTAGAAGTAGTAGTAGTAGTAGTAGTGATAATAGTATGAGTAGTACCAGCATTAGTATCATCATCGTTTATTATATTATTACCACTATCATTATCATTGTTATAAACCCTATCAGTGATGAAGACGGCATCAAGAAGAGATGGCAAGAATATTTTAAGGAACTCCTCAACCCAAACAGACAGGGATACACACAGAGCCAGTTTCACCCTAGCTATCCAGAACACGAAGAGCCAAACATCCTGAGATCAGAGGTACAACAGGCGTTGAAGACCAGCCCAAAGAACAAAGCAGCAGGAATTGATGGCATTACAACCGAAGCTATCCTGGCATGTGGAGAAACAGGAACCACTTGGCTGACCACAATATTCCAGAAAGCATGGACAGAGAGGAAAGTCCCAGAAGACTGGCAGCGTGCAGTCGTGGTACCAATCTGGAAAAAGAAAGGCAGCAAGAAAGACTGCAGCACGTATCGAGGTATATCCCTTCTGAGCCACACGGGAAAGATGTATACAAAGATCCTTGAACAGCGCACAAGGTACAAGGTGGAACCTCTACTGAGTGAGGCGCAGATGGGTTTCAGAAAAGGAAGAGGATGCACTGACGCTATCTTCGCTCTCAGACAACTGAGCGAAAAGACTATCGAACACAATAAAGAACTGAACTTCGTGTTCGTGGATCAAGAAAAGGCCTTCGACAGAGTAAATAGAAACAAGTTGTGGAAAACGTTAGAAGAATATGACGTTAGGGGGCAACTTCTAGACAATATAAGAGCCATCTATACCAACAGCATGAGTGCAGTACGCACCCAAGATGGACTCACGGAATGGTTTGAGGTGACGTCGGGAGTGAGGCAGGGGTGTGTTCTATCACCACTGCTGTTCATTGTATATATGGACAAAATCACGAAGGAAGCAAATCCCAACCCTGAAGATCTGAACGAGATGCTGTTTGCAGATGATCAAAGCCTTGCACATGAAAAAGAAGGGGAACTCCAGGAGCACACGAACAACCTAAACACACAATGTGAGAACTTCGGCATGAAAATCAGTATCAGCAAAACCGAGACACTGAAAGTCAGTAGAACACCTGGCCGCCTCAACATCAACATCGAGGGGACAGCACTGAAACAAATCAGCGAGTTCAAGTATCTTGGAAGTATCTTCACAGAAGATGGACGTCTCAACAGAGAGATCGAGACAAGAGTTCAAAAGGCCAACAGCGTCAGCTACCAGCTTGCCCCACTCCTAAGACACCCCAACATCCCCATCGAGACCAAAGCCAAACTCATCGAGTCCATATTTAGACCAACCTTGACCTACCAGTGTCAGACATGGACCCTTACCAAAAGTCTTGAAAGAAAGATCACCACCTGCGAGATGAGATGTCTAAGGAGAGCAGTCAACAAAACCAGACATGATAAGATCAAGAACATCAAGATCAGAGAAATGATTGGAACAACACCAATTCTCCACTACATCCAACAGCAGAGAACCAGGTGGTTCGGGCACCTGACACGCATGGCACCTCACCAGCTTGCCAGTAAAGCTTACAACACAAAGGTGTCAGGGTACAAGGCAAGGGGTAGACCGAGGAAGACCTGGATCGAGGGTGTGAAAGAAACACTGAAGACCCACAACATCCCACTCAACCAGGCCTTCAAACTTGCCGCAGACAGAAAGCTCTTTCTCCCCTCGACGCCCAAGATGGTATAAGAGGACGGATAAAGTAAAGTAAAGTAAGTATAATCAACGCCATCATCATCATAATCAACATCGTTATCATCAACATAGTTGTTGTTATTATTGTTGTTGCTGCTGTTGTTGTCAGTAAAAACAAGGGAGCTAACAACTGGGCCACAATGGGTCACACAGTGCATGAATAGCCTCCCTTCGCTTGGCGAACTGGCTACCATGACTGTGGCATCAGGAACTGGGAGATACCAGTCAGGACAATGGTGAGGCAGTGCTGTTCTGGTTCACATCCAGCATCCTCAGGTAGTTCTTGTTAACTTGTTATCATCGTTACTGTTTTCATCATTCGTAATATCATCCTTCTTCTTCCTCCTCCTCCTCTTCCTCCTCCTCCTCTTACTACTACCACTCCTACTATTACTATAACTGTTACCATTACTATCATCATTCTTCTTCTTCTTCTTCTTCTTATTGTTATTATTATGATTATTATTATTATTGTTATATCATCATCATCGTCATCATCATTATCATTATTATCATTATTATTATTACTATTATTATCATCATCAGTAGTAGTAGTAGAAGTAGTAGTAGTAGTATCATTATTATTATTATTATTACATCATCATTGTTATTATTATTTTTGCTGTTGTTGTTGTTGTTTTTGTTGTTGTTGATGTTGTTATTATCATTGTTATGATTATCACCATCCTCTTCTTTTTGTTATTTTAATGTAGTTGTTGTTTTTATCATTATTTGCAATCCTATTTCCTGAATAAGAGAATAAGGCTAGCGGAGAGACTGCAAAAAAAAAAAAAAAAAAAAAAAAAAAACCGATGGAAGGCAACGGGAAACCACCATCGTAGTCTCCAAAGAACATTATGGACAGAAAAAGGAAGGCAAATGAAGATAACGACGTGAATAGGTGTTCCGATGGAGCACCTTCGTCCGGTAGGGACTGTCATGCGGCGCAAGTGACACCAGACCGTCAGCCAGATACTGTGACCAAACTCAAACTCAAAAATACCAAGATCGCAGCATGGAATGCGAGGACGTTGCTGCAAAGGGGAAAATTAGAAAATGGAGATGGAAAGCCTTAACGTTAGTGTTTTAGGACTAGGGGAAGTGAGATAGAAGGGGGCAGGCATGATAACATCCGGAGAGTATACAGTGATATACTCTGGTGGAAACTCACATGAAAGAGGAGTAGGCATTGTAATGGACAAAGACAAATCAAAAGCCGTTAAGGGTTTCTGGGTTGTGTCTGACAGAGTCTTGCTGGTCAAATTGGGAGGCAGGCTATTTGATATCAACATCATTCAGGTGTATGCACCAACATCCACAAGTACTCAGGAAGACGTCGAGAACTTCTATGAAGTATTAGAGATGGCCAAAGCCCAATGCAAATCACAAGAAGTTACCATAATAATGGGAGATTTTAATGCTAAAGTGGGAAAGGATAGGGTAGAGGATACAGTTGGACCTCATGGCCTTGGTACACAAAATGAAAGGGGAGGGAAACTTGTAGAATGGGCACAGATGAATGAGTTCATAGTAGGAAACACCTGGTTTGAGCAGCCTAATAGAAGAAAATGGACTTGGATGAGTCCAGGAGATAATACCAAAAATCAGACTGACTACATCCTGATTAATAAAAGATTTAGAAATTCTTTACTGTCAGCAAAAACACTACCAGGCGCAGACTGCAACAGTGACCACAATCCTGTAAGGGGAAGATTTAGGTTGAAATTACGGGAAAAGAAACAGACCAAAAGCAACATCAAACTAGAGCTTGGACTCTTAAAAGACAGATGAAGTGATACGTCAAAAATTCAATGTACATGTTCAAAACAAATTCAGTGCTCTGGAAAACGTTGGTGACAGTGAGGAATAATGGACAAAGTTGAGAAATTCGATAAATGAAGCTTGTGAAGAAATCCCTGTAGTAGATTGCAAAGCGAAAAAGAACTGGATGACAAAAGAAATTTTAGGCTTGATGGAGGAACGGAGGAAGGCAAAGAGAAACGAGGAAATATACAGGAAGATAAACAAAGAAATCAGGAATAGGTGCAATGAAGCTAAAGAAGCTTGGCTGAAAACAAAATGCAAAGAAATAGAAGACCAACACAAAACGGATCCTCAGGGTATGTACAGACGAACTGAAGAAATTTTCCACAGGAAAGATGCATGCACATCAACTGGTTGCTTAGAATGGAAAAAGACAAAATATTAGACAGATGGGGAGAGTACATTAAAGACCTTTTTGAAGATGACAGAAGCGCAGAACACATTATAAGAAAGAACTTTGGCAGACCACCCATAATGAAAGATGAAGTTAGAGCAGCATTGAAAAAGATGAAACCGGGAAA
>JAPXFY010000032.1:25681855-25686855 GCA_030674185.1 Monoplex corrugatus
AAAGAGGGAGCGAAGAGAGAGAGGAGAGAGAGAGAGTAAGAGAGAGAGACAAACAGACAGACAGAAATAGAGAGAGAGAGGAGAGAGAGAGAGAGATAAAGAGAGAGAGAGAGAGAGAAAGAGAGAGAGGGGGAGAGGAGAGAGAGAGAGGAGAGAGAGAGAGATAAAGAGAGAGAGGGAGGGAGAAGTAAGAGAGAGACAAACAGACAGAGAGAGGAGAGAGAGACAGAGAAAAAGAGACAGAGAGAGAAAGAGAGAGAGGGGAAAGAAGAAAGAGAGAAAAGAGAGAGATAAAGAGAGAGAGGGAGGGAGAGGGGAAAGAGAGTAAGAGAGAGAGAAACAGACAGACAGACAGACAAAGGTAGAGAGAGAGAGAGAGAGAGAGAGAGAGAGAAAGAGAAAGAGATAAAGAGAGAAAGAAAGAGAGAGGGAGAGGGGAGAGAGAGAGAGAGAGGGAGAGAGAGATCAAGAGAGAGGGGAGAGAGAGAGAGAGGGAAAGGTAGAGAGAGAGGTCAAGAGGTCAAAGGATTCAAACCACTGACCCACAATCTCAGTGTCCACAGGGGTGTTAGTGGTAGAGTCAGCATCCAGGTTGAGGAACGGGTAGTTGTAGGTCGACTTTTCTTGTTTCTTTTTCGTCTGTTCCGCCATTTTCCTGTCGGCTTAACAATTGTCAGCTCTGTAAATCGGTAACGAAAAACACGTGGGCCATGGGCCAACTGTACTATTTTTAATTTGCTGTGTTATTCTTAGTTTGCTGTGTTCAGTTGGAATCATCGTCATCATTATCATCATTGTCGTCAGTCGTCGTCATAATCATTATCATCATCATTATTTTTCTTCTTCTTCTTTTTGTTGTTGTTCTTCTTCTTCCTCTTAATAATAATAATAATAACAACAATAATAATAATAATAATAATAATAATAATAATAACAATAAATAATAATAATGATAATATAATAATATAATAATAATAATAATAATAATAACAATATAAAATGATAATAATAATAATAATAATAAATAATAATAATAATAATAATAAAATAAAATAATAATAATATAATAATAATAATAATAATAATAATAACAATAAAATAATAATGATAATAATAATAATAATAATAAAATAATAATAATAACAATAAAATAATAATAATAATAATAAAAAATGAAAAAAATACTACTACTACTACTATACTACTAATAATAATGTTATTATATTATTATCATTGTTGTTGTGGTATTATCATTATTATTATTATTATTATCACCATCATCACTATTTATTATTATTATTACCGTTGTTAATGTTATCATTACCATAATTATCAACATTCCCATCATAAGCTACCACCATCACCATTATTATTATTATCATCATCATCATCATCATTATTGTTGATGTTGTCATCATTACCATCAGTAGTAGTAGTATCATTATCATCATCATCATCATCATTATTGTCATTGTTATTATTTCATTATTATTTCTATCATCATCACCATCACCACCACCACCACCATCACCATCATCATCATTAGTAGTAGTAGCAGAAGTATTTGTTGTAGTAGTAGTGTAGTAGTAGTAGTAGTAGTAGTAGTACATGTAGTAGTAGTAATAGTAGTAGTATCATCATCATCGTTATCATTCTTTTTCTATTTGTATTTCTTCTTCTTCTTCTTCTTCTTCTTCTTCTTCTTCTTCTTCTTTTTCCTCCTCCTCTTTCTTTTCCTCATACTTATTTGGAATATCTTTCATTTTGCACGAACACTGCTGTGCATAGTTTGAATATCGTGTAACGTTCATCATAGTGTAAAGACAGAAACCAGTTTCACAAACAGAAAACTCACCTCTGGATGTCTGGCGTGTCGCCTTTGAAATGTTACAAGCGGACCTTGAAAGCAGTAAAACACGCGCCACCAGCGAACCAGCTGACTGCAACATATGACCCCATAAAACATTATCATAGGCAGGCCTATCCCTCTGTCTGTACTTTACATACTATACGACCTACATTGCAAAGCTCAGATGGAAATCATGGCCAGGTCAGTGGTATCAACAACTGATTGAATCAGATTAGTGTATGTAGCAAGATGAAGTTCAGTACTTTTCAGGTGATTGTTCCGGACATTGCTTTGTCTGAACTTTGACGTTTTCAATTCCGTGAACAATGTTCAGGAATAGTTGTATACTTTCTGAGGCATTGTAGCCATTGTTTTATTGATGTACACATACATACATGAAGACGAATGGGAATAGCGAGAAACAAGCCAGTCATCCCTCCACCTCCTGAAACCAGAAAGAAATGGAATGCCTGTCAGTGTCAGTGTCTAGATCCACAGGCTAACAACACACACAGAGCTGTGGGGACATTACTCTTGTCGTCTCCATCTGTGCCGTGCGTGACGCCCTGCTGAAATATCGTCCCCTCACAACTTCTTTGACAGCTCGTTTTATGTATTCTGTCACTCTGTCTCTCTCTGTTTCTGTCTCTCTCTCTGTCTTTCTCTGTCTCTGTCTGTCTATCTGTCAGTCTGTCTGTCTGTCTGTCTCTCTCTCTCTCTCTCTCTTTCTCTTTTTCTCTGTGTGTGTGTGTTGTGTGTGTGTATATATATATATATATATGTGTGTGTGTGTGTGTGTGTGTGTGTGTGTGTGTGTGTATGTGTGTGTGTGCGTGCGCGTGTGTGTGTATGCACGAGCGCGCGCGCGTGCGTGTGTGCGTGAGAGAAAGGGAGGTAAGGAGGGAGGGAGTGTGTGTGTGTGTGAAAGAGAGAGAGAGAGGGAGGGAGGAAGTGTCTGTGCGTGTATGTGTGCGTGCATGAGTGCTAGCGTGCGTGCGTATGTGTGTGTCTGCGAGAAACATATCGTCAAACTTAAGAGGTATGGGAAACCTCATTTTTAGAGTGATAATTATTTGTTGATAATGATCCCTGTAAATGAAATACATCACAAACAAGGAGTCAGTGCTGGCTGCTTGGCACAGACTACATTACAGCACCAACGTTGGTGGAAAAAGGAACCACTATAGAAAACCAGTTTCACATCTTGCACAGATTAAAAATGAGAAAAAAATCTCATGGCTGATAAAACAACGAAACAAAACAAAAAAGCAAAAGCAAAAACAAACAAAAAAACAAAAACAAAAACAAAAAAACAAAGCAAAACAAAACAAAACAAGACAAGACAGGCGCAAATTTTCGACCAACTGGCCTTTGTCAAGCATAAGATTACACACAAACAAACACCAGATACAAAAAGTATGAGAAAAAGACTGAAACCTGCCTGCTGCTGTGTCCAGTGTGAGAAAAGGAATAAACTGACTACCGTCAGCTGACCTTCACCTTTCAGGATAAGGATATCTTAATTTAAATACACAGGGTGAATATTGTGATACTTTTCACGTATAGGGATCATTATCAACACAAAATTATCACACACAAAAATGAGGTTTTTGTTGCTTGAACGCGGGCAGTCACACTTGATTTGGAAAACAAAACAAAACAAAACAAAACAAACAAACAAAACCCGCCACTTTGTCAGTGTACAAAACCAGTGTGATATCTCTGGCTGCATACCGCTAACTTGGAAACAAAGTTTGTAAAAGTCAGTTACACAGTGCTGGTTATCAGAACATTCACCCTGTGTATTTCAGATATCCTTATCCTGAAAGGTGAAGGTCAGCTCACGGTAAACAGACAGACGTACTGTGTGTCATATCAAGGTCAGTTGATAATGAAACAAACAAACAAAAAAAAGGCTGATGTTGTATACCTATGTCAAGGTCAGCTGGATGGTTAGAAGACGTATGTTGTGTATGTAAGGCCATTTGACGGTTAAAAAACAAACAAACAAAAAAAATCCAACATATACTGGCTATGTAATGCCAAGGTCAGTTGATGATAAAAAGGCTGATGTCGTGTATCTAGTATCAAGGTCAGTTTACGGTAGAAAGACGAATGTTGCGTTTGTAATGTCAATGTTAGTTGACGGTAAAAAGAAATGCATACGCAATGTAAAGTCAGTTCATAGTAAAAATACAGATGGTAGATATGTAATGATTAGATCAGTTGACAAGAAAAAAACCAAACAAACGAATTTTGTATATGTGTTGCAAAGTTCAGTTGACAGTAAAAAGACATGTTGTATATGTAATGTCAAGGTCAGTTGACGGTAAAAAGATGGTTAGTGTATGTGCAATGTCAAGGTCAGTTGATGGTTAAAAGACAGGTGTTGTAATGCAGTATCAAGGTCAACTGATGGTAAAAAGACAGATGTTGTATTGTAATGTCAAGGTCATTTGATGATAAAAAGGCCAATTGTGTATGTAATGTCAAAAATTCAATTGATAGTAAAAAGATGGATGCTGTGTATGTAATGTCAAGTTCAGTTTACAATGAAAAAACATGTGCGGTATATGTAATGTCAAGGTCAGTAGACGGTAAAAAGACGTATGCTGTACATGTAATGTCAAGGTCAGTTGATGGGAAAAGATTAATGTTGTATATGTAATGTCAAGATCAGTTGATAGTAATACGTAATTTCAAAGGTCATTTGATGTGGTAAAGAGGGATGACGTATATATATATATATAATGTCAAGGTCAGTAGATGAAGAAAAAGTGATGGTGTATATGTCAACGAAGAAGATGATGAAAAAGGATGGAGAAGAAGAAGGAAAGAAAGACGAAGAAGAAGAAAGAAGAAGAGAGAGAAGTGAAGAGAGAGAGAAGAAGGAGAGAGTGAGAGAGAGAAGAGGCGAGAGAATGAGAGAGAGGCAGAGAGAGAGAGAGACAGTGACAAAGAAACAGAAAGGGACTGAGGGAGAAAGCGAGTATGTGAGAAAGAAAACGAAAGTGAAATGGGGAGAGAGAGAGAGAGAGAGGGTGGGTGGGTGGGTGGGGGTGGATGGATGGGTGGTAAACTGGCAATAAAAACCATCTATGCATAATCTTTGTCAATCTAAAATAACATCAAAACAAAACAGTTAAGTGTC
>JAPXFY010000032.1:25691855-25709355 GCA_030674185.1 Monoplex corrugatus
AGCGCGATCGAAAAACGCGTGCTGGTTGGCTCGGCTGGCCGCCATCTTGTTAATGCTGAGATTCGCTGTCGCGGCGAGCGATACACACACGCAGTGCGCTGCTCTCACATGGCTTGCCTCTGTTTACGTTTGTAACCTGACAGACTGTTTACGTATGTGTGTGTAAAAGGAGAGAGAGAGAGAAGAGAGGGGGGAGGGGACAGGGGTGGGGGGGGGAATTGCCGATGCATGGGTAGAAAACTATTGCATGATACTCATAGTCATACCCCCCAAAAAAAATCTTACTTCTTTGAAAAGTGAAACTCTTCATTAGCCGTCGCACTATTATTTTCACCCAGTCACTGCTTCAGAAACATTGACCTGTCACTTAGTCAGTTAGTGTGTGTACTGGGACTGAGGGGGAGGATGTGTGTGTGTGTCTTACACTTCATACCATTAGTTTTTCTCTTTGTTATGTGTTGAGTCATCATTTTGTGTGTGCTTACTTCTGAATTTATGTTAGTATTGTTACACAAGCAATCAGTCGATCTTTTCAGGTTTAATGTCATTGTCAACAGCGAGGATTATTTAAAAGATGGTACCTTTAGACATTTGATTATAACATGCGCCACACACATGAGACAGAAGTCGTACACGACAAGTAAGAATGATTGAGTTTCACAATTTTTTTCTGTGAAATTACAAGTGTTCATCACTTCAGAGTTTTTGCCTGTCGTATACAACAACATAAAAATGAAGAACTCAGAATAAAAAACAACAACAATAAAGTAATATAATACAGAATTCACACATGTAAAATTCATGATTTAAAATGTACTCACATGACTTGACAAAGACATGCCTGGACATCTTCCCAAAATGATCAGCCACAGCGGTGTATAATTCACAGTTAATCCAGCTCCAACAGCACTCATTCCAGGAATGTTCACATCTCAAGTGTCTTGTCAGCCACAGCGGTTTATAATACACAGTTGAGTCTTCACACGTTAAGTTTCTCGTCATCCACAGAAATGTAGTAAAATATTCACTGTTGCATTAATGGCCCATGAGTGTTCACAGGTGTATAATACACAATCAAATCTAAAATCCACAGATGAACTACATAATTGTTCACAAGTTCAGTTCCTTATCACAATATCAGCTACAGCAGTGTGTTATGTTCACAGTTAAATCCAGCTGAAATAGAGGTCTGTAAATGTTCACATGTTAAGTTTCTTGTCCTTGTTCAGTTCTGCACCTCTGACTTTTGACTTCAGTTGCTGATTGAACAGTTTCACTTCGTGGTAAATCCTGATGTTGCAATAAGCAGCAATAAGGCTTGCCAAACATTCACACTCACAATTCAGATCATCTGTTTGTGACTTGACAAAGCTGTTCAGAATAGTTTGCCTTGGGTTGGCTCTTGGCAATCCCTTTGATGTAGCTACTCTGAAGTGAAGTTCAAAGCATCTGAAAACCTGCAGCAGTGGCTCACTGACACGAACCAGGCATCCAAGTTTAAACTCTTTGAGTGACACAAGTGACACAAGTGAGGGAGTTTCTCCAGTTGCCTCATTTGCACTGATGGTGAACTTTTCCACACAGAGAGGACAGTCGTTTTTCTGCTTGAACTTCCTCACGACAGCACCAGCAATGTACTGAACAATGTCTGACTCGACGGGTGGCAGTTCCATCTCCAAGTCTGTGAAGGAAGAGGAAACCAAGTTGTTCTCACAACTGAAGGAGTTGGTTTCGATGGGGTCTGCATGATCAGCATTCTCTGCATCACATTCAACGTCTGCTGTGCATGGGTTGACAATGGGATGGTGTCCATGCTCACCATCAGGCTGGCAGTTGGCACCAGCACTGATTGTCTTGTCCAAGAGCTCTGATGTTGCAGAAGAACAAGACAGGCAACGGAGTGCATCGACATATGCTGGCAACGTCGGGTGGTCGTTGAAGCCATTGTAGCCACGTATTTGACTGTGAAGGTTCTCAACGTGATCCTGGTTACACTTTCTCAGGCACAAGTGTGTCAAGACCTCCTCCTCCATGATTAGCTTTTGGCTCAATCCCTTCATTGCCGAAAGCACTAGGAGCCACCCTTTGTGACTTGGAATGTTGCTGGCCAGTTTGTCATTCTTTGGGTTTGTGAAACACCAGCTTTCCACAAAGTTGGAAAAGGAAGCAAATCGAACCTGGTCACCCTCAAAATCACTCCTTGTGACCGGCTTCTTCCCGACTGGGGCGGAGAGGGAATGAGAGTCGACAAAATCCCACATGCTGTTCACCGTCTCCACAAAGCATGCTGTTTGAAGAGCAGCCTCGGACATCAACGACTTTGACACATACAATTTCAAGGCAGCAGCGACTGAGTGGGAAAATATCTGGCATGCCAAGATGACTTTCATCTTTTTCCCTCTGGGCAGGGTGAAGTGACACTCCTTCAGCTTGGGAGCAGCGCGAATTGACCCGCCAGATGTTTCAAGGGAGAAGAGTTCTTGGAGGTGACACCACTTTGCAATCATTCTTTCTCCATCCCAGCTGAAGGAGATGTATTTCGTCATGAAATTGTTCCTCAAGTTTTTGATGAGGTGTGGCGGATCTGGCATGACAAAGGACTGTGTAGTGCCATGAAACACATACGGTCGTTCCACACACACACCCATGTCTTTCATCCATTTCCATTGGCAGGATTCTTGGTCCATCACAATGGCATCAACATACAAACCAATCCCTGTGACGGCTCTGACGATTTCGGAAATGATGGCTGTCAAAGTAGGTGTTGCCAGGTTGTGCTTGGCAACAAAATACCCCAACAACTGCTTCCACTTCAGGGTCAGTCCCCTGATCATGACCAAAATCGCTTGGTCAGCGATTTCGTCACTCTGGTGATGCTCGCCGCAGTTGACAAAGCCGACCAGCTCGTCACGATGATGACTGTAGGTCAGGGCTTTGGTCACAGTCATTCCATCCAAGGAGAGTGTCACTCTTTTCTCATGTTCTTCAAGTGCTAATGTTCTCAAGCGCATCATTTCCACCAGACTCTGACACAGACCGACCCCAGTCAACACAGTTGAAAAGCGCCTCCTGAGTGTTCTTGGATGTGGAAGCATAAACCCAACGGAGCGGAGAACGGCATAAGCAGAAGTGCTCCTAAAGTACACAGCGAGACACAACTCCATAGCCTCTTTCTCGGTGTCCCAGTTGATCCACTTTTTCTTCTGCATCATGATCTTGAATAAAGCTGCTGGAACAACTGGCAGGTCTTTGAGGAAATTCTCCAGGATTGCTTCTTTCTTTGCACGAAGAGACGCTACTTGTACAGCATGGCGCTTTATAAGTCTGACCTTGGCTGCTTGTGCTGTTTTGCATTTCCTTTCAAGTTGTTTGTTTTGTTTCTTGAGGTCTTCTAAAGCACGTTTGGCCTGCTTCAGCTCTCGGGCCAACTTCTCAGGATCTGGTTCGGACGCTTTCACCACGGGTCTAGTACTGTCTCTGTCACCATCACAATCATCACCATCACCTTCATGATATACAGAGCTGGAGGCAGTATCTTGTCGTCTCCTCTTTGGTACAGGCTCTCTGATCTTGGGCGGAGGTCGTCGACATTCCATGGATGGAGGAGGATTTGGGCAGCTGACAATGGTAGGCACGGCAGTCGGTAGCAGTCGAGAATGCTGAATGTCTGTAGGGCAGTTGAAAACTTTCTCATGAAAATGTACAGAGCACACCCTCTTCGACTTGATGTCAGCAATCTTGACGTCATCTCTCCTGATGTTGATGATCCACTTCTGGCACCTGAAACAAAATCAAAGTAAACATGAAATACATCCACAGTTGCCTCATAGCTCAGCTTGCCAACCACCACCAAGTATGTAGAATTTGTGATTAACCAAGCTCACCTAAACACAGTCAGTCTCAGTCTCAAAGTCACTCTTACCACACACAGACACACACACACACACGCACACACACACACACACACAAACACACACACACACACACACACACACGCACGCACACACACGCACGCACGCACACACACACACACACACACACACACACACATATATATATATTATATGCAAGGGATTATGTAGGTCAGGTTATCTAATGAAATATTGATAAAAAAAATATAAAGTTTCCATGCACATTTGCCTCCACATACATAACATAGGGTCTTACATGTGCAGTTCATGCACTGCATTTGTAAACAATGGGGCAGGCCGGTGTCGGTTGGCGGTGGCCTACACGTTGTCGGCGCACACTTTGTTTTGACAAGTCACACGTGTACACACACGCTGACACTCAACACAAGAAGACTGAAAATAATACCAACTTACCTCTCTCTGTCTGTCTCCGTATTTGGAAAATAGAAGAAGCGCACTGGCTTGCCTGTTCTTGGGTCAATACTTGTACGATTGTTGTTGCTGCAGTTGATCACACAACAGTAACACGCTCCGCGTTTGGTTACAGTACTGGTACTCGCCATGCTGCCTCAGTCAGCATTTTAAAAATGGCGCCCCGAACGTTTACGGAAATTGCCGGAACATACCGAGGAGGCGCTTGTCCCTTCTGTCTTATTTGTCTTCTGTGGTTTACACAATCAATGTTTTTTTTTTTTTTGAACCTCCTCAAACTGGAAGAGAAAGAAGTGCAAGAACAGATTGAAAGTGCTATCAAGGTGAAACTTGACCCCATTGATACAACCCCCCTCATCATGGAACAAGCCTGGGACACCTTCAAGCCAGCTCTCTTGAACACCTTAAGGGAAGTTTGCGGGACAAAGAAATGTAGAGGTAAAAACAGGAAAGCTACAGCCTGGTGGAACCAAGAGGTGAAGGAAGCCATCAAGAAAAAGAAGCAGCTATATAAAGCTTGGGTCAAGACCAAGATAGAAGAGGACTACGTCAAGTACAGAATCGCAAGAAGACATAGTAAACGTGTTGTGAAAGCCTCCAAAGAAAAATCTTGGGCGACCTATGGAGAGAAGTTAAGTGAAATTTGCAAGAACTCCCAAGAGAATTTTTCAAAAGTGTGAAGACGATGAGAGTAAGAGATGAGCCATTCAACCCAACAACAGTAGTGAATGATGCAAATGGAGAGGCACTACACAAAGAAGAGGAAATTCTGAAAAGATGGGAAGACTATTTTAAAGACCTTTTAAACCCATCTGGAGTCCAGGCTTCCAGCTCCCAGTTCTCACCACGCTATAAAGACCAGTTAGAGCCCCAAATCCTTGAAGCAGAAACACGAAAAGCAATTAAGACCAGCCCAAAGGGCAAAGCAGCAGGCAATGATGGCATAACAACTGAAGCCATCCTTGCATGCGGAGAAACGGGAGTTAAGTGGCTCACCATCATCTTCCAGAAAGCATGGGAAGAGAGGAAAGTACCAATGGACTGGCAAAATGCAATAGTGGTGCCAATTTGGAAGAAGAAGGGCAGCAAGAAAGACTGCAGCACATACAGAGGCATTTCACTTCTCAGCCATGTAGGGAAAATGTATGCAAAGATTCTGGAACAGCGCACAAGAGCCAAAGCAGAACACCTACTGAGCAATGCCCAGTTTGGCTTTCGGAAAGGAAGAGGGTGCACAGATGCCATTTTCGCACTCCGACAGCTGTGTGAAAGAGCCATCGAATACAACCAAGACCTGCATACAGTATTCGTTGATCAAGAAAAAGCTTTTGACCGAGTCAACAGAGACAAGCTCTGGAAGATCCTGGAGCAGTACGACGTGAAGGGGCAGTTGCTTGATAACATCAGAGCAATCTATGCCAACAGTAGGAGCGCAGTCCGAACAGCCAGTGGAACATCGGACTGGTTCCCGGTTACATCAGGGGTCAGGCAAGGTGCGTACTCTCTCCCCTTTTCTTCGTGATCTACATGGACCAGATTACAAAGGAAGCCAATCCAGATCTGGAGGCCCTGAACGAACTATTATTTGCTGACGACCAGTCCTTGATGAATCAGAACAAAGCAGCTCTTCAAGAACACACAGACCAACTCAACACAAGCTGCGAGAAGTATGATATGAAGATCAGTATCAACAAAACAGAAGTTATGTCTGTCAGCAGAAATCCAGGAAAGCTGGACATCAACATCAACGGCACCCAGCTGAAACAGACCAAAGAATTTAAATACCTTGGCAGCCTCTTCACTGAAGATGGAAAATTGGACAGAGAGATAGAAACAAGATGCCAGAAAGCGAACGCAGTCAGTTACCAACTCGCCCCCCTTCTGAAATATCCCAGCATCCCAGTGAGCACCAAGGCAAAACTCATCAACGCCATCTTCGTTCCAACACTCACATACCAGTGTCAGACATGGGCCCTAACAAAAGCCTTAGAGAGAAAATTGGTCACATGTGAAATGCGCTGCCTGAGAAAAGCTGTCAACAAGACCAGACGCGACAAGATCAAGAATGAGGTGATCAGAAACATGGTCGGACTAACACCAATTCTCCACCATGTCGAACAACAAAGGATCAGGTGGTTTGGTCACCTCACCAGAATGCCGCCCGACCAACCGGCCCTACGGGCATACACCACCAGATACACTGGCTGGAAAGCCAGAGGTAGACCACGGAGACGATGGAGCGACTCCGTGGCTGACACCCTGCGAGCCCATGACCTGTCACTCTATCAAGCCTCCCGCCTTGCTGCAGACAGACGTCTGTGTCTCCCCGCGACGCCGAAGGGCACCAGCGGCAGATGAAAGAAAGAAGAAGAAGAAGGTTTACACAATAACAGGGTCTTGGATTAGATCTAGTATGGAACTGATCCCGTCTGAATACTACACGTCATTGCTGAATATTCCGTCATGGTGCTAAAAGACGTCACAAGCAGGTCGTGACTGTATCCATGCCGGTCGCTGAAGGAAATCAGTTTAATTTAAACACAAGACAAGCTTCACGTAAGTAGATCTAATCGATAAAATGAGAATAACAGTTAGAACTTAAATTAACACTGTCACACATAATCAGATACCAGATGAAAAAGGAGTTAGCGAATAGGCCCTAACACCAGCATAATTATCATAAGTGTTTATGAATCAGAGGCAGTCTAGGATTTTTTTTCAACTTTTAGTTTTAGAATGAAAAAAAAGTAATAATGATAATAATACTACAACGAAGGAAAAACTTTCCAAGAGCGTTAGGCCCTATATGTACGCTAACATTTGTAAAATGTGTCTCCTAATCGTGTTAGTCCCATGTCAAATAATTCCTAATAATCCTTTACCAAGGCTTGATATCTCATTCAATTTGAACTTGTATCTAAATAATCTTTAAAAATCTTCTTAACATAGGCTAGATGACAAAAACACAAAAGCATTACAAAAATTTTCTGAATTTGGCATGTGAAGTAGGCTCCTGTACTATGCGAATTTCACAAGCCGAGAAGTGCTTTGACGTAAACAGACCGCAGGCCATGACCAAGATCTAGCCTTACTGCTTAATAATACCGCTTCTAGATCTAAATACTGGGTCTAGATTTGGCGACTGAAAAATGACCGAAAAGAAAGTCAGTTCTAATGATTCGAGTGACCATTTTCACAGCATAGTTCGATGTTTAGGCTACACATTTGGTCTATAGATTAGATATCTAGATCTAGATCCTTTTAAATTTGTTATGTGTGTGATAGGCCTACAGCTTTATCTATATTGTTTTGAACAAAACACGCGAAGAAATGAACACATTCGTTTCTTTGTACCCGTAAATGGACCCAATGTAGCGCTCAGAAACCTGCTGATGATCATTGTACTTGTTTTACAAATCTTCGGGATAGAATGTTATGGTGGGCTTTCACCCATGAGGAAACTGTGTGGCAGGAAAAGACAACTCTTCCCATCGCCTGACATAGAAGCAGACGACATAAGGACGACATACAGAGAGGAAACGACGACACACCATGTTCTCACTACTTGACGTAACGCTCTCCAGGTGAATTACACTCTTTTGGCACACGACTTTTTTTTAAACTATTTTATTCTTCTTTTTGCTTAAAGCACAGCCGACTGCGTAGAGCAATACCAAGGTATATTCGTTTCAGCACACTCACAGTAGGCCTACTTCAACAGGCGGAAAAAAGAACAGAAAATTAAATACACATATCAATGCATTTGCGCATATAATCTCAGGATATGACCCTGGCGTTGGCCACTCCGACCAATTTGTCACACAAGGGATTTTAAAAAAATACATAACTAAATATAAATTTAAACATAACTAACGACACTAAAATCACATGGTTATAATATATAATTGTATATGCTATGCTCTCTATAATTTTCCATTGCTTTTATTCTTGCTTTTATTCTTTCTCCCCATTTATAGCCATGCGCGTGTGTGTGTGTGTGTGTGTGTGCGTGCGTGTGTGTGCGTGCGTGCGTGCGTGCGTGCGTGCGTGTGTGTCTGCTTCAGCGCTTAGATTTGATTTGATCAAGATTTTGCGCTATATAAATATTGTAATTATTATTATTATTATTATAAAACATACATAAAACGGGTTACATTACCAACAATTGCTTCCCATATCTCATTTTCCTAGAACCCAAAATACTCTTAATATATGTACCCAATTACCAATCTGAAAAAAATATATGTAAGACTTCGTTGAACACATACAAGTGAATGGACCAGCAAGGCTGAAAATGATAAGAAACAACAGAAAGCAAAGGACCAAGGCAAAAACAAAGAGAGTGACAGAAAAGAGGAAATTTCTAGCGTAAATGACAGAATTTCCAGAAGGTGGGGATATATATTTATACCGAAAGAACGCCCCAGTATCCCCACAGTGGGACTGTTTTATTAATATATACCTAAGTGAATACATCACTGAGAAAATGATATTAATAAATACACTGGGCGGGCGTAATGGGTGAGATCAGACTTATTCAGAGTTCTCATTCGCGTACGAATACAATGCTGGATTTCACAACTTCTAACGTTAACCAGTTGTAGCCACACCACTGACCCTAGCACTAGATTTAACCCTCAGCCTTCAGGTTGGCAATCTATTCACGAAGAAAGCCTATTGTAAAGATGACTGTTTGGGAAGTCTTGTGTTTGGCCTAGATCTAAGGCCGGGTATGTCGTATTGTTGTCAAAACCTACAACACTTTTTCGAAAATGCATTGACACACTGATTAATTCAATCACTGATTGATAAATTATTACAAAATTTGGAGAAATGAGGTTGACTAATGCATGGATTGATTGAGTGAGTGAGTGAGTGAGTGAGTGAGTGGGTGACTGATTGGTTGATCGATTGATTGACTGATTGATTGACTGACTGATTGATTGACAAAGTGAATATGTGATCAACGGAACTTATCGAAAGCTAAATTTATTGCCTGATTAATTGATCAATTGATTAGATCCAAAATTGAATGATATCAAAATGTCTGTTGTGATATTGGTGAAAAACAGTAACGTAGTGACGTTTTCTTAATGTGTCGTGTGTGTGTGTGTGTGTGTGTGTGTGTGTGTGTGTGTGTGTGTGTGTGTGTGTGTGTGTGTGTGTTTGTGCGCGTTTGTGTGTGCACGTGTGTTGTGAGAGCGTGAGTGTATGTAAGTAGCAATGCCGCACGAAAAATTGAAATTGGGTTTTGAGTTAAAAAATTTATATGGTTTTGAAGATATTGTTATTCTGAGTAAAAAGCAGTTTAAATTTTTCAAATCGGACTAATAGTTCATGAGATATTCCAATTTGAAGCGTCAAAAATTTCTTAAATTTTGATACCACATTTTAGTGGGACAAAGAAGGACAAGTGTCACAGAACAAACTCATCAAATGGCATGGTATGCTGATTTTGCTGGAAATGACATTTATTTTGTAATTGTGAGAGATAGACCGCATCAAAAGTCATGAAATTTTGGTCGTTGATGTATTTTGGCGTGCCGAATTGAATAAAACCATTATTGGAACTCTGTGACGAGCCCATTTTTGTCTTATTACAGGAAACATGTGATATTTTGGATGTTTTATCAGTGTTTCATTAATAATTGCCCATATTGTATTAATAACAGACAAAAATGAAGCTAGAAACAAAACAATCATTTCAAGAGATAGATATAAAATCATTTTGCTCATCGTTCAAGTGTCTTATTACTGCAAATTAAACCCAAAAAGTCACGACTCGCTACTTCAGTAGTCTTATGAATACCTTTTAATATTTCATCAGTTTCTGTACATATAAAAGGACATCTGAGAATCAATGACTTCTGGAATCACTTAAATAATTGAAATATTAAAAATTACTGCATGCTTTTATGCTGCAGTCTGTCCAAAAATATCATCCGATCAAAATTCTACTAAAAACTAAACACACACACATACACATGCACACACACATAACACACATACACATATATACACACACAGAGAAAAACATAACAGACAAGATTTATGTACGTTACATTTGATTTTTATTTTATACATCAGTCTTTAAAAAATAGACTAAACTGTCTGTGGATGAGTCAAGTCCCCGAACACTTAGCACAGCCAGCGTCCAAAGAAAACTTCAGGAAGGATATGGGACCACTCACCATTCAGGAACAGGTCACTTAACTCCTACAATAGAGAAATATATGAATTTCTGCATAATATATACTATTCATTGAGAGATTGGAAAGGAAAGGAAACCATAATGCATAGTCTTCACATTAACATTACTTTAACATTAAGCCCAAACTCGCGAATTTGATTTTTAGCATATTACTTGTAAAAATCCACCAAAGCAGAGCAATCCTGCTAAGTATTTCCGGTGTACTCTTGCCCTTTAATACAAATCAATAACAACAGGCTACTATTAAATAAGATGCAATCTTCCCTTTAAAACAAATTAATGACAATGGGCCTATCCTTTTCAGATATTGACTACAAATTGAAACAACTACATAAGCTAATGGATGGCCTACTTTACAAATAATACAACTCATAGCCTTCTATTCAGTTTCAAAACCTAAATGAAGAATATTATAACAATGAACAGAAGATTTTGTTTTGTGACATTCTAAATCTGTGTGTGTGTTAGTGTGTGTGCGTGTTGTCAGAGATAGAGAGTGTGTGTGTTGTCAGAGAGAGAGATGGAGAGAGAGAGAGAGAGAGAGAGAGAGAGAGAGAGAGAGAGAGAGAGAGAGACAGAGAGGATCATGCCTGTTAACAACTTGGATATGAATGTATTGTGGCTTATTTACTTATTTATTCATTTCTTGTTCTCTGAGAGAGAGAGAGAGAGAGAGAGAGAGAGATTCATGTCAAGGAAAGTACAATAACTTGCACAGAATTGTTTGTTGATTTGGAAAAAAAAATATTTACTTATTCATTCATTCATTTATTTGAGAGAGAGAGAGAGAGAGAGAGAGAGTTGGGGAGGCGGGTATGCGCACCCCTCTGTTTGGGCAAACCCATTTTCCACGGCCCGGCGAAGCACGTCCAGCACATAGTATTTTTAGCAGTAAGCTCGCCCGTCGTGGGGTGAGCAGATCTACACTGCGACATACAAATAGCATGATCTCGGGGAGGAAATGGTTGACGAATCTAGCTTCGGCTGACAACTCCGAATCGAGTTCAAACGCAGTTGTCCTTTTCTTCAAAAATACAATGTCACAGATAAAACAGAACTTGATCTGTTGATTGCTAGATCTAGTCTTTGTCCGACAACGTAAAACTTGCCGAGCTGAAACTTGTACAGCGTTCTGTTACGCCGGTAGTAGGCCTATGGCGTCGGCACATTCCGACGTTGTTTTGCTACTGATCTGGAACAGATCCTCATGTAAAAAGTTGGCGTACGGCCGTATTTTACCTCAAATTGATTTCATATTACACATGCACATAGAAAAAAGTATGCAAAATCGAATCCCGCCGACGAGAAGTTCCAACAATGGCGACTTGCCTGCAAACTTTTCCGATGAAAAAAAGCAAAACTTTGGAAGCGTCGATCTCGGTTCGAAACTGGCACACATAGCTCTCGTCGGGATATATCATTTTGTTACATTGATTCTCATTGGCTGCAAAATTACAATGTGATTGGTTAACAAATATAGCCGTACCGACCGAAATAGTGAAGCACACCAAACAAACTTCGATTCTAAACGCATACCATATCCGCGATTACGCCCGAAACGCGAATTTTCGACTTTCTCATCAAATAACTAATTCCATTTTCGCTGTAAATACATAAAATGGCAATCATTCAAATCTTTATTCATTTCTGATTCATATAAGAAAAAAAATAAGGATGAAACACCGCTTAACGAGGCAGTAATACTTGATTGAACTGAAGACCCCCCAGTTTTGCGGCCGGCCCCCGTTTTTGCCCAGTTTTTGGTACCACAAATTTGACGTCGCGTTTCGGTTCGCACGGCATTGCTAATGTAAGTGTGTTTGGCCGTGTTTTACTTTTCATTTTCTGCTTGTAATAGTTCTACACACATGTATAATACTTAATAGTACGTATAAAAGTTGAAAAAAAAATTAACATGAAAATAGAATACGAACGCGTAGTTATTACAACCAGACAAAAAAGACGCGTTTTTGATTCTAATTTTATGTGTTTTTTTCTCTCTGGTTTTTGCATGCTTGAACGAGGGCGGTTGCACTTGATTTGATTTGTGTTGATGTGCACAACTGAAGGCAAAGTATAACATTCATGCGTGAACCATACGCCATAAAGTTTCACTTCAATCGTGTTCATTCGAGGAGTCAGAGTGGAGAGCGATGTCTGGTCTCAGCAAGACAGGCATGAGACCAGACATCGCTCTCCACTCTGACTCCTCGAAACAAGTGATTCTGATAGAACTCACTGTGCCATACGAAAGCAGAATGGAAGAAGCACATATCTACAAGACCGAAAAATACGCCGGTCTTGCCAGCACCCTGAAGAAAGCAGGTCTGCGGGTCAAAATCTTCGCCATAGAGGTCGGGGCAAGAGGGTTTGTGGGCACCTCCGCTTATGATCTCATGAAACAACTCGCCATTTCTGGGAAGAAGAGGACTAGAGCCCTTAAAGCGATGGCAGAGGCAGCAGAAAGGAGCTCAAGCTGGATCTGGGCAAGGAGGAACCAAAAAAGTGAACTTCATAAGGATTAAATTCCCTACAGATGATGTGTGCCCCGTTAGCACATTGGTAGAACTGCGGTAATCGCCCAGGTTCGCTCCCCGGCGTGGGAAAAAAAAAGAAAAAAAAAAGTAGACAACAGCAGAAGGGCATCCAGAAGTCATGACCTGGATGTGGCCCGGCCCCCCGAGAGTGTAAGGAATTCAGGGCCGAAACACTTGTCTAAAGGGGGTTACTTCTCTGAAGACCTTCTGTTGTCTAGCTCTCCCTAGAGTTTCTTTCTACCTGTACTGCGGGGAGTTTTTAGTTATAACTGTTTGTAGGGCAGGGAGGGACGATGGTGATGGGGAGCGACAAAAATGTCAGTCACTTTCCATAGACTGGGAGGATATGGCGGCATGGGTAGTATGTTATATCTGTGCTTCTCTGTATGTCTGTCTCTGTGACTCTTCTCTGTCTCTGTCTGTCTCTGTCCCTCTCCCTCCCTCTCTCTGCGCCTGTCTGTCTGCCTGTCTGTGTCTGTCTGTCTCTCTCTGCCTCTGTCTGCTGTCTGTCTCTCTGTCTCTCTCTCTCTCTTTCTCTCTCTCTCTCTCATCCTGGTTGTGGATATGTGTTATACACGGCACAACAGTGTTATCATTGGTGTTGATGTGAAGTTTGGTGCTTCCTTTTTATTCATCTGTCGACGGACTTAAATATTTCTTTATAGAGATGAAGATGGTGGTGGTGGTGATGATGATGATGAGTTTGATGGTGATATGATGATGATTCTTCGTCTTTTCTATGATGATGATGATGATGATTACTATAATTATTAGTGTTATTACTATTAGTAGTGGTAGTAGTAGTAGTAGTAGAAGTAGTAGTAGTAGCAATAGCAATATATAATCATCAGCATCATCAGCATCATTATTGTTATTACTGTTATTATTATTATATTGTTTTATGACCATTGTTTTTGAGAAATTATAATAGGCACAATCTTATTATAATTTACACATATCACGCCTAAACGAATATTATCCATCAAGGAATTTCATTTACTTTTTGTTAGGCCTGATCGGTTCAGCAAACCCTCGTCAGACTGATGGGCAGAGGCTTGTTGTAGAACTATTCAGTAGTGAGAACACTTCTCACTATCCGTGTGTGACCCCACTCTGATTTTTTGTTCATCAGTAGGTCGCTTGGGGCGTTGTGTATTTGGACTGCTTCACTGATTTGTTGGTCCAAAGCACTTTTATGTTTGCCTGTCACTGACATCACAAACTCAGGTGTGTTTTCTTCATGTGTGTGTGTAGTATTAACATGTCTATAGAGGACTGAGTCATTATCTTTTTTCTTATAGGCTGCCAATGCCATGTGTTCTAACCCCCTACTGTAGCCATTACGGGCGGTCTCTCCATAGTAAACAGATTTACATTTATCACAGTCACACACTATTTGATATGTGATACTGTTTGCCCTGCATCCCCCCTTCTCACTCCCTGTACATACCATACAATTTTGTTGGTCATTACATTTTCTGTTGGGAAACGGGTGGGATCGCTGGAGGATGTTTTTGATTGACTTCCCTGATGTCTCTACTATTCTTATCTTTATGTTAGTTTTCTTGATTTCACATTCAAAGTCTTTCTTCAGTTTGGATTTTGGTGTTGGAGGGACAAAGACTACGCTCTCATATCCTCCTTTCTTATACCATTCCTGTTTATTCTTTCTCTTTTCCTCTCTCCTCTCTGCTCTCTTCCAACCTTTCGGCCTGTACATCGGCTGTTCCCCTTCTTCATCTTTGTTTCTGATCTTTTCATAAGCTGCCAGGGCAGATTTGACTATTTGGGTCTTAAACTTCTTGCTGTAGCCGCAGTACTGCATGCGCATCATAAATTTGTTAATGTGCCTGACTGTCATTTCCCACGGGAGCCTAGGACTACATCTAAGTAGTATGCGCAGTACTTCTTGGGTTAATACAGTCCTTTTGGTACTTCTGGGCATGGCTGAATTGGCATGTATGACAGATTTGGTAGATACTTCCTTTGCGTAGTAGACTAGTACTCATGCATTACTACCTTAATGTGCCTGTTGTCTTCTTTTTCAACTTCTTCAACCCACATTTTGATATCGAGAAGGGGGAGTTTATTGTCTTCATGCATGGATGGGTAGTCTATCTCTAGTTGGATCGACTTATGTATGTTATTACGTATCTCTTTTAATAAGGAGATCCCTCTTTCCTCACTGTTCCTTGTTTCTCCTCTATCCTCCTCAATTATGAGTTCTTCCTCTCCATCTTCGTTGAGGTATCTCAGTCTACTGTCTGGAGCTATCAGGATGACATTAATATCGTCTACATATCGTTTGTACATCAGGACTCGGATCCCTAGTGTTCTTAGTTTGCCTAATATCTGCTTGTCCCACCAAACCATGAAAATCCCTGCCAGTTCACCCGTTAGTTCAAGTCCAATAGGGCCACCATTTGCTTGTTTCTTGATGGTGTCATCGAACCTATATATGTGGTTCTTCATGATGTACTTTATGGCTGTCTTTAGTGCTTCAGATAGCATCTTATTAATGGTTATATTGTCTGGTGTTTCACATGGGAAGATCCACGGTGCATATCTCTTGTCTTCATCCTTATCAGTAGCACACCCTGTGATGGTAGGTGGTCTGCCTTTCTTGTGTTTTCTTTTTGGACAATAGTGAGAGATGTCTGCATCCTTCAATTCTTGTTCTGTCATATTGAGGGAGAGATACAGTCCGAGTTCTCTACTGTCTACTCCCTCGACATTGAAATCACTGTCATAGAAGGTTTTTGCAACGATTTCTGTTCTTTATTCTTTCTGAGGCTGAAGCCTTTTCATTTTCCCCTGCTCTGAGGATTCTGGTCCACATAGTGGCGTGGGCGTTGATCTCTCTTTGGCATCTCAGATGTTCTTCTTCATCTATTGTTTGGTCATTTATGGTATGTGGTTGGCAAGCTTCTTTGTAGTTCACTCTACTGTCTACCGAGAAACGTCCTGACTTATCTGTCTGGAATATCACTATGTCCTCTCTCTTTTTCACATTTTTCAATCCTTCCTTTTGTATGGCATCAAGGTTGACCTTCTGTTTTTGGTTACTTTCGATATATTGTTGAGTTTTAGCGATTAGTTTGGTTTTTAAGTGCTGTAGTTCAGCTTCTTTGTCTTCTCTTAGTCTCTCTTCGGGCAAAATTACTCGTTTGTTATACGGGAGGTCGGTAGGCCTAAGATAGCGCAAGTCAAGTGTGTTATTTTCTATATTGAATGGATACTTTCTTTCTTTTTCATTAAACTCACCTCTTTCATCGTTATGTGGCGTCGTTCTATCCATCTTTTTACGTTCTGTCCACCTCAATTTCGTTACGGCTTTTTTCACCTCTGTTTGTATGTCCGCCATTTTGACAGGGGTATAAAGTGTGTATTTTGGTGGCAGTTCTAGCAGTCTTTCCTCAGGTTGGGTTAATTCCATTCCTCCGTAGACTCGCGGTTTAGATTCGTAATTTTCTGGTAGTTCTTGGTCTCCCACGATTATGCCTTTTATCTCATTTACTTCAATCTCAACTTCTTTGTCTTTCTTCTTATATTTCTCTTCAAGGAATTTCACTTTCTTATGCCTTTTCTTGTGTAATGCGTATCTCTGTTCTCTCTTCTCTTTCTCAAATAGTGTAATGAACATCGGTATTATCTTACTGGCGCATTCCACAAGTATTTTCCTCACTTCTCTCCATTCTAGTGTGTTTCCTCTCTTCTCTTTGAGTAACGATGATTTTGTATCTAACGATTTCCATCTCATAACACTGTTGGATATCTTTTCTGACCGCGCTTCTGGCAATCCTATACACAACTTGTCACTTTGCAATTTTACTGACCGTAGGGGGGTGCTTTTGGTATTCAAATCCTCAAATAGGTCCACAACGTACTCTGCTTTTAATAACTTGATGGTTTGTCTCATTATTCGTCTCATGGTAGTTAAAGCCCTGTTTGGGTTACTAGTCCATGCTGAGAGTTTTCTTGTTTCAGCCATATAGGCGTTACTTAATTTTATGACCATTGTTTTTGAGAAATTATAATAGGCACAATCTTATTATAATTTATAATTTTATTATAATTTACACATATCACACCTAAACGCCTATTATATTGTTATCATTGTTATTGTTATCATTATTATTATTATTATTATTATTATTATTATTATTATTATATTATTATTATTATTATTATATTATTGTTGTTGTTGTTGTTGTGCATTTTTAACCTGAATAGGGAGATGTAGGTGTTTTGTCCACAGGTACCTCCTCAACACTCTGGCGCCAGGATGTCGCTGGGGAAGCAGCAATATTCACCAGCCGTTGTGCATTTCAAGGTTATATCATCGTGACCTGTGCCCAGTGACACACCTCGCTGTGCTGTCAACAAGGTCAACACAAGGGCAATAACTG
>JAPXFY010000032.1:25714355-25756855 GCA_030674185.1 Monoplex corrugatus
GCAAGTTAAATAGTATCATCATGGAAGCTTAACAAAATGGAAAATAGATAATTTCTACATTTTTCTACAATACTTGTTATGAGAAAACAGACGTCATGATTTGCTGAAGTGGAATGTTTGAAAATAAAACTGACAATACATACCTTGGCGCCCATGCAACGCCATCATGGATCAGCGAAAGAAGTCTCGTGAGAACGGGAAGACATTGTCGATCGTTTCATACGAACACCGTTTTAACAACAAAAACAGTGTCCGAGTTATACTCAAAAGAACGGATGTTATATTTGAACAAAACATTTAACGATGTGAAATTATCGCCATTTAACTATTTACGTCAGACCTGTCGTTTCTGTGCCGTTCTCTTTGATAACCGATTCCAGCACAGTAATGAGACTGACAGGTTTGGATGAGGAATTTCTGCAGAGATACGTCGTAGTTGGGGGTTAAGAACTGTACCAAGGTTCTTTTAACTGAATCAGAAAGTACAATAGTATTACCATCCTGTTGAGTAGAACGAACTTGTACGATGGAAAGCTTGTGCTTTGTGTCAGTGAGTATTGCTTATCTTCATTCAGTTGTAATTTATTCTGTATAATCCAGTTCTGGATCTCAACATAACAGTCAGAGGCTTCAGAAGGAAGAGTTGAAAGATTTTCTGGAACTGCACTGTTGTAGACCTGGGAATCGTAAACATAGAAATGATATTTGATGTTGTACAGATAATAATTGATACAATGATAATAACGATGATACTAATGATAACAATAGTAATGATAATAAATCATTAGAAGGATAATGATAAATTAATGAATAAATGGATGAATAATTGGATAACAACATGGGTTAACGGTAAACCACTCTGATGACGCAGGAAAGCATCAGGACAGGCAAGCAAACTACCACCAAGTGGCAAGGGCAACACGACTCGTGTCCCCGGTGGCCTCCCCATCAAAGACAGCCCTGCCAATATCGTGGCTTTCCAACATGCCCGACCCTTCCAAGACATCCCAGGTCCCACGGCTCTCTACCAGTCTGTGCCTTTTGCCAGCACTCGTCTTCTGTACTACCCCTTCTGTATGTACTGATGTACAGTGTACAGTCTGTACTACCCCTTCTGTATGTACTGATGTACAGTGTACAGTCAGTGCTGCCCCTTCTGTATGTACTGATGTACAGTGTACAGTCATGCTGCCCCTTCTGTATGTACTGATGTACAGTGTATAATCTTTACTACCCCATCTGTATGTACTGATGTATAGTGTATAGTTTGTACTACTCCTTATGTATGCACTGAGTACAGTGTATAGTCTGTACTACAACTTGTGTATGTACTGATGTACAATGTATAGTCTGTACTACAACTTGTGTATGTACTGATGTACAGTGTATAGTCTGTACTACATTTTGTGTATGTACTGATGTACAGTGTATAGTCTGTACTACAACTTGTGTATGTACTGATATACAATGTATAGTATGTACTACCCCTTTTGTGTGTACTTATGTACAGTGTATAGTCTGTACTACCCCTTCTGTATGCACTGATGTACAGTGTATAGTCTGTACTACTCCTTCTGTATGCACTGTGTACAGTGTATTCTGTACTACCCATTTTTTTATATGTACTGATGTACATTGTATGTGTACTACCCCTTCTGTATGTACTGGTGTACAGTGTATAGTCTGTACTACCCCTTCTGTATGTACTGATGTACAGTGTACAGTTTGAACTTCCATTCTGTATGTACTGATGTACAGTATATAGTTTGTACTGCCCAGTCTGTATGTAGATGTATAGTGTATAGTGTGTACTGCCCCTTCTGTATGTACTGATGTACAATGTATAGTCTGTACTACCCCTTCCATATGTACTGATGTATATTGTATAGTCTGTACTACCCCTTTTGTATGTACTGATGCACTGTGTATAATCTGTATGAACCCCTCTGTATGTACTGATGTACAGTGTACGGTGTGTACTAGCCCTTCTGTATGTAATGATGTACAGTGTATGGTCTGTATTACCCCTTGTGTATGTACTGATGTGCAATGTATATGTGTACTACCCATTGTGTATGTACTGATGTACAGTGTGTAGTGTGTACTACCCCTTGTGTATTTACTGATGTACAGTGTATAGTCTGTACTACCCCTTGTGTATGCACTGATGCACAGTGTATAGTGTGTACTACCCCTTGTGTATTTACTGATGTACAGTGTATAGTCTGTACTACCCCTTGTGTATGTACTGATGTACAGTGTATAGTCTGTACTACCCCTTGTGTATTTACTGATGTACAGTGTATAGTCTGTACTACCCCTTCTGTATGTACTAATGTACCGTGTATATTGTGTACTACCCCTTCTGTATGTACTAATGTACCGTGTGTATTGTGTACTACCCTTTCTGTATGTACTGATGTACAGTGTATAGTCTGTACTACCCCTTGTGTGTGTACTGATGTACAGTGTACGGTGTGTACTAGCCCTTCTATATGTACTGATGTACAGTAAATGTTCTGTATTACCCCTTGTGTATGTACTGATGTACAGTGTATGGTCTGTACTACCCCTTCTGTATGTACTGATGTACAGTGTATAGTGTGTATTACCCCTTGTGTATTTACTGATATACAGTGTATAGTCTGTACTACCCCTGCTGTATGTACTGATGTACAGTGTATAGTGTGTAATACCCCTTGTGTATGTACTGGTGTACAGTGTATAGTCTGTACTACCCCTTCTGTATGTACTGATGTACTGTATATATTGTGTACTACCCTTTCTGTATGTACTGATGTACAGTGTATATTATGTACTACCTCTTGTGTATGTACTGATGTACGGCGTATAGTCTGTATTACCCAGTGTGTATGTACAGTGTACAGTCTGTACTACCCCTTCTGTAATACTGATGTACATTGTATAGTCTGCACTACCACTTCTGTATGTACCGATGCACAGTGTATAGTGTGTACTACACCTTCTGTATATATACTGATGTGTATATCCTGTACTATCCCTTCTGTATGTACTGATGCACAGTGTATAGTGTGTGCTACATCTTCGTATATTCTGATGTACAGTGTATAGTGTGTACTATCCCTTCTGTATGTACTGATGTACAGTGTATAGTCTGTACTACCATTGTGTATGTACTGATGTATAGTGTACAGTCTGTACTGTCCCTTCTGTATGCACTGATTACAGTGTATAGTGTGTACTACCCCTTCTGTATGTACTTTTGTACAGTGCATAGTCTGCATTACCTCTTCGGTAAGTACTGATGTATAGTGTATAGTCTGTATTACCCCTTCTGTATGTATTAATGTACAGTGTATAGTGGTTTTTTGTTTGGTTTTTGTTTTGCTCTGTTCTGTCTGTCTCCGTCTCTCTCCTTCTGTCTGTCTGTCTGTCTGTCTGTCTGTCTCTCTTTGTGTCTCCATCTGGATCTGTTTGTTTGTTTGTTCGTCTCTCTCTTTATATTTCCGTCTGTGTATCTGTCCGCTTCTCTCCGTCTACGTGTCTGTTTCTCTCTGTGTCTTCGTCTGTCTATCTGTCTGCCTCTCTCTTCGTCGCTTTTTCTGTCTCTGTCTCCGACTGTCTGTATGTAAGTCTGTCCGTCTGCTTATCTAATATATGTCTGTTTGACTGATTGTCTGTCTGTCTCTGCCTCTCTTCTATATATATATCTCACTCTCTTTCTCTCTTTGTCTCTCTCTCTTTCCCTCTCTCTCTCTCTCTTTCTTTGTCTCTCTCCTTGTCTGTCTCTCGCTGTCTTTCCGCTCTCTCTCTCTCTCTCTCTCTCCCCCTCTCTCTCTCCTCTTTCTCCTCTCCCTCTCTCCTTTTCCCTCCTTCCCTCTCTCTCTTTTCCCCTCTATCCCTCTCTCTCTTTTTCTGTCTACCTCTCTCTTTCTCTTTTCTCCCTCTGTCTGTCTGTCCTCCTCTCTCTTTCTCTCTCTCTCTCTGCCTCTCTCTGTCTCTCTCTCTGTGCGTCTGTCTGTCTGTCTGTCTATCTTTCTATCTCTCTCTCTCTCTCTCTCTCTCTCTTGCTCTCTCTCTTTCCCTCTTTTTCAAATTCTGTCTATTCTGTCCATACCACAGCCAACGAAAAGCTGGATGACATGGGAACCATGTTAAGCCGACTGCAGGCGTCGTTTGGCCTCATCATGAGGGTCAGGCTGGGTGCTCACTGGTACGTCTTCCTGGAGGACCTGCCGGACATTGAGCACGCCATCAGTGCCTACGCCAAAGAGACAGAGGGACAGGCCCCTAAACAAAACCATCTGCCTCTAACTTCCAGAACTCTGGGTCCGCTGGACAAACTGACAAAGAATGTGAAGGATCCAACTCTGGCCTGGCTTGAGTGAGTTCTCTTTTGGGGGATCATGGTGGTGGTTGTTGGTGTTGATGGCAGTGGTGATTGTAGTGGCCATGGTGGTAGTGGTAGTGGCGGTGGTAGCGGTGTTATGTTTAGTCGTTAATGTTTCAACAGCTGACAATATCTACATTGTTTTCCGACTCTGGGATAGAAAAAAAATACAAAACACAAAAAGAAAGCAAATACATTTAATCCACTGTACACAGACTGTCCCAACCCTATATGACAAAGATGATAGACCAGAATGGTGTACAGCCTTGATCACCTGGATGTTGGTCACTGTAACATTGACACAACTGTCCTGAGTGAGACCAGATTTACAGTTAAAACAGTGCTGGAGGAGGTCACACTTTCTATTGCACTGGCAGCTCAGAGGTGATCAAAGGATCTCTGGTGTTAGATTCACCACACGCACCAAAATCGAAAGAACGCTGGAAAGCTTACCAAGTGGTAATCTATAATTGCCTGATGACCTGGTGTGTTTGGTCCAAAGACCGCTTCGCTACAGTCCTCAGTGGTTACGCCCCAACGTTGACAAATCTATGTGATGTCAAAGACGTCTTCTATGAAGAGCTCAATCATCCCATTGCCACAGTCGACCATAAAGGCAAGTTCAACATTCTTAGAGACCAGGGTCGTGCACAAATTCAGCTACTTGTCCTGTGAACAGTAATGACTTTTGATGCTGAGGTGGGGCTACACATCTCCAAGGCTAGCTCTGCCTCTGGAAGTTGGCCAAAAGGTTGTGGCAAGACCATCATCAGACCTGTAGTCTTAAGGGCCCGCCGTCGTATCAATGACACATTCTACAGGTAGAACGCTTCCGCCAAAGATGTCAGCAAAACATGGAATATTGCTTGGCAAGGCCAATGTCCCATCTTAAAGTTGTGAAAGTGTGGCTTGCCAAGTTCACAGTTTCTTCTCATCAAACGCTAACATCGTTGGACGGGGCATGATGTCCGTATAAATGCCACTCGGAATGAACCACAGCATCCCAACGGTGGTCCTGTAGGGAGAGCTGACGCAAGGACACCATGACCAGAGAAGATCACTAAAGCAATGCATGGATACTCTCAAGGTCGACATCATCGGCTGTGGTGGCATCAGCATCATCAACTGGGGAGATTTAAAGATCGTAAAAAACTAGGCTGATAACAGCATAACCTTCAGGGCACAATCACATTTGAAAGATGCAAAAAGCGTATAATATCCAGCAACAGAAGGACCGTTGCCAGCAGAACCCAAGGTCACAGGACACCTTTCCAAGTCATATCTACGGTAGAACATGTGCCTCCAGGATTCATCTTGTATCTCACATGATGACCCACAACAGGCGATAAAAGACCAGTATGCCTACTATTCCACATGAAGACCCACACCAGGTGATAAAGGACCAGTATGTCTATTATCCCACATTAAGACCCACACCAGACGATAAGGACCAGTGTAGCTACTACCCCACATGAAGAACCACACCAGGTGATAAAGGACCAGTATGTTTAGCATCCGACATGAAGACCCACACCAGGTGATAAAGGACCAATATGTCTACTATACCACATGAAGACCCACACCATGTGAAAAAGGATCAGTATGACTACTATCCCATATAAAGACCCGCATCAGGTGATAAAGGACCAGTATGCCTACTATCCCACATGAAGACCCACACCAGGTGATAAAGGAACAGTATGACTACTGTCCCATATAAAGACTCACACCGGGTGATAAAGGACCAGTACAGTCACAGTATGTCTACTATCCCACATGAAGACCCACACCAGACGATAAAGGACCAGTATGCCTACTATCCCACAGGAAGACCCACACCAGGCGATAAAGGACCAGTATTGTCTACTATCCCACATGAAGACCCACACCAGGCGATAAAGAACCAGTATTATTATCTCACATGAAGACCCACACCAGGCAATAGTGGACCAGTATTATTATCTCACATGAAGACCCACACCAGGCAATAGTGGACCAGTATTATTATCTCACATGAAGACCCACACCAGGCGATAAAGGACCAGTATTATCATATCACATGAAGACCCACACCAGGCGATAAAGGACCAGTATTATTATCTCACATGAAGACCCACACCAGGCGATAAAGGACCAGTATTACTTATCTCACATGAAGACCCACACCAGGCGATAAAGGACCAGTATTATATCTCACATGAAGACCCACACAGGCAAAGGACCAGTATATATCTCACATGAAGACCCACACAGGCATAGGACCAGTATTATTATCTCACATGAAGACCCACACCAGGCAATAGTGACCAGTATTATTATCTCACATGAAGACCCACACCAGGCAATAGTGGACAATATTATTATCTCACATGAAGACCCACACCAGCGATAAAGGACCAGTATTATCATCTCACATGAAGACCCACACCAGCAATAATGGACCAGTATTATCTATCACATGAAGAGCCACACCAGGCGATAAAGAACCATATCATTATCTCACATGAAGACCACACCAGGCAAATGGAACCAGTATACTATCTCACATGAAGACCCACACCAGGCAATAGTGGACCAGTATTACTATCTCACATGAAGACCCACACCAGGCAATAGTGGACCAGTATTACTGACCACGTATTACTCATCTCACATGCATGGCATATGACCGTATTACTATCTCACATGAAGACCCACACCAGGCAATAGTGGACCTGTATTACTATCTCACATGAAGACCCACACCAGGCAATAGTGGACCAGTATTACTATCTCACATGAAGACCCACACCAGGCAATAGTGGACCAGTATTACTATCTCACATGAAGACCCACACCAGGCAATAGTGGACCAGTATTACTATCTCACATGAAGACCCACACCAGGCAATAGTGGACCAGTATTACTATCTCACATGAAGACCCACACCAGGCAATAGTGGACCACTATTACTGACCAGTATTACTATCTCACATGAAGACCCACACCAGGCAGTAGTGGACCAGTATTACTATCTCACATGGATACCCACACAAGGCGATAAAGGACCACTATTACTATCCCACATGAAGACCCACACAAGGCGATAAAGGACCAGTATTTCGTGCTCATGGAACATGGTTCAGGAGTCGAGTGTCCATTATCATGTCTGTTGACAGAACGTCAGTAACTTTGATTCATTTGTTCGATGATGTTGATCGTCGTTGTTGTAGGTTTTTGTTGTTTGTTTGTTTTGTGCTGTTTTATTTGTTGTTGGTATACTTGTTGTTGTTGTCGTTGTTGTTGTTGTTGATGATGTTGTTGACAGAATGTCAGTTACACTGGCTCACCTTGCTGAGTTGGGCTGGGCTGTCATTGGACTACGTGTTAATAGTTTTGTTATTAGTGTTGTTGTTCTTCTTTTTCTTGTTTGATGCTAGTAGCAGTGGAGGCAGTGTTGGTGATTGGTGTGGTAGTGCTGGCGACATTTGTTGTTGTTGTTATTGACGTTGTTGCTGTTTCGGCTACTTTCCTCTGTACAGCGATTTATTAATGACACTTTTTATGACGACAGTGATGACAACAATAGTCACTTCCACAACTGTTGCTACTGGTGCTGTTGCTGCTGTTGCTGCTGTTGCTAGCTACTACTACTACTACTACTACTACTACTACTACTACTACTACTACTACTACTACACTACTACAAACAACACTACTACTACTACTACTACTACTACTACTACTACTACTACTACTACCATTACTACTACTACTTCTACTACTACCACAACCACTACCAACAACTATTACTGTTATGGTAAGTACCGCTACTGCTGCTGCCACTGCAACTACTACTACTACTACTTCTCCGACTGCGACGACGGTAACGATGACAACCATGACCACGACTGTAACTTAACGACACTACAACAAGGACAACAACTCCTCCAGCAGCTGCCACTGCTAATAATTCTTCCCCTTTGACACATGTACATCAGCGCGGGCACCCGACCTCAGAAGCTACGTAACTCAGTGGGGAAATACGTGAACGAGGAGAGTAAGTCCACAGAGTTCATGGTGTGTCAGGAGAACATGGCCAGGGACCTGATCCGTCTGATGGAGAGCTGTTTGCACTCTCCGACACAGATACACACCCTGTACCAGCGATATGCTCTGGAATGTACGCTCTCTCTCCTTCCCTCTCTCTCTCTCTCTCCTGACCCCCTCTCTCTCCCTCTCTCCTTACCCCCCTCTCTCTCCTTACCCCCCCTGTCTCTCTCCCTCTCTCCTTACCCTCTGTCTCTCTCTCGCTCTTTCCTCTTACCTTTCTATCTATCTGTCTCTCTCTCTCTTTCTCGCTCTTTCTCTCTGTCTCTCCTCACATCCTTCTCTGTCTCTCTCTTCTTACCCTCTCTCTCTCTCCTCTTATCCTTCTCTCTCTCTCCCTGTCTCCCTCTCTCCTTACCCCCCTCTCTCTCGCTCTCTCCTATTACCTTTATCTCTCTCTCTCTCTGTCTCTGTCTGTCTGTCTGTCTGTCTCTCTTTCTCTCTCGCTCTCTCTCTTTCTCTCGCTCTCTCTCTCTCTCTCTCTCGCTTTCTCTCTCTCTCTCACTCTCTCTCGCTCTCTCTTTCTCTCGCTCTCTCGCTCTTTTTCTCTCTCTTCTCTTACCCTTCTCCCTTTCTCTCTCTCTTCCCTCCTTTCTTTCTCTGTGTCTCTCTATCTGTCTCTTTGCCTCTCTCTGCCTCCCTTTCTCTCTCTGAGAATCTATCTCTGCCTCTTTACCTCTGTCTCTTCTTTTTTTTCTTCTTATTACTCTCTCTGTCTCTGTCTCTCTCTCTCTCTCTCCCTCCCTCCCTCTCTCTCTCTCTCTCTCTCCATGGCAACCCTTCCACCCTTTCTTTTCAATGTAAAATGCAATCTTTGAAGTGGCCTTGATACACAAAACGAATTTTTCACATTTTTTAAAAAATTATTATTGTTGTTATTTATCGTTGTGGTTGTCGTTGCGTCTTCTCCTCCTTTTTCTTCTTTTTCATCTTCTTCTTCTTCTTTTTCTTCTTCTTCTTCTCCTTAATATCATCATCAATAGTAGTAGTAGTAGTAGTAGGAGTAGGAGGAGTAGGAGGAGGAGGAGTGCTGTTGTTGTTGTTGCTGTTGTCATTATCGTAATTTTCATTATCGTCATTGTTATGATTATTATCGTTATTGTTATTATCATTATTATCAATATTGAAATACGAAAGGGGAATATCAGAATGGGAGACTACCGTGTTGTCTGTTTTACTCGTTTGTTTAGTGTATTATCATTACTTGTAGTTTCATTTAGCTTTCTTTCTTTTTTTCTTTCTTTCTTTTCTTTCTTTTTGCTTTTTTTCTTTCTTTCTATTGTTCATTCTTTCTTTCTATCTTTCTTTATTTCTTTCTTCCTTTCTTTCTTCTCGCTTTCTTTCCACCTTTCTTTCTTTCTTCCTTTCTTTCCTTCCTTCCTTCTTTCTTTCTTTCTTTCTTTCTTCTTTCTTTCTTAGCTTACGTGTGTATTGTGTGGTCAGGCAGTGGCAACTGTGCTTCAACCAGAGGCTGGGTCTGTTGGGGGATCACTATGAGAGTGACGGTCAGAGACAGCGACTGGTTGAGAGTTACCGCACCGTCATCCGTTCCTTGGGGAGATCAACACTGGCACCAAGATCTTCTACCAGTTCTTGAAGGGACCCTTTGGCAAGCGATTCCTGGAAACTAGAGACTTTGTCCAGACGTGAGTTGTCCACTTTTATCTGTGTACTGCCTGATCGGTTTTCTGTCACTATCTGTCTGTGTCTCTCTGTCCTTCTCTGTCTGTCTTCGTCTAGCTCTGTCTGTCTGTCTGTCGTTTTCTGTCTGTTTGTATATCTATTTGTCACTCGTTCTCTCTGTCTCACTCCATTTGAAGTCTGAAGTCTCTCTCTCTGTCTGTCTGTCTCTCTCTGTATTTACATGTTTTGGATGTGTTTCTTTTTTGTCTTTTTTTGTTTGTTTTTTGTTTTTGGTTATGTGTATAGAATTGCAAGGCCTAGTTGTAATGAGATTTAATGCTACTATCATTGAGAAATAGTGTTTTGAATTGAACTGGTTCTCTCTTTTTCTCCGACGACTGACCAAACGACCCACCTGCCGCAAGATTAGCTGATGTATGTGAACTGGTTGACTGACTGTTTCAGCTGAATGTCACTAACAGAAAAATGACTTGGTACTTTCAACCCACCACCATACCCTTGGCGGTTATCTGGATGCTAGCGTTTTGGATGAAACGATGGACCAAGCTCCTATTTACAGAACGCCTTTTTTTTCACCTGAAAGAACGCACTTGATATCAACAAAGAGGCTGACCGTCACAGCTGTTCGAAAAATGAAACATATTTCATAACCACGATTCAGAAAATTTAACATGCCACTTAGCATGGGAAATAATTACAACCTGCAGCAACAGCTTTAATCCGGCCACAGTTGCTTCCCTTATTAAATCTTGCTGACTTCTTTTCCCGTGATATTTTTTGCTCTTGAGTGTTGGGAGTTTTTAAAGTGATATTTGATGTTCTTCTTGTGACACAGCTTTCTGACTGAAGCACTGAAAACTTCGAAAAAGTATATGCAGTCATGACCCTTGACCTTGTGCAAAACTCTTCACATTGGTAAGGTCTTAATAATTATGGTGAGTGGTGTAGGGAGGAGACCTATCGTAAAATCCGCCGACAATGCTAGAATGATTGAAGCATTAATCCAGTGCCAAGTATATTTTGGGCAGCCAATTTTGCAGCGCGGTATGCATTTTTAAAAGCTTATATCTCAAAGACTGTTAAAGATTTTCACTTAATTTCCTTTTTTGCTGTGTAAAGGGCAGATGTTGTATTTATATATGAATGCATGCTTATGTTTGTGTGCTTGATTGATTATTCCACAAATAATCTTATTATTTAAAGAAAAACAAACAATTTTTTTTTCATACGGTTTATTAGTTGTACTACTGACCTTATTTCGTGAGTTATGCACCAGATATCATTATAATAAATGAAGAAAAGCACTGGAAAATCTACGCACAAAGTCAGCTGTCTGCTTATTCTACTCGGAGTGGTAGACAATGCGTGTCGATTTGCAGCCATTTTAGAGAAAATGCTTCGGAGAAAACGTGACGTAAATTCCGACAGTTAACAAAGCCACACTTCGGCCTTACTGCTGAAAAACTAGGTCGCTGGGTAAAGTTTGAAAATAGCACAGTCGCCTGCATTCACCAGTGGAGCTGACAGAAGCTTTGTACCCGCGTGAAAAGTTATCGTTTAGCATGACCCCTCCAAGTTGCACAAATGCGACCGCGACCATGGCGGGAAAAGAGTTAAGATGGTTCATTTCATCAGACGCAGATGCACATCAGAAATTGCCAGCGGAATCGGCCAAGCCAAAACAGTATTCAAGAAGGTGAAAAGCATTCTTACCAACAAATGCCTATCAATTAACATCAGGAAGAGACTTCTTGAATGTTATATAGAACCGATAATGTTATAATAATAGTGAACATTTATGGCGCTTAATCTAAAAAAAGCCCTAAGCGCTTACAGTAAACACACACACACACGCACACACAACACACGCACACGCACACACACACACACACACACACACACACACACACACACACACACACACACACACACACACACACACACCCACACACACACACACACACACACACACACACACACACACACACACACACACACACCCGACACACACACACACACACACACACACACCCGCACACACACACACACGCGCGCGGGCACAGATTTCAAGGTGGCAGCTGAAGTAAGAGTACAGCTACAGAACTACAGGCTAGGATTTAAAAAGAGTGGTTTTTAGACTGGACTTAAACGAAGAAAGGGTACAGGTAGAGCGGAGAGGAAAGGGAAGTTTGTTCCAAATAGAGGGGGCCTGATAAGAAAAAGCACGTTCACCAAGAGTTTTGTTGCGGAAGCGTGGGATTCTAAGTAGGTGGGCATCAGTAGAAGAGCGTAGCTCTCTGGAGGGAATGTAAACAGTCAGGAGATCAGAAAGATAGGGGGGAGCTAGACCAGCCAGAGACTTAGGGCATAGGAGGGAAAGTTTATAGTCAATACGCTTTCGAACAGGAAGCCAGTGTAGAGTTCGAAGCAGAGGGGAAACATGAGTTGACCTTGGGCATTTCCGTACAAGGCGAGCAGCGTTATTTTGAACTTTTTGCAATTTGGATAAGAGTGTTTGGGGGCAGCCAGCAAGAAGCGAGTTACAGTAGTCGAGTCTGGAAAGAATGAGTGCAGAAATGAGAGTTATAGTGCTTTCTTCAGATAGAAGATGACGCACAGAACTGATCCGTCGAAGTTCTAAGTAACAAGCACGACAGACAGAGGATACCTGGCTGTGGAAGGAAAGAGTTTGGTCCAGTACAACTCCAAGATTACGCACGGATGTGGAAGTGTGGATTACCGAGTCTTCAAGCTGGATAGAAACAGGGATAGGCACAGTAGACAGAAGTCGCTTTGATGCAATAAATATAAATTCTGTTTTGTCATTATTCAGCTGGAGTTTGTTGCATGTCATCCAAGACTTTATGTCAGAAATGCAGAGCTGTGTGCGTTGAATTATAGAAGGGATAGTGGAGGGATGGCCAGACATGTAGATTTGGTTGTCATCAGAAAAACAGTGATGGGATATGTGATGATGGGCTACAATGTCAGAGATGGGCTGAGTGTACAAAATAAAGAGAATAGGGCCTAAGACAGAGCCCTGAGGAACACCGTACTTCAAGATGGTAGGATTAGAAGAGACACCATTTATGGAGACAACTTGTACACGACCAGAAAGGTAGGATTGAAACCATGACAGAGCAATGCCAGAGATACCAAAAATAATCTGAAGTCGAGAAAGAAGAGTATTGTGATCAATAGTGTCGAAGGCAGAAGAGAGATCAAGAAGAGAGAGAAGGGACACCTGACCATTGTCTAGAGTAGATAGCAGATCATTCACAATCTTCAAAAGAGCAGTCTCTGTACTATGACCAGAGCGATAGGCAGATTGCAAAGGATAGAGAAGGCTGTTGCAATCCAGGTGTTCCTGGAGTTGGAGAAGTGCGATCTTTTCAATAATCTTAGAAAGAAAGGACAGATTGGAAACAGGACGGTAGTTTTTCAGGTTTTCAGGATCAAGGGAGGGTTTCTTTAGAAGAGGTTGAACAATAGCTGTCTTGAGAATAGAAGGAAAACATCCAGAAGTGAGAGAGTCATTTACAATGACAGTGATGTAGGGAAGCAAATCGTGAATCAATTGGGATAAAAGAACAGATGGAAGGGGATCAAGTGCACATGTCTTTATGGTAGTTTTATGAATAACTTCACTGACAACAGCTTCAGTCACAGGCTTAAATTCATTAAACAGGTTTCCAGTGAAAGAGTCATAGGGAACATCTGGTAACATTGCTGACTGAAAGTCGAGGCTTGAACGAAGATCTTCAATTTTGTTACTAAAAAAGTCACAAAATTTCTGTGGTAGATTAGAGGGATAGACAGGCGAAGGAAGTGGGGATGATTTTATTCTCCCCATGAATGCATTGGTGACCTTGAACAGTTGTTTTGTTGTAGTACATGCAGTGATTTTTGAATTATAATATGCTGACTTGGCTTGTTGTACTAAGGTATTTACTAAATTGTTAGCAGCACGCATTATCTGTTTGTGAATTTCTAGTCCACTTTTAAGCCATTGTCTCTCAGCCCTTCGTCTTGCACGCTTAGCATCCAGTACTTGTTCTCCAGCAGCTGGAAACCAGGGCGACGGTGGTCGGGTGGAGATTTTCCGTCGAAGAACAGGAGCATGGCGATCCATGACGTCATATGGTTGTGAGGCGTGGACAGTCAACAAGCAAAGCCAGAACAAGATTGAAGCAGCCAAGATGTGGTTTCTAAGAAGAATGTTGAGAGTTCCATGGACAGCAAAGAAAACAAACAAGACAGTCTTGATGGAAGCAGACACAAGAAGATCATTCTTTAGGAAGATTAGGAAAAGACAGGCAACATTTATAGGCCATTTTATGAGGAAAGGGGAATTGGAGCACCTGGTCACAACAGGAAAGCTAGAGGGAAAGAGAGCATCAGGTAGAACCAGGGGAAAAATATTGAACGGACTTGCAGAGTAGCTGAAGACAGAGAGGGTGGAAGAGGTGCTTGCGGCAACAAGGGATAGAAACAGATGGAAGGCCATGATCGCCAACGCCATGTGGCAAGACACTTGATGATGATGATGATGATTAAGATGGGCAGTACATGGTGCACGTTTTAAGTTGCAGGCTGGAATCGAACTCAAGCAATCAGATGTTAAGTATTTGGATATGCCCACAGCTGGGAACGGCGTCAGATGCGGCAGATGACAGTGAAAGCTTTGAGGGAGACTGGGGGTGTGGAGCCTAAAGGGGCGGGGACAGGGACGGGGACAGGGAAGGAGGCGGACAGTCTCCTCATCACCCTCATGGATGACGCCACCCTTACAGACAACGACATCACCCTCATCCTGCACTGTTTGATGACTACCTTTTCTGAAATTGTGAGTCTTTGTTCTGTACATGTACATTGTTGTCACATTGAGTGTAAGTGTAAGTGTGTGTGTGTGTGTGTGTGTGTGTGTGTGTGTGTGTGTGTGTGTGTGTGTGTGTGTTACATTGTTTTCTGATTAGGTGACTAGCCCCATTCCTTGCTTGCTGTATCCATGGAGTTTGTCCTTGTTTATTTTGCAATCGTAGTTTACTTGTGGAAAGAATCGTTAGATCGTCAGCATATAACTCTCATGGGATGTTTATGTTAATACATTCATTTACGAGCTGGGAATCATTGTCTTGTAAGTAGATTAGTCAAACGATGTACAGATGCATCAGATAATATCAGCCGTAGTTTATTTCCTTGAAATACTTCCTTTTTGAAACGGTACATTGATAGAAAAACTGTCTGTGGTTATTTGTAGCAGTGTGGCACTTTTTACCGTTTAGTCCAGTCTGTACAATTTGTACATGAGAGCTGCATGTTAAACATCGAATGTTTTCTGCAAACCAACAAAACAGCTGTAGTATCTGCTTTGTTTTTCTTTTTCAAGAGACTATCAATGAAGTGGTTTTTTTGGGGTTTTTTTTTCTCCTTATCTTTATGGTAAGATATGAATATGGTGAGTGGTCCTTGGTGATTTTCTAATGGAAAGTTCATTCTGAACACAGAGGTCCACTGACAATTTCCGACTACGAAAAAAGAAGTGGTGCATAGCTAACCACCCTGTATTTTCTCACGGGCGAAGGGAAATAATTCATACTAAACACAGCACGCTATGGCATTTCATCCACAGCCAGTTACAGTTCTTGCACGCGCTACGTTTTTCGTATTGTCCATGTCAAGGGACAGAACATTTCTGGTGATTCACTGTCTTATATCTTTTGTGCAAAACCAACGGCCTATCAACTCAGTTTTCGGAGCGCCATATGCTCATAACGCAGGGATTGTTGGATCAGTACTTGGGCTGGTTACAGTTTTGTCTTGTTTTTTTATGTTTTGTCAAGACCTTGCCAGCACGTAGGATTTATGGGCAGGCTGAAGATTTATGCCATGATCGTTTTGGATCTTCTCCATCGCATAGCATCAGTGGCGTCATGGCATATGGAATTCATTGTGAGCACGGAGACGTTATTTTGAGAAAATAAATACAAACTGTACATGTATGTGCGTGCGTGTTTATGCACGTGTGTGTGTGTGTGTGTGTGTGTGTGTGTGTGTGTGTATGTGTGTGTGTGTGTGTTGTGTGTGTGTGTGCACGCATGACTGTATGGATATGTTTGTTTTCAGACAGCCAGTGCCCTGACCATGCTGCTGGCCTCTCTGGCCACCAACGTGGACAAACAGGAGAAGCTGGCCACTGAACTGGCCACACAGCTGACCCCTGATGGACAGCTAAAGGACAACATGCCGCTGTACAAACTGTACTACCTGGGGGCCTGTATCAATGAGTCGTTGAGGTATGTACTGAGTAGTGATGGCACACAAATGTCTGTGTGTTGTGTTTGTTGTTGTTACTGGCAGTGGTTATTGCTGACAGCTAAAGGACAAAATGCCACTGTACAAACTGTACTACCTTGATGTCTGTATCAATGATTCGCTGAGGTCTGTACTGAGTAGTGATGGCACACAACTGTTTTTATGTGGTGATTTGTGTTGTTACTGGTAGTGGTTCTTGCTAACAGCTAAATGACAACATGATTCTGTACAAACTGTACTACCTGGGGGCCTGTATCAGCGAGTCTTTGAGATCCCTTCTTAACACATACAGCATACAGCTGTCTTTATATGTGCATATGTTGTTTACTGACAGTGGTTATTGCTTCCAGCTGAAGGACACTTGATGTCTGTATCAGTGAGTCTTTGAGGTCTGTACTGAATATTGACGGCACTCAACTGTCTGTGTGTGGTGATTGTTGCTATTGTTGGTAGTGGTTATTACGGTTATTATTTACAGCTGAAGGTCAAAATGCCTCTGTACAAACTGTACTTCCTTGATGTCCATATCAGTCAGTCGTTGAAGTCTGTTGACAGTAGTCATCATCATCATCATCAAGTGCCCTGCCGCATGGCGTTGGCGATCATGGGCCTCCATATATGTATATCTATCCCATACTGTCGCAAGCACATCTTCCACCTTGTCTGTCCTCAGCCACTCTGCAAGTCCGTCCATTATTTTCTTCCTGGGTCTACCTGGTGCTCTCTTTCCCTCTAGCTTTCCTGTTGTGACTAGGTGATCTAATTCCCTTTTCCTTATGAAGTGACCTATAAATGTTGCCTGTCTTTTCTTAATCTTCCTAATGAATGATCTTGTGTCTGCCTCCATCAAGACTGTCTCGTTTGTTTTCTTTGCTGTCCATGGAACTCTCAACATTCTTCTCAGAAACCACATCTCGGCTGCCTCAATCTTGTTCTGGATTTGCTTGTTGACTGTCCATGCCTCACGACAATAGTGACAATGGTAATGGGACACAAATATTTTTTTTTATGGTAATGGTGGTATGTTGTTGTTGTTATGGATGTTGTAGTTACTGATAATAGTTATTGCTTACAACTAAAGGACAATAACTGTACTACCTGGGGATCTGCATCACTGTGTCCTTGAAGTTTGCTGTCAACACTGATGACACACAGCTATCGTTTTGTGGAGACTGTTGTCTGTCCCATCTCGTTAGGGCTTTATACGAAAAAAGGTCTTCGTTCCTGCTGCTGCTGCTGTTGCTGACGCTACTATTGTTACTGCTGTTGTTGTTGTTGTTGCTGTTGTTGCCATGATTGATGATGACAATGACGGTAACGATGATGATGATGATGAAATGAAATAAAAGGTTAAGACATTGTTAGTAGTTTTTAGCGTATCGTGGCAAATGTAAATTTAGTACTTCATTAAATTAATGTAAACCGTTTTGTTTTGTGCTCTGCTATTCCCTCTGTCTCACTCTGTTTGGCTGTCTCTGTCTCAGTGTCTGGTTGTCTGTCTCTCTGTGTCTCTGACTCTGTTTCTATCTCTATAAGTCTCTGTCTCTCTCTCTCTGTCTCTCTGTTCATTCGTCTGTCTGTCTGTCTATATGTCTGTCTGTCTATCTGTCTGTCTCTGTCTCCATCCACCTATCTATGTATCTATCTATCTATGTATCTATCTATCTATATCTATCTATCTATCTATCTATCTATCTATCTATCTATCTATCTATCTATCTATCTATCTATCTATCTATCTATCTATCTATCATCTGTCTATCGATCGATCGATCGATCTATTCATCTATTTTTCTGTGTGTATGTCTCCGTCTCTCTCTCCCCTACTTCATCATTTTTTTCAATCTCCAATGTTGAATCAAAAGCATTAAACTGTTTCATATCGACTCTGTGTGTGTGTGTGTGTGTGTGTGTGTGTGTGTGTGTGTGTGTGTGTGTGTGTGTGTGTGTGTGTGTGTGTGTGTGTGTGTGCGTGTTACAGAGTCAATTTCCCGATTTCATCAGGCGGACAGATCGTATTACGTAACAACATCGTCCTGAACAACTACCTGGTGCCTGCTGGGGTCTGTATTTTTCCATGACCTTGTCCCGCCTTTCTATTTGGCCCCCTCCGCCTTCACTTTGGCCCCCTCCCCCTTCACTTTGGCCCCTCCCCCTTCACATTGGCCCCCTCCCCCTTCACATTGGCCCCCTCCCCCTTCACATTGGCCCCCTCCTCATTCTCTTTGGCCCCGTCCCTCTTCACTTTGGCCCCGTCCCTCTTCACTTTGGCCCCGTCCCTCTTCACTTTGGCCCTGTCCCTCTTCTCTTTGGCCCCCTCTCCTTTCTCTTTGGCCCCTCCCCCTTCACTTTGGCCCCCTCCCACTTCTCTTTGGCCCCCTCCCCTTCACTTTGGCCCCCTCCCCCTTCTCTTTGGCCCCATCCCTCTTCTCTTTGGCCCCCTCCCTCTTCTCTTTGGCCCCCTCCCCCTTCACTTTGGCCCCCTCCCCCTTCTCTTTGGCCCCCTCCCCCTTCTCTTTGGCCCCCTCCCCCTTCACTTTGGCCCCCTCCCCCTTCACTTTGGCCCCCTCCCCCTTCACTTTGGCCCCCTCCCCCTTCACTGTGGCATCCTCCCTCTTTACTTTGGCCCCCTCCCCCTTCACTTTGGCCCCCTCCCCCTTCACTTTGGCCCCCTCCCCCTTCACTTTGGCATCCTCCCCCTTCACTTTGGCCCCCTCCCCCTTCACTTTGGCCCCCTCCCCCTTCACTTTGGCATCCTCCCTCTTTACTTTGGCATCCTCCCTCTTCACTTTGACCCCCTCCCCCTTCACTTTGACCCCCTCACCCTTCACTTTGGCCCCCTCCCCCTTCACTGTGGCATCCTCCTTTACTTTGGCATCCTCCCTCTTTGCTTTGACCTGTACCCCCTTCACTTTGGCCCCCTCCCCCTTTACTTTGGCCCCCTCCCCCTTTACTTTGGCCCCCTCCCCCTTTACTTTGGCCTGTACCCCCTTCACTTTGGCCTGTACCACCCCGTTTACTTTGGCCTGTACCCCCTTTACTTTGACCCATACCCCCTTCACTTTGGCCTGTACCCCCTTCACTTTGGCCCACCTCCCCTTTTACCTTGATTTGTACCCATTTACTTTGGCCTGTGCCCACTTTACTTTGGCCTGTACCCCCTTTACCCCCTTTACTTTGGCCTGTACCCCCTTTACATTGGCGACTCCCACTTCAATATGGCCCCTCCCATTTCACTTTGGCCCCTCCCCCTTCACTTTGGCCTGTACCCCCTTTCACTTTGGCCTGTAACCCCTTTACCTTGGCCTGTATCCCCTTCACTTTGGCCTGTACCTCCTTCACTTTGGCCTGTCCCCTTCACTTGCCTTACCCCCTTTCACTTTGGCCTGTACCCCTTACCTGCCTTACCCCTTTCACATTGGCCTGTAACCCCTTACTTTGCATACCCCTTACTGGCCCCTGTACCCCCTTCACTTTGGCCTGTACCCCCTTTACTTTGCTGCCATACCCCCTTCACTTTGGCCTGTACTCCCCTTCACTTTGGCCTGTACCCCTTACTCTTACCCCCTTACTTTGGCCTGTACCCCTTACTTTGCCTGTACCCCTTCACTTGGCCTGTACCCCTTCACTTGCTTACCGCGCCTAGCCTACCCCCTTCACTTTGGCCTGTACCCTTCCTTGGCCTGTACCCCTTTCACTTTGGCCTGTACCCCCCCCCTTCACTTTGGCCTGTACTCCCTTCACTTTGGCCTGTACCCCTCTTACTTTGGCCTGTACCCTTCACTTTGGCCTGTACCCCTCACTTGCCTTTGGCCTGTACCCCTTTACTTGGCCTGTACCCTTCACTTTGGCCTGTACCTCCTTCACTTTGGCCTGTACCTTCCTTCATTTGGCCTCACCTCACTTGCATCTTTGGCCTGACCCCATTTACTTTGGCCTGTGCCCCCTTTACTTTGGCCCGTACCCCCTCCACTTTGGCCCACACCTCCTTCACTTTGGCCTGTACCCCCTTACGTTGGCCTGTACCCCTTTACTTCGGCCTGTACCCGCTTTACTTTGGCCTGTGCCCCCTTTACTTTGGCCTGTACCCCTTTACTTTGGCCACCTCCCCTTTCATTTTGGCCTTTACCCCCTTCTCTTCGGCCTGTAGTTGTCTGGTGTTGTTGTTCAGTCTACTGTAGTTGTCTGGTGTTGTTGTTATTTAGTCTACTGTAGATGTTTGGTGTTGTTCTTGTTGTTTAGCCAACTGCAGTTGTCTGGTGTTGTTGTTGTTGTTTAGTTTACTGCAGATGTCTTGTGTTGTTGTTTAGCCTACTTCAGTTCTTTGGTGGTGTTGTTATTGTTTAGCCTACTGCAGTTGTCTGGTGTTGTTGTTGTTTAGTCTACAGCAGTTACCTGGTGTTGTTTTTGTTGTTTAGCGTAATGTAGTTGTCTAGTGTTGTTGTTTAGCCTACTGCAGTTGTCTGGTGTTGTTGTTTAGTCTACAGCAGTTACCTGGTGTTGTTTTTGTTGTTTAGCGTAATGCAGTTGTCTGGTGTTGTTGTTTAGTCTACAGCAGTTACCTGGTGTTGTTTTTGTTGTTTAGCGTAATGCAGTTGTCTAGTGTTGTTGTTGTTTAGCCTACTGCAGTTACCTGGTGTTGTTTTTGTTGTTTAGCGTAATGCAGTTGTCTAGTGTTGTTGTTGTTTAGCCTACTGCAGTTACCTGGTGTTGTTTTTGTTGTTTAGCGTAATGCAGTTGTCTAGTGTTGTTGTTGTTTAGCCTACAGCAGTTACCTGGTGTTGTTTTTGTTGTTTAGCGTAATGCAGTTGTCTGGTGTTGTTGTTGTTTAGCCTACTGCAGTTACCTGGTGTTGTTTTTGTTGTTTAGCGTAATGCAGTTGTCTAGTGTTGTTGTTGTTTAGCCTACTGCAGTTACCTGGTGTTGTTTTAGTTGTTTAGCGTAATGCAGTTGTCTAGTGTTGTTGTTTAGCCTACTGCAGTTACCTGGTGTTGTTTTTGTTGTTTAGCGTAATGCAGTTGTCTGGTGTTGTTGTTTAGTCTACAGCAGTTACCTGGTGTTGTTTTTGTTGTTTAGCGTAATGCAGTTGTCTAGTGTTGTTGTTGTTTAGCCTACTGCAGTTACCTGGTGTTGTTTTTGTTGTTTAGCGTAATGCAGTTGTCTAGTGTTGTTGTTGTTTAGCCTACTGCAGTTACCTGGTGTTGTTTTTGTTGTTTAGCGTAATGCAGTTGTCTAGTGTTGTTGTTGTTTAGCCTACAGCAGTTACCTGGTGTTGTTTTTGTTGTTTAGCGTAATGCAGTTGTCTGGTGTTGTTGTTGTTTAGCCTACTGCAGTTACCTGGTGTTGTTTTTGTTGTTTAGCGTAATGCAGTTGTCTAGTGTTGTTGTTGTTTAGCCTACTGCAGTTACCTGGTGTTGTTTTAGTTGTTTAGCGTAATGCAGTTGTCTAGTGTTGTTGTTTAGCCTACTGCAGTTACCTGGTGTTGTTTTTGTTGTTTAGCGTAATGCAGTTGTCTAGTGTTGTTGTTTAGCCTACTGCAGTTACCTGGTGTTGTTTTAGTTGTATAGCGTAATGCAGTTGTCTAGTGTTGTTGTTTAGCCTACTGCAGTTACCTGGTGTTGTTTTTGTTGTTTAGCGTAATGCAGTTGTCTAGTGTTGTTGTTTAGCCTACTGCAGTTACCTGGTGTTGTTTTTGTTGTTTAGCGTAATGCAGTTGTCTAGTGTTGTTGTTTAGCCTACTGCAGTTACCTGGTGTTGTTTTTGTTGTTTAGCGTAATGCAGTTGTCTAGTGTTGTTGTTTAGCCTACTGCAGTTACCTGGTGTTGTTTTTGTTGTTTAGCGTAATGCAGTTGTCTAGTGTTGTTGTTGTTTAGCCTACAGCAGTTACCTGGTGTTGTTTTTGTTGTTTAGCGTAATGCAGTTGTCTGGTGTTGTTGTTGTTTAGCCTACTGCAGTTACCTGGTGTTGTTTTTGTTGTTTAGCGTAATGCAGTTGTCTAGTGTTGTTTTTTAGCCGACTGCAGTTGTCTGGTGTTGTTGTTGTTTCGTCTACTGTAGTTGTCTAGTGTTGTTGTTGAATACTGCGATTGTCTGGTGTTGTTGTTTCGTCTACTGTAGTTGTCTAGTGTTGTTGTTGAATACTGCGATTGTCTGGTGTTGTTGTTGATTAGTTTACTGCAGTTGTCTGGTGTTGTTGATTAGTTTACTGCAGTTGTCTGGTGTTGTTGTTGATTAGTTTACTGCAGTTGTCTGGTGTTGTTGTTGATTAGTTTACTGCAGTTGTCTGGTGTTGTTGTTGATTAGTTTACTGCAGTTGTCTGGTGTTGTTGTTGATTAGTTTACTGCAGTTGTCTGGTGTTGTTGTTGATTAGTTTACTGCAGTTGTCTGGTGTTGTTGTTGATTAGTTTACTGCAGTTGTCTGGTGTTGTTGTTGATTAGTTTACTGCAGTTGTCTGGTGTTGTTGTTGATTAGTTTACTGCAGTTGTCTGGTGTTGTTGTTGATTAGTTTACTGCAGTTGAATGGTGTTGTTGTTGATTAGTTTACTGCAGTAACCTTGTGTCATGTCTGGACAGACGCCGATCGTGGTCAACAGCCGGAGGACAGCAAAGAACCCAGTATGGTTTGACCATCCCAACTTCTACGTGCCTGAACGGTGGACAGACGAGGACAAGGTGCACAACATGCCGCCCACCGCTTTCATGCCCTTCGGCTTTTGGGACCACGGATGTATGGGTCTTCGCGGCCTCTTCTTTCAGCAGGTTTCCGCTGCTGTCATCAAGGTAACGTTGGCTCCTGTTGTAATTTGAGTTCTTGGTTTGTCTGTGAAGGGCTCCTGTTGACTTTTGGTTTGTGGGTTTGATGGAGTGTTTTGTTTGTCGAGAATGAGACAGAAAGGAAAAAGAAAGAGAGAGAGAGAGAAAAAAAGATAATTTATACAATGATGACGATGATGATGATAATGATCATACCGTAGTATATATCATTGATGTTTATCAGATAGTACTGAAGTACAAGATCGACCTACCCGAGGAATACCACAGTGGACAGCTGAAGACGGGGTACATTCCTTTCTGCTCCCCCACGGAACCCCTGCCCTTCATCTTCACACCCCGTATCACACCACCACGTCCTGCTGACAAGTGAACTCTGACCTCTTCGCCTGCTTCCTTGTTATTCTTCTCTTGTCATTCAACACTCTGTGGGACGTGCTGTGGAAACTGTAGTTCTGTCTGGCATGTATTGTCATCCACGTGGTGCAGCCCCGTTTGGGTGGGACAGCCCCGTTTGTGTGGGACAGTCCCGTTTGGGTGGGACAGCCCCGTTTGGGCGGGACAGGACAGCCCCGTTTGGGTGGGACAGGACAGCCCCGTTTGGGTGGGACAGCCCCGTTTGGGTGGTGCAGCCCCGTTTGGGTGGGACAGCCCTATTTGGGTGGGACAGCGCTATTTGGGTGGGACAACCCCATTTGGATGGGACAGCCCCGTTTGGGTGGGACAGCCCCGTTTGGGTGGGACAGCCCCATTTGGGTGGGACAGCCCCATTAGGGTGGGACAACCCCATTTGGGTGGGACAGCCCCATTTGGGTGGGACAGCCCAATTACGTGGGACAACCCCATTTGGGTAGGACAGCCCCATCTGGAGTAGACAGTGGAGTCCAATCTGACTATCAGAATGAATGGTATCGTTGTTGTTGAGTTCAGGGTGGAATTTGCTTTTTATAACGGCCTTTGACACTCTGAAGGTGATGGGATGTTGCTGCTGTTACATGTAGAGTCTGCTTCATGTCTATACTAGAGAGGGTGTCTGCTGGTTTTCTCACATGCCACAGTTGACTTTACGCCTTGCGTTTCTGTCTTTGTCTCTCTCTCTCTCTCTCTCTGCCTCTGTCTCTGTCTGTCGCTGTTGTGTGTCTCTCTCCCCCCTCTGTGTTTATCTCTCTCTCTTTCTGTTTCTCTCTCTGTCGATCTGTCTGTCTGTGTGTCTCTCTCTCCCCTCTCTCCCCCTCTCTCTCTGTCTCTCTTTTTCTGTCTCTCTCTCTGTCACTGTCTCTGTCTCTCTCTTTCTCTTTCTGTTTCTCTCTCTGTCTTTCGGTCTGTATGTCTGTCTGTCTGTCTCTCTCTCTCTTACTCGCTCACTTGCTTGCTCTCGCTCTCGCTCTCTCTCTTTCTCTTCAATTGTGTAAAGGAGAGTAGTTCATAAATAATTCACAGCTCTAAACATTGAATTAAACATCGTTGCATGTTGCACGGATCACATTATCTTCAAGTCTTTGCTGATCTGCTTATGTGTGATTGTCTTTCTTTATTATTGTGCTTTATGTCTTTACGTCACATTGTTTACAATACTTTATGTCTAATGTGTGTCAACATTGCCCAACACATGTCATACATAAGTCCTCTGTAATATCAATACACATTGTATGATAGAAATATGAAGTAATGTTATGTCTAATGTGTGTCAACATTGCCCAACACATGTCATACATAAGTCCTCTGTAATATCAATACACATTGTATGATAGAAATATGAAGTAATGTTATGTCTAATGTGTGTCAACATTGCCCAACACATGTCATACATAAGTCCTCTGTAATATCAATACACATTGTATGATAGAAATATGAAGTAATGTTATGTCTAATGTGTGTCAACATTGCCCAACACATGTCATACATAAGTCCTCTGTAATAGCAATACAAACTCTATCAAAGCATGAATAACATTTTAATTTAAATCACAATGCGTTCAATAGGATTTGTCGCACTCAAAAATTCCGTACGCACTCCATTCACATCTGTCTGAGATGATCCAGCAGACACCTTGACTCCGTACAGAATCTCTGCGCTGGCCATGCAATAGGAAAGATGGGGAATAAACTATGAAACATTATACTGACACCGTTACATTAACTTGATTCTCCCCGTGACACCCCTGATGATGCAAACGGATCGTTAGACCCCCCCCCCCCAACCCCCACACACACACTTTAAGAAAGGTCTGTGCTGGTCTGACGCATAAGCAAGCTAGAACAATGAATCCAGCACAGCAATGCGCATTTTTGTGCGAATGCAGAAGGTACACAAAGCAGAAGGTACACAAAGCAGAAGGTACACAAATGATGAAGTAGACAAAGCAAAGCTTGTTATCATGGGCAACACCTCTAGCTTACTGATACTTCACACTTAAACAATCAGATTTCAGCAAGGCAAAAGGTTTATGTTACCACCCTGGCTTCTGACGTTAGCATTTTACACACGTTAGACTCAGCAATTGCAATGGTCAGTCAACCACCTTGCTCCTGACGATTATGCATTTCACGTCGACTCAGCAAGGCAATGGTTATTCTACACACCTCTAGTTTCTGACACTTAGCATTTAACTGTCAGGACTCAGCAAGGCAAATGTTATGACTACCACCTCTGGCTTCTGACGCTTAAAGCATTTTACACGTTGAACTCAGCAAGGCAATGGTTTATGTCTACCAGCTCCAGCTGATTGACGCTTAGCATTTACAGTCAGACTAGCAAAGGCAAATGGTTATGCTACCACACCTCTAGCTTCTGACACTTAGCATTTTACACGTCAGACTCAGCAAGGCAATGGTTATGTCTACCACCTCTGGCTTCTGACGCTTAGCATTTTACACGTTAGACTCAGCAAGGCAATGGTTATGTCTACCACCTCTAGCTTCTGACACTTAGCATTTTACACGTCCAGCAAAGCAAAGCTTATGTCTACCATCTCTGGCTTCTGACACTTAGCATTTTACACATCAGCAAAGCAAGCTTATGTCTACCATCTCTGGCTTCTGACACTTAGCATTTTACACATCAGCAAAGCAAAGCTTATGTCTACCATCTCTGGCTTCTGACACTTAGCATTTTACACGTCAGCAAAGCAAAGCTTATGTCTACCACCTCTAGCTTCTGACACTTAACATTTTACACGTTAGACTCAGCAAGGCAAATGCTGTCTCGTTAGACTCAGCAAGACAAAGGCTATGTCTCAGGCAACACCACCCCAATCTTCAAACACTTAACACCTTACACATCAGACTCAGCAAGACAAAGGCTTTACCTCAGGCACCACCACCTCAGTCTTCAAACACTTAACACTTTATACATCAGACTCAGCAAGACAAAGGCCATGTCTCAGGCACCACCACCCCAATCTTCAAACACTTCACGACCTGTAGTTGCCATCACCAACAGAGGCTAGACACAGTCAAATACTCAGGCAGAACTGTGAACAGGGATGGATCTCTTGATGCTATGGTGGCTCAGTGTATACCCAAGTCTGGTTCTGCCTTGAGAGGGTTGACCAAAAGGTTAGGGTAGGGTCATGCATGGCATCCACAAAGCTTACTGTGTCCAGTGCTGTAGTTCTGAGCGCCCTGCTTACTTCTGTCGACCTGGACTCCTTACAGACGGCACAGTCAACAGCAGTGACGTCTGTTGAGAACCCAAGTCCACGAGAATCTTTCCTGTGCAGGTTACAGGACAACGCGGGCTTCCACAATCGGTCTTGTTTCCCACGTGAAGACCCACGTCAGGTAACGAGGACTACATGTGGTAGGCCTGAGTACTGTCGGATCGATGGGACAGTCCATCATCGTCGTCATCATCATCATCATCATCATTATCATCATAATCGTCGTCGTCATCATCATCATCATCGCCGCCATCATCATCGCCATCATCATCGTTGTCATGATTATGATCGTCATCACCATCGCCATTGATATGATCATCGCCGTCGTCACCATCATCATCATCATCATCATCATCATCATCATCATCATGACAACCTAAACACAATCAAATGATTATAATGATTATTGACATACGTCGCCCTACGAGCGGGCGTGCATGTATATATTGTGTGTGGTGGTGCGTGTTTTGAGGTTGTGTGGTGGTGTGTGTGTGTGTGTGTGTGTGTGTTCGAATGTGTGTGTGTGGGTAGGTGACACAGAAAGAAGATGACCCCTTTGGTCAAAGATCACACGTGTAACAAGATAAAGGTACCCCTAGCTCATCATCCTGCCTCTGTGACTGCTTGTGTGTGTGTGTGGTGTGTGTGTGTGTGTGTGTGTGTGTGTGTGTGTGTGTGTCCATGAATATTTACATTCACTGATGTTATTTGGCTTTTCTGTCTGCCATACTTCCTATCGATGTGGTTCATGGCACTGTCTTCATTTTTATGTTCTGTCTTGTTGTCGTTGCTTGATTGGAAATTAATTTTTGTAACTTTCTGATTCTGTACCATGCAACAGTTATACATTTGACACATCTTTTGCATGATATTGTTATGATGATAATGATGATAGTGATGTGGCATTAACGATAAATATTATTATTACGATGATGATACTGATGAGTATATCTTTCTATATGTCCGTTTGTTTGTCTATCTATCTATCTTTCTGGCTGTTTGTCTATTTAGCTATCCGTCATCTGTTTATAATAATAATAATAATTACAATATTTATATAGCGCAAAATCTTGATAAAATCAAATCAAATCTAAGCGCTGAAACAGACACACACGCACGCACGCACGCACGCACGCACGCACACACACACACACACACACACACGCGCGCGCGCGCGCGCACACGGCTATAAATGGGGAAAAAGAATAAAAGCAATGGAAAATTATAGAGAGCATATTATATACAATTATATATTACACAATGTGATTCCCCTCCTGAGTGGATACTGCTGCAGAGGGGATTGAGTGAGGTCAGGATTTTATGCAGAGGAGAAAAGGTGAGTTTTGAGAGCGGACTTGAAGGAGACAAAAGTAGGTTGCTGACGGACTGAGAGAGGAAGTTTGTTCCAGGAGAGTGGACCAGAAACAGAGAAGGCTCGTGGACCATAGGTATTGAGCTTAGTGCGTGGAAAGCGAAAAGTCAGAGGATCGGAGGCAGAGCGGAGGGTACGTGGGGAACATAGATCTCAAGTAGGCTTGACAGGTAATCGGGGGCTGCGTTATTGAGGCTTTTGTACACATGGTGTCTAGTTTGTACTGTATGCGCTTTGATACAGGGAGCCAGTGAAGTTGTGCCAGGAGAGGAGATATGTGGTCAGCTTTTTTCTTTTTGAGAAGGGACATTGTTTTGAATGCGCTGTAGGATGTGAATGGTGGAGGCAGGAAGACCAGACAAGAGTGAATTGCAATAGTCAATGCGAGACATTATGAAGGAGAGAACGAGTTTTGCAGTTGTTTCGACAGAGAGATACTTCCTGATCAGGCTTATACGATGGAGGTGATAGTAGCAAGATCTGGCAGTTTGAGAAACAAAGTTGTTCATGGAGAGGGTAGAGTCAATGCAGACACCAAGGTTTTTAGCTGAATCAGAAATTGGGACTAATGTGTTACGTAATGGGAGAGAAAGAGGAGGCAGCTGAGAAAGTTTCTGACGGGTGCCAATGAGGATAGCTTCTGTCTTGTCGTCATTAAGCTGAAGTTTATTGTATGTCATCCAGTTCTTAATGTCTGAGTAACACTCAGTGGTGCGAGTCAAGAGGCGCTGTATATTGTCTGGTGAGTCACTGTCTTGAAGTTGGGTGTCATCAGCACAGAAGTGGTGTTTTATAGAGTGGGAGTTGATGATGGTGGACAGGGGGGAGGTGTAAAGAGTGAAAAGAACAGGGCCAAGGACAGATCCTTGTGGAACACCACAGGTCAGGTATGCAGGTTGAGAGTAAGTGCCATTGATGAGAACAGTTTGTTTTCTGTTTGATAGATATGAAGTGAACCAGGACAGAGCAATGTCAGAGATGCCAAAAGTATGATGAAGTCTAGAAAGGAGAATATCATGATCAATGGTATCAAAGGCTGCAGACAAATCAAGGAGTGTCTATCTATCTATCTATCTATCTATCTATCTATCTGTCTGTCTATCTATCTGTCTATCTATCTGTGTATCTATCTATCTATCTATCTATCTATTTATCTATCTATCCATGATATATCTATCTTTCTGGCTGTTTGTCTATTTAGCTATCGGTCCATCTGTCTTTCCGTCTATCTATCTATCTATCTATCTATTTATCTATCTATCTATCTATCAATCAATCTATCTATCTATCTATCTATCTATCTATCTATTTATCATCTATTTATTTATCTATCTGTGTATCTATCTATCTATGATATATCTATCTTGCTATCTATCTATCTTATCTATCTGTCTATCTATCTATCTAACTAGCGTGTTTCATGGCTAGAATTTTAAAGTAAATCTTTATTTTATGATTTCATTCACTGATTGATTAATTTAACTCAATAGAGACGCGGTCCTTTTTTAAACCAGATCGTTCTGCTGTGACGCGGTATTTTGGCTATACTTTTAAAATTCTGCAGACTAACACAAAATGATAAAACCAGACATATTATATATCATTTTAAAGTTTATTATGTGTACTTTCTAGATTTACTTACTGCTTTTTCATAAAAGCTTCCATTTGTTGTTGTTTTTGTGTGTGTGTGTATCTTTAAATTGTATACACAAAACAGAAAAACAAAAAAAATTGAAGTCCACATGCTTATCTTGGTAAGGTGTATGTATGTATCAGCTAATCCACAGGAAGGAATTAGATGTTTTCACGGTACAATAAAGTTCCATAAGCTTTAGGAACCAGTTTGAAGTCAAATGATGCACTATACACTGCAGTTTCCACGAAGTCGACCTCTGACCCTTTCTTGGAATCAGCGTGAAAAAAAATGACAGTTTCTGTTCGATTAGCGGTCTAGGGAAAGTACTGCGGAAAAGAGAAAAGATTCATCTAACATCGTGAGTAGTTTCCCATTAATTGGACGTTCCTTTGCATCATATAAAAAAAAATTGATATCTGCCGAAGCTTTAGCTTGGGCACGTCACTGATCAATTCATTCAGTTCTTCGTATAGGCACCGAACATCGTTTGCCTCTCTCTCTCTCTCTCTCTCTCTCTCTCTCTCTCTCCCCCCCCTCTCTCTCTCTTTTTCTCTCTCTCTCTTTCTAGCTCTCTCTTTCTCTCTCTCTCTCTCTCTCCTCTCTCTCTCTCTCTTTTTGATGTTTGAAATTTTAACAGTTGTTTTCATTCTGTTTCTCTTCTATTTATGCATTTTGCCATTATATTTGTGCGCTTGTATTTTCATGATTCTAGTAACACAGACTAGCTGCATGCAGGTCCAGACTGACCTAATAATTCTATTGTTGAATAATTCTCATGTTTCAGGCTTCTCTTTGTCTCCGTCTCTGTCTCTGTCTCTGTCTCTGTCTGTCTGTCTGTCTGTCTGTCTGTTTGTCTGTCTGTCTGTCTGTCTGCCTGCCTGTCTGTCTCGCTCTTTCGCTCTCTGACTCTGTTGACTGTCTGTCTGTCTATCTGCTTGTCTGGCTGTCTGTCTCTTTCTGTCTCTCTCTGTCTCTCGCTGTCTCGCTGTCTCTGTCTCTGTCTATCTGTCTGTCTGTCTGTCTCTCTCTCTCTCTCTCTCTCCCTGTCTCTCTGTATATCTCTGTCTCTATTCGCTCTCTGTCTCTGTCAGTATGTCTGTTTCTCTCCCCCCCCCCCTCTCTCTGCCTCTGTCTCTCTCTGTCTCTGTCTCTCTTCTATGTCTGTTATCTCTATTCTCTGTCTGTCTCTGTCTATATGTCTCTGTGTCTCTGTCTGCAGTCTGTCTGTCTATATGTATGTCTGTCTCTGTCTGTCTGTCTCTGTCTATATGTCTCTGTGCCTCTGTCTGCAGTCTGTCTGTCTATATGTATGTCTGTCTCTGTCTGTCCTGTCTATCTGTCTCTGTCTCTGTCTCTCTCTCTGTCTCTCTCTGTTTCTCTGTCTCTCTCTCTCTCTGTTTCTGTCTCTGTCTCTGTCTCTCTCTGTTTCTCTGTCTTTTCTCTCTTTATGTCTGAAAAATGGCTTCTCGCCAGTAACTTTTACCGTTGTTATATAAAGCATCATTCTCATTCTCATTGTCGTTGTCTTTCTGTCTCTTATTAAACTCGTGAGCGTCAGTCCGGAACAAAGAACGAATCATTAACCCTGACCAGAAATACAAAAGACCTGTTTCATTTTGTTTGTGTGCATGTGAGTGTGTGCGTGCGCGCGCGCGCGCGCGCGTGTGTGTGTGTGTGTGTGTGTGGTGTGTGTGTGCAACAAATACAAAACCAGCATAAGGATGATACGCACAAATTGGTCTCGTTTGAATGTGTACCCGGTAATTGGCCGTTTCTACATGTAGAGATCAGACCCAAGTAAAGAGAAGAATGATTCGCTTGTGAATGGGAATTGGTGAGTTTGTACGTGAGTGTGGACACCTGTGTATGTGTTAGTGCTGTTTGTGTGAGTGTGTGTGTGTGTGTGTGTGTGTGTGTGTGTCTGTTAGTGCGTTTGTGTTAGAGTATGTGTGTTAGTATGAGTTAGTGTGTGTTATGTGTTAGTGTGTGGTGTGTATGTGTGTGTGTGTGTGTGTTATCAACCTGTGATCACGTTATTGGTTATCATCCACTCAATAGGTTAGCAGTTGTTATCCATGTCAGATGTTTCTATCAGTTATGTTTATTGCCCTTTGATCAGGTTAATGGTATCACCCTTTGATCAGGTTAATGGTTATCACCTTTTGATCAGGTTAATGGTTATCACCCTTTGATCAGGTTAATGGGTATTACCCTCTGATGAGGTTAATTGTTATCTCCCTTTGATCAGGTTAATTGTTATCTCCCTATGATCAGGTTAATGGTTATCACCCTTTGATCAGGTTAATGGTTATCACCCTTTGATCAGGTTAATGGTTATCACCCTTTGATCAGGTTAATGGTTATCACCCTTTGATCAGGTTAATGGTTATCACCCTTTGATCAGGTTAATGGTTATCACCCTTTGATCAGGTTAATTCTTATCTCCCTTTGATCAGGTTAATGTTATCACCTTTCATCAGGTTAATGGTTATCACCATTTGATCAGATTAATAGTTATCACCCTTTGATCAGGTTAATGGTTATTACCCTTTGATCAGGTTAATGGTTATCACACTTTGATCAGGTTAATGGTTATCACCCTTTCATCAAGTTGATGGTTATCACCCTTTGATCAGGTTAATGGTCATCACTCTGATCAGGTTAATGGTTATCACCCTTTGATCAGGTTAATTATCTCCCTTTGATCAGGTTAATGGTTATCACCCTTTGATTAGGTTAATGGTTATCACCCTTTGATCGGGTTAATGGTTATTACCCTTTGATCAAGTTAATGGTTATCACCCTTTGATCAAGTTAATGGTTATCACCCTTTGATCAAGTTAATGGTTATCACCCTTTGATCGGGTTAATGGTTATCACCCTTTGATCGGGTTAATGGTTATCACCCTTTGATCAGGTTAATGGTTATTACCCTCTGATCAGGTTAATGGTTATTACCCTTTGATCAAGTTAATGGCTATTACCTTTGATCAGGTTAATGGTTATCACCCTTTGATTAGGTTAATGGTTATCACCCTTTGATCAGGTTAATGGTTATCACCCTTTGATCAGGTTAATGGTTATCACCCTTTGATCAGGATAATGGTTATTACCCTCTGATCGGATCAAGGGTTTTTAGTTCTTCTGTCAGTTGTAGCCACAGAATCGGTGCATGGCAATGTTTGTTCGTTTGTTTGTTTGTTTTTCTTACCAGTCCTCAATTAAGATCTCCAAGCACAGCATCTGCAGTTGATTAAGTTTCATACAAAATGTAATTTGTTATGTGTTTTTCTTCTGATGTTGGCATATACTAAGCACAGAAACAGAGTGGATTTTGGATTACAGTGTCTGTTTGAAATGGTTTGTCTGAACCAAGTTCCTTTATGCCAAGACATGGCTTGACCAGCATCATCATCATCATCAGGTGCCCTGCCGCATGGCGTTGGCGACCATGGACTTCCAACCATCTCTATCTCTCGTTGCCCCCAGCATCTCCCCCACCCTCTTCATCCCCAGCCACTCTGCAAGTCCGTCCAGCATTCTCTCCTGGGTCTACCTGGTGCTCTCTTTCCCTCCAGCTTTCCAGTTGTGACCAGGTGCTCCAAATCCCCCTTCCTCATAAAATGGCCTATAAATGTTGCTTGTCTTTTCCTAATCTTCCTTATGAGTGATCTACTTGTGTCTGCCTCCATCACGACTGTCTCGTTTGTTTTCTTTGCTGTCCATGGAACTCTCAACATTCTTCTGAGAAACCACATCTCGGCTGCCTCGACTGCTTGACCAGCACGTCTGTCAAATTCTCTAGAGATACATTGTTCGCATAACGTTCTAGCGCATGTGATGAAGTAAACAATCTGAATGTGGTAAAAAACAAACAAACAAAAAACAAACCGATCACTGCTTGCATTTTTATGTTTACAGTTCCTATCTCTCTCTTCCCCCTCTCTCTCTCCCCGCTCTCTCTCTCTCTCCCTCTATCTCTCTCTCTCTCTACATATATATATATATATATATATATATATATATATATATCTGTCTGTCTCTCACTCTCTATCTCTCTCTCCCTCTCTTTATATATACATATATATATATATATAAATATATATATATGTTGATATATATATACATATACATATATATTCATATATATATATATATATGTGTGTGTGTGTGTCTGTCTCTCTCTCTCCCTCCCCCCCCCCCCCCCCCCCCCCTCTGTTGGCAATAGAACAGCATGGATTTTGGCATTGCCGTAAGTAATGTCCGTTGAGTGGATAATGTGATTAATAACTCCGTTGGCGGCTTGAAATATGTGAAATATGTGTTTATGTACGGTTAAACCAGATCTGGGCCATTGACTGTCACAGATCTCATCTCTGACACTTAGCGTCAATAAGCTGAGGACAAACAGCGGAAAACTAAAGGGGGACTGGGGTCACTGAGAGACACTACGGCTGGAATCAGGAAGCGTACTGTTCAGATGGTTACTGAGAGTTTGATTTAGTTCATCAGGAGAGGAAGAGAAGCTAGAGTAAGCCAGGTCATCAAATCATTGTTATAACCCGGCATATCGACGGCAGCTAGATTTTTGGCCTGAACATAAACTTTACAAGGGGGGAGTGGGGACAGAGATGTAACCGAGAGTGAAGACAACAGTGACCTGATGGGAGAGTCTGTTCGCTGGTCACAGACTTGACGGTTGTTTTTGGTCTGTTCCCCAGTGTGCCCATGCTTGTGCGTGGGACCCCGCTCACACTGAACAAGGTCACAGGATATAAACAAGTCTCTAAGTGTGGCAGTGTAGGCATTGGCTGGCTGGTCATAGTAGAAATATCATCTATCACAAATAACACGGGATCCTCTTAGCGTGTTGCAGTATGTTTGTAGTTCAGGAAACGTATCAATAAAGACTTTTATTAAATTTTCAGACGATTTACAAACGCAATAGATAACCAAACGAAAACAGAGCTGACTCAGTGATAAGTGCTGAAATGTGGAGTCAGTTTGTGTGTGTGTGTGTGTGTGTGTGTGTGTGTGTGTGTGTGTGAGAGAGAGAGAGAGAGAGAGAGAGAGAGAGAGAGTGAGTGTGTGTGCGTGCGTGCGTGTGTGTGCGAATGCGCACGTGTGTGTGTGTGCGTGCACGTGCGTGTGTGTGCGTGCGTGCGTGCGTGCGTGTGTGGCGTGTGTGTGTGTGTGTGTTGCGTGTGTGTGTGTGTGTATGTGTGTGTGTGTGTATGTGTGTGTGTGTGTGTGTGTGTATGTGTGTGTGTGTCGCAGCATAGGACAGGAGAGTGTTATGACAACACAAACAACACCACCGCCGGATGAAAGACACAGGTAGAATGCCCAGTACGGATGAAGGACACAGGTAGAATGCCCAGTATCAGCAATGTCACGACAATCTTCATCTAGTACTCCCAGTCCTCAGTCTAATTCATTTGTAACAACCAGCCATAGAGCTTAGAAATGTGGTTGTCTGTCAGGAAGTACTTGAGACAGGTAACAACAGACCAGATATCATTTTAACCCCTGTTTTGATACGGCCTCTGCTGAAGTAAAGTTTTTCTCGGTGGGGGCATCCTTGGTAATCTTTCTGCCCAGCAGAGTGTGGACAGTATGTCTGAAGCGAGAGCCCATGGTGTAGTAGATGACGAAGTTGAAAGTGCAGTTGATGTATGTGATGCTAACGATCATCCACACTAAGGAGGTGAACAGATTGTTGTGTCGTCCTCCAGACGTCAGCTCAGGTAGAAAAAGCAAAGACACTCTGAAACACGAAGTACAGATCGAGAAAATATAGACATGTTAACAATAAAAAACCTGCAAAACAAAACAAACAACAACAGCACTACAAGCATCAGCCAGCAGAAAGTAGCGACAAGAAGCGTTGATTTTGGTTTGTTTGTTTGTTTGTTTGTCTGTTAGATATTTGCTCAAACTTAAACGTCATTTCATGTTAAACATTTCAACCAAAGTAGCAAAGTGTTATTGCAATCACATCACGAGAAATGTAAATATATGCACAACACGACATACGTCACATTTGTATCTGATTCCATGCATACATGTGTGTGTGTGTGTGTGTGTGTGTGTGTGTGTGTGTGTGTGTAGAGAGAGAGAGATAGAGATAGATATAGATAGATATATATAGATATAGATATAAATAAATATAGATATAGATATGATATACATGTGTGTGTGTGTGTGTGTGTGTAGAGAGAGAGAGATAGAGATAGAGATAGATATAGATAGATATATATAGATATAGATATAAATAAATATAGATATAGATATGATATACATGTGTGTGTGTGTGTGTGTGTGTGTGTAGAAAGAGAGAGAGAGATAGATAGATATATAAATATAGATATAAATAAATATAGATAGATATAGATATGATATACGTGTGTGTGTGTGTGTGTGTGTGTGTAGTGTGTGCATGCGTGTGTGTATGTGTGTGTGTGTGTGTGTGTGTGTGTGTGTTCAATGCTTCTACATGTATTTCACTCTTGTAATCCTGCTGTGTGCAGTGAGTCCAAATGGGTCTAAAACATAGCACGATACAAGAAAACTTTATTGTGGTTATGATTATGATAATAATAACAATGTTGATGATGATGATGATGATGATCGTCATCATCATCATCATCATCATCATCATCATCATCATCATCATCATCATCATCATCAAACATTGATATTATCATTACTACTTTCATTATCATTCTTCGATTGGATCAACAGGAGAGTCTGTCATCATACTATATAAATTGGTCAGTTCATTACTCAAGCGCATTAGACATTACTTTGAGTTCATAACTTAAGTACATTAGACATTACTGCTAGCTCATAACTCAAGTACATTAGACATCGCTTTGAGTTCATAACTTAAGTACATTAGACATTACTGCTAGCTCATAACTCAAGTACATTAGACATTGCTTTGAATTCACAACTCAAATACATTGGACACTGAAGTTATATCTTAAGTACATCAGACATTGCTTTGAGTTCATAACTTTAGTACACTAGACATTACTGTTAGTTCATAACTTAAGTTCATCAGACATTGCCTTGAATTCATAACTTTAGTACACTAGACAATACTGATAGTTCATAACTTAAGTTCATCAGACATTGCCTTGAGTTCATAACTCAAATATATTAGACATTGTGTTTATAACTTAGGTACATTAGACATTACTGTTAGTTCGTAGCTCAAGTACAGTAGACATTACTGCTAGCTCATAACTCAAGTACATTAGACATTGCTTTGAATTCACAACTCAAATACATTGGACACTGAAGTTATATCTTAAGTACATCAGACATTGCTTTGAGTTCATAACTTTAGTACACTAGACATTACTGTTAGTTCATAACTTAAGTTCATCAGACATTGCCTTGAATTCATAACTTTAGTACACTAGACAATACTGATAGTTCATAACTTAAGTTCATCAGACATTGCCTTGAGTTCATAACTCAAATATATTAGACATTGTGTTTATAACTTAGGTACATTAGACATTACTGTTAGTTCGTAGCTCAAGTACAGTAGACATTACTTTGTGTTCATCACTTAAGTACATTAGACATTATTGTTAGTTCGTAGCTCAAGTATGTAAGGCACTGCTTTGAGTCCATAACTCAAATACATCAGACACTGGTTTGAGTTTGAAACTGTATTTTGACGGAGATGTCTTCTAAATTAATCTTAACATGAATTCTCCCAGCCTAAACCCATATTAAATTGTCAGTGGGGATAGGACTACAATCTATGGTAAGCCGACTAGTTGTTGACTGAGAGACAAAGATTTACATGTACATAACGAAAAGAATAGGAATCTTGGAATTTGGAGTTGTGTTAAAGAGCAAATTATATCACAATTGTGATCTGCCAGCACGAAATCAGTCGAAATTAGCATTTTGGGCATTTTGATTTATACACATTACTGGAAAGTGTACATTCTGCTGATTATTTTGGTACTTGAATAAAGCTTGTACTAAAAAAATGTAGAAGTTATGTATGTTTAAAGTCATTAAGTTGTATGACGGCTATTTTGAGAAAACGGCCTCTAAAGTTTTTGTGTACTCTCCTACACATTTTCCTTAAATTTCTTTATTTGGGGGCTTTGACCCAGTTGGTATCTAATCTTAGCTGTCATTATCTGACCAAAGAGCTTTCTGTCAGTATATTACATGTGCGGGTACTGTACAGGTTATGGTTCATAATAAGAGACAAAAACAGGAACTTTTGGTAGGAAATTGCGTTCTTTCTGCTGCGATCAGTGCAATGAAATACCACTTTAAATTAATTAATCATATATTTTCAAGAAAAAAAGTTCTGTGGGGGATAGATCATAGTCTACAGAAATCAATTTTGAGAAAAAGCCAAAACACCCCAGATAGACCCTTAGTCACCTTTTCAGCTCCTAATGCTGTTCGACTGACAGCGAGTTAAGACTGATTTTGTGGTGTGAGGTCAGAATTAGACAGTCCCGTATAAGTTTCACCAACATCTGCCATCAATTATCAAGCAGACTCCCTGTTTGCGTTGGCAGAATTTGGAAATGGGGAGGGGAGATAAGGAAGCTATGAAACATGAATCTGACACCACCAGAATGATGGATACATTAAGACAGACAGCATGCAGGCCAGTTTATAATGTGTTTGTTTTTTTTAACATATTCAACACTGTCATGATGGCCAATAACAATCAGAATAAGAATCAACTCACCGGAACAAGCCAACGGGAAACACACAGACAATGAAAAAGATGGAGTTTCCAACCAATATCCTGGTCAAAGCAATGTCTCGTGCAGATACACCACCACTGCTGGAGGACATACCTGCCCGCCACTCAGCAGCCTGACGTAATTTGATGACCGTTATAACGGTTGTCACTACCACCACCACAATCACCACCCAGGGAAGACCCACACCATACATGAAAACGTCCAGCAAATCCACCAGCTTTTTGTGTCTGTAATAGAAAGGATGGTCAATACCTATAAAAATGATGCTGTCGGTGAAGGGGTCGTAGGCACAGACCAGGTAATAGCGTATGACCACCAGAAACCTGACCCCTATGACCACAACGAAGACCGCTATGATGATGGCCGTCATGGTGGATGTCCTCAGAACGGTCTGGGACTTGAGAGGCTTCAGGATACAGAAACATCGTTCACTGGCAATGATGGCTGTCAGAACTTGTGACACCCAGGCAAACCCATACAGCCCCAGGAGGTTGTGGTTGGTGATCCATCTCAGAAAGGGTCCATATCTACGAGTACACAACACCAAACTATCAGATCCAAGAAAGCAGAAAAGTGTTCACATGACTGACAAACGTTTACGAAACTGCATGACTGTGCGTTTTGATTGTATTTTCATGACTTTTTTCTGGTTCATGTAAGCTTGAACGCGGACAGTCACAGTTGTTTTGAAGTGTCATCATCATCCCAACTGCAGAGATAAGAAGAAGTCAGTCATGTATGTAGTGGAATAAATGATTGTGGATAAATGAGTCACCTCTGATGACAAGACAACCATGAAAACGTCTTCAGATTAGTCCAGAACGACTCTTTCTCTGGACTAAAGATGACAACATTCAAATGAACTGTTCATGACATAGGTAACGATCTATTGTACTCTCTTCGTCTCTAAATTACTATTCATTATCTTCATCTATCATAATCCTATTGTTAAGTGTTGTGAGGACATTTCTGAGTTCAATTCTGCACATCAGCCAACATGGCAAGCACGCTGAATTATCAAACAATGTGTCGTCAGAGTTAAATGTAAAGCAAAAATAGCGATTTCAGTTTGATTTTCATTACATTACATGTCCCATTATTACAGGAATTACTGTTTCTCAAGTTTGCAAACCAAAAAAATAAAGAAAAGTATGGACTGAAATGTGACATACGGATAAATAGACAGAAAGAGAGAGAGAGACAGAGAGAGGGAGAGAGACAGACAGACAGACACACAGACACACAGACAGACACACTGAGACACACATAGAGAGAAAGACAAAGAAGAGAGACAGACAGACAGATGGAGAGAAGAGAGACAGAGGCAGAGAAAAAAGAGAGACAGAGAGCGACAGAGACACAGTCAGAGAGAGAGAGAGAGAGAGAGAGAGAGAGAGAGAAGACAGACAGACAGACAGAGACAGAGACAGAGAGACAGAAAGAGAGACAGAGACAGACAGACAGACAGAAAGACAGACAGACAGAAAAGAGAAAGGAAGGGAAAAGAGAGAGAGAGAGAGAGAGGTGGTAGTGGTGGTGGTGCTGGGAGACAAAACAGACATGAACATGATACTGACAAGGACAATCATACACAAAGGGTGAGCGCGGTGAAGTGGTTACGCCAACAGACCACACACTTGGAGGTCGTGGGTTTAAACTGTCATCAGTAAAAGAGAACATAAATGTGGAGGTTTCAGCCCCCACCTGCTTCCTTGTAGAATAGTACATGGTATGGGTTCACTGCCAACACTGGCACCAGACAGTCGAGCCTCGTTCATTGTATGGATGCATCATTCAGGTGTTGCTCAAAGCTCGTGACCAACACCACAGGTGTCTCTATCTCCCAGGCCTAGATGATATTGGGATACGTTATGAAAGTAAGTGTAGGGCACAACCCTGATACACAGTCACAGACCTGGATAAATATCCTTAGCATAGTCATCATCATCCATCCCAAATAGCATGACATTCATCATCATCAAGTGATCTGCCGCATGGCGTTGGCGATCATGACCCTCCATATGCGTGTGTCTCTTGTTGCCGCAAGCAAATCTTCCACCCTATCTGGCCTCAGCCACTCTGCAAGTCCGTCCTATATTTTTTCCCTGGGTCTACCTGATGCTCTCTTTCCCTCCAGCTTTCCCTTTGTGACCAGGTGCTCCAATTCACCTTTCCTCATAAAATAGCCTATAAATGTTGCCTGTCTTTTCCTTACCTTCCTTGTCAATGGTCTTCTTGTGTCTGCCTCCATCAAGACTGTCTCGTTTGTTTTCTTTGCTGTCCATGGAACTCGTAACATTCTTCTTAGAAACCACATCTCGGCTGCCTCAATCTTGTTCTGGCTTTGCTTGTTGACTGTCCACGCCTCACAACCGTATAACATTATCGGTTCTATATAACACTCACCATGACATTAACAGATTGTAAATTAAAGCTTCAATGTCAGTGGTGACTCTATGTTGGGGTCTTTAGTGTCAGTGGTTTACAGAGCATGTTGTTGGTGAGACATGGTGATGGTCTCCTGTATGGACAGTCACTCACAGAGTATGGCCCCATGAATCAGCAATTGTTGAAGTTAGTAGGTGGCTGATTATGTAGTGTCTTAAGTCGTCTGAATCACAACGGTCACTGATGAACTATTATGAAGTGAGTGTCACTGGCTGGGTGGTCTGATGGCGGCTCAACATTGCTTTTTTCTATGGAATTGGTGGCACTGGGATTTCGACTGAAAGAACTTTGAATCCAAAACAAGTATGACTGCCCGTGTTAAAGCAAACAGGAACAAGAAAAAACACGAAAAAAGAATAAGAACACGTCTTTAATACAACAAAACAAGACAGGCAAACATTTTCGGCCAACTGGCCTTTGTCAAGTGTAAAATTGCAAACAAACAAAAACTTGATACAAAAATTAGGAGAAAAAGACGGGACGGAACAGCAGGGAAGTTTCAATTTTTTTCTCCTAATTTTTGTAACTGGTGTTTGGTTGTTGGTGATCTTACGCTTGACAAAGGCCAGTTGCCCGAAAACTGGCGCCTGCCTTGTCTTGTTAGGACAATGAAAATAGAATGTGAATATTGTATGTTAGAACAATGAAAACATAATGTGAATATTGAATGTTAGGACAATGAAAACATAATGTGAATATTGTATGTTAGAACAATGAAAACATAATGTGAACATTGTATGTTAGAACAATGAAAACATAATGTGAATATTGTATGTTAGAACAATGAAAACATAATGTGAATATTGTATTTAGAACAATGAAAACATAATGTGAATATTGTATGTTAGAACAATGAAAACATAATGTGAATATTGTATGTTAGAACAATGAAAACATAATGTGAATATTGTATGTTAGAACAATGAAAACATAATGTGAATATTGAATGTTAGGACAATGAAAACAGAATGTGAATATTGTATGTTAGAACAATGAAAACGGAGTGTGAATATTGTATGTTAGAACAATGCAAACGGAATGTGAATATTGTATATTAGAACAACGAAAACGGAATGTGAATATTGAATGTTAGGACAACGAAAACAATGTAAATATTGAATGTTAGAACAATGAAAACATGATGTGAATGTTGTATGTTAGGACAATGAAAGCAATGGAAATATTGTATGTTAGGACAACGAAAACAATGTAAATATTGAATGTTGGAACAATGAAAACATGATGTGAATGTTGTATGTAAGGACAATGAAAGCAATGGAAATATTGTATGTTAGGACAATGAAAACAATGTAAATATTTAATGTTAGAACCATGAAAACAGAGTGTAAATGTTGTATGTTAGGACAATGAAAGCAATGGAAATATTGTATGTTAGGACAATGGAAACAATGTAAATATTTATTGTTAGAA
>JAPXFY010000032.1:25764355-25771855 GCA_030674185.1 Monoplex corrugatus
GTGGATTGTGAATGATAAATACAACTGTATGGAGTGTGGATTATGAATGATAAATACAACTGTATGGAGCGTGGATTATGAATGATAAATAAAAACTGTATGGAGTGTGGATTATGAATGATAAATACAACTGTATGCAGTGTGGATTGTGAATGATAAATACAACTTTATGGAGTGTGGATTATGAATGATAAATACAACTGTATGGAGTGTGGATTGTGAATGATAAATACAACTTTATGGAGTGTGGTTGTGAATGATAAATACAACTGTATGGAGTGTGGATTATGAATGATAAATACAACTGTATGCAGTGTGGATTGTGAATGATAAATACAACTTATGGAGTGTGGATTATGAATGATAAATACAACTGTATGGAGTGTGGATTTGAATGATAAATACAACTGTATGCAGTGTGGATTGTGAATGATAAATACAACTTTATGGAGTGTGGGTTGTGAATGATAAATACAACTGTATGCAGGTGGGTTGTGATTGATAAACACAGCTGTATGCAGTGTGGATTGTGAATGATAAATACAACTGTATGGAGTGTGGATTGTGAATGATAAATACAACTGTATGGAGTGTGGATTATGAATGATAAATACAACTGTATGGAGTGTGGATTGTGAATGATAAATACAACTGTGTGGAGTGTGGGTTGTGAATGATAAGTGCAGCTGTATGCAGTGTGGATTGTGAATAAATACAACTGTATAGAGTGTGGATTGTGAATGATAAATACAGCTGTATGCAGTGTGGGTTGTGAATGATAAATACAACTGTATGGAGTGTGGATTGTGAATGATAAATACAACTGTATGGAGTGTGGATTGTGAATGATAAATACAACTGTATGGAGTGTGGATTGTGAATCATAAATACAACTGTATGGAGTGTGGGTTGTGAATAATAAATACAACTGTATGGACTGTGAGTTGTGAATGATAATACAACTGTATGTAGTGTCTATGTGAATCATAAATACAGTTGTATGGGGTGTGGTTGTGAATGATAAATACAACTGTATGGAGTGTGGGTTCTGAATGATAAATACAACTGTATGGACTGTGAGTTGTGAATGATAATACAACTGTATGGAGTGTGGATTGTGAATAATAAGTACAATTGTATGGAGTGTGGGTTGTGAATGATGAATACACGGCAGGCGAATCGGCCCTTTTTCCTCCTATTTAGTAAGGTGCGCCGCCATCATCTTGATAGCACTGGCTGAACCCTGCTTGGCCTCTGACCCCATTTCTCACGTTCCCTAGCCCCTGCAGGCCTTCCGCATTCCTTCTTTGTTCTCACTAGAATTGAGCTCGGTGCCAGAATTTTTTCCACCACTTTAACTGCTCTTGTTTCAATTGCGCTCTTTCTGTCTGAATGACCGTTAAGCATAGCTTGTAGGGAAAAGTGTGTAGATCAGTTCTGTGGTTATTATTTGAAAGGGACAGAATTTGTACCGTGTGATTTGTTTGTATTTCTGTGCTAAGTGTTTTCTTTGATTTTGTTATCATGGAAACGATGCTCACTCATTCTTACAACGAGCATATCGACCGTTTGAATTGTTTGTGTCGACTGTGTGGTGAAAGAGTGAAAAGACAAGTGAAAGACAAACAATTTAAGGTGAAACTGTGTGCAAATTACGCTGGGGATTTATCTCTACTTCATGACATAGACGTCAGCCGGGATTTGGAAAGCAAGCATCCGAAAGGTATGTGCAGTAATTGCCATCATACATTGACTCACTGCAAAAAATATTCCGAAGCTTGAAAAAATGCTGTTTTACAAAATGCAGCCGAAAAGATCAGAAGAAATTTTAGAGAACATCACTGAAAATGATGCCACCAAAGTGCTGATATCAGAGAGCAGGGACGGTTGTGAGAAATATAGACAGCTGGATACACTTTTCTCACAAGTAGGCCTACATGACAAAATTTTACACCAACGGCCAATGACCTAGACAGACATAGATGAGCTAGAAATCAGCTCGTATCACTGCCTACATGTCTTTCTTTCGTACACACTTTGGACAGAAGAGTCATTCCAAAACAACACCTGTTGGAATGCCATTGCATCCCCTTTATTCAGACACACAGATTTGGACTGGCTCAGCACGGAGAACAGGGGGGGGTGAAGAAATGCATGCAACAGTTAACAAATTGAAACGTAGAATTTGGGGAATGAAGAGTGAAACACAAAAACTTCGTTTTCTGCTCTCTGAACTCGTGCTGGTGGTGTCACCTGCATATCATGGTGGCTGCCCTCTGCTTGCAGAAAGTCAGTAAAGATTTCATGAAGTACTGATGTCCCCTCCATCCCCACTCCTATTTTACCCCTCTCCTCCCCCGCTTCTTTGTCTTTTCTTTTTTTTTATATTTTGCCGTCGTTTGTACTTGCTTACTTGGTGTACATCTCTCTCTCTCTCTCTCTCTCTCTCTCTCTCTCTCTCTCTCTCTCTCTCTCTCTCTCCATGTGTGTATGTGTGTGTGTGTGTGTGTGTGTGTGTGTGTGTGTGTGTGTGTGTGTGTGTGTGTGGTGTGTGTTGTTACTATTGTTGTTGATGTTGATAAACTTTAAGTCATTGAAACATAGCGCATTTATTGAAACGTTAGTTATGTATATGGTGGATAAAAAATGAGTGCTAGTGAGAAAAAAGTGTTCGTTGTGTGGAATATGTGAAAACTCAGTGCTGTTCTGTGCCCTGTACACCTACATTACGGCACTGCCTCTTGCTATTTACAGGAAAGCGTCCTTGCGATGTTTCTTTCAGCATGGCATCATGCATTTATGCACCTTTCATCACATGTACAGATTAACGGCAAGAAAAAGAAACTGCTTATTACACCACGAGTTAAAAATGCATGTGTTTTGCATCGTGACAGTGAGTTTCTTCACTTATTGTTTTTTTCATTAACTTTCAATGTGTTGCACGCGTGGCTGTGCCGTTAAAGTACTACTAGTGTTTGGTATCAATAGAAACCTCAGCTTCTTGACTTTAACGCTACTGTGGTTTCAAAAGATTGTAGAGAAGCATTTTAACGTTATAACAGAATTTATTAAAAAATAAATGTACTCCGTGTATTCCACAAGCCTCCAGCTCACCGACAGTAAGTAAAAAAGAAAGGGTAGGGACTGATCGCTGCTGCAGAGCGAGCTGGAAGAGCACATCCAAGTTTTGCACGGGAAGCTCTTCCAGCCGTGCGCTGTAGTGTTAGTGAGCAGGCGGTGTGTTTATCTTTTCACAGCTGCCTTTCCCCTTGTTGCCTAGCGCCTGACCTCCAGGTCACGTTTGCTGGGTCAAACAAATTAATATCTGGCAGGGAGCAGACGTGAATACAACAGTATGGAGTGTGGATTGTGAATGAAAGATAAATACAGCTGTATGCAGTGTGGATTGTGAATGATAAATACAACCGTATGGAGTGTGGATTGTGAATGACAATACAACTGTATGCAGTGTGGATTGTGAATGATAATATAACTGTGTGGAGTGTGGATTGTGAATGATAATATAACTGTATGGAGTGTGGGTTGTGCATGATAAATACAACTATATTGAGTGTGGGTTGTGAATAATAAATACAGCTGTATGGAGTGTGGATTGTGAATGATAATACAACTGTATGGAGTGTGGATTGTGAATGATAATACAACTGTGTGGATTGTGGATTGTGAATGATAAGTATAACTGTATGGAGTGTGGATTGTGAATGATAATACAACTGTATGGATCGTGGATTGTGAATGATAATACAACTGTGTGGTGTGGATTGTGAATGATAAGTATAACTGTATGGAGTGTGGGTTGTGAATGAATGATAAATACAACTGTATTGGTTATGAATTATGAATGAAAAAACAAGTTTATCGGTGTATGTTGTGAATTGTGAATGATACTAAAGACATTTATCATAAAAGCTATGAGAAAAGCAACTGTACGGTTTGTGAATTATAAACGATAAAAACATTATCTATAAATACTGCCCGTCAAAGAGTAAGAATGAAATACCAGGAATAATTGATCAATACAATCAGAAAACAAAAACATGCGGGTAAGGACTCTGTTGATGTGGAACAGCGTCGGCTGTGGCTGAGCAGGTCGATTCTTTAGTGACAGTCTTTGGCTCAGTTGACGCACATGAAGGCTGATGGCTGTGGCTAGGTGGTCATTGTCACAACTTTCTGTCTCTCTTCTTTCTGTCCAAGTGAAGTCGAGTTCGTTTTTACTCTATAATGGCGATGCCTGAAAGTACAGCCGGTCATCAGGTACAACAATTTGTAGCTGTCTTTCCCAGGTGTCCACATTGACATCAGCGCACATCTGTCATGTGTATCCTATCTTTTTTTCTAGTCGTGCAGTTCTTGTTTGTTTCCTTCTTTCTTCGTTCATGGGTGCAAGTTTAGCTGTTATGCTGAGATATCTGAATGCATAACACTATTCATGTTATTTAGTTAGTACGCTGTAGTTTTCGGTTCCAGTAAATCTTTTAGTAAGAAAACCATGCGACGGAAAACAAAATAAAACAACACCCCCCCCCCCCCCGCACCCCCCGCCTCTTAAACTATTTTAATTTCGTGAAAAAAAGTTGTGAGCATCGCTCGATCATCTTGCTTTATAAAATCTATATGGTTCAGAGCCGTTGAATTATTTACATTATTTTGCGATAAAAAAACAACCCAAATAGACCAGACCTGGCGAATAATTTCATAACAACCAATAGGAAATGTGCAAAGACAGCAAGATAACATCGCCTGGAGTGCCCCTCACTGGACACCAGAAGGACGACATAAGACAAGAAGACCTGAAATACTTGGTGACGAGCCAAAGAACACCTCAAGAGCCTGAAAAAAAAACATGGGATACACCGTATAAAACGTCTGATGCTTGGAACAAACGTGAAGCACCTAGCACAGAACCTGTCCTGGGTAAATATGGCCAGATAATTAAGACAGATGAATCAACTCGTGCAAAATTGATGGATAAACGGAGGAGGAAAAGGGAAATGAGGAAGACTATAAAAGGATACACAAAGAAATCAGGAACATGCTCAATGAAGCTACGGAAATTTGGCTGGAAACAAAATGCACAGAAATAGAAGACCAAAACAAAACACGTACGTTTATGTACAGAAACGAGGAAGAAATTGCCCGACAGGAACAAAGATGCGCACATCAACTGGTTGCTTAAAATCTTAAGATGGTACGATTATTATGAAAAATGACAAGGTATTATATAAATAGAAGAGTACATTTATTATGTAGATAGAAGAGTACATTAATGACCTTTTCGAAGCCGACAGAAAAGGGGAACATGGTATAAGACTGAACGTTGAAGGACCACCAATAATGAAAGATGAAGATAGAGTAGCATTGCAAAAGAGGAAACTGGAAAAGCCCCGTGGCCAGACAATATTACTACAGAAACGATTGAGGGTCTAGATAAATTTGATATAGAAAAAGTAACAATCCTCCTAAATGAAGTTTATGACAACGGAAAAATCCATAAAGAAATGTCAAAATTAATTTACTGTGCACTTCCTAAGAAAACAGAGTCTATAGTATGCGAGCTCCACCGAACAAACAGCTTGATGAGCCATGTGACAAAGTTTCTATTAAGAATAATCATGAGAACAAGGAACAGAATCAAAATAGAAACAGCAGAATAAAAATGTGAATTTGTTGAAGGGAAAGGAATTATTAATGCCATATACCTCGTAAGAACTCATAAAAAGATCAATTGAAAAATCCCTAAAGATATGTCAAAATCGATTTTCATTGCACTTCCAAAGAAAACAGGGACTATAAAATGCGAGCTCCGTCGTACGATCAGCTTGATGTGTCATATGACAAGGATTCTTTTAAGAATAACAACCATGATAAGAACAAGAAACAGAATCAAACCAGAAATAGCAGATCAATGTGGAATTGTTGTAGGAAAGGAAGTGTTAGTGCCATATATATTCTAAAAACTCTCACAGAAAGATCATTTGAGTTGAACAAAAGATCTATATTTTATGTTTTGTTGATTACGCCAAGGCTTTTGATTGAATGAGACATGAAAAGTTGATCAACCAGCTGGAAAGACTCAGTGTTGATGGGAAAGCTCTAAGAATGATAAGGAATTGGTATTGGGAACAAGTAGCAACAATGCGAGTAGAAAAAGATGTAAGCTCTTTCCAAAATATCAAGCGAGAGGTTAGGCAGGGATGTGTTCTACCACCAGATTTGTTTTCACTTTACAGCAATACCATCATGAGAAACCTAGAAGAATGCTTTGGGAAAAAGTTTGGAGAATAAAATATAACAATTTTCTTTATGCAGACGACACCATTCTGAATGCAGAACGGTTCTAGCTGCAGGAAAAAATGATCAACAGAATCTTGTGAATAAAAGAGAAATAAAAAGCATAAATAAAAGGCTAGAGCTAAATAGGTAGAAGTCTGAAGTCATAGTAATCAGTAAAAACAATCCACTCATGCAAAATAACAGTAAACTGCACAACATTAAGACAAGTTAATACGTTTAAATGTCTGGGATGAGTCATTTCACCAGACGGCAGATGCGTATTAGAAATAGCCAACAAAACCGGCCAAACTGAAACAGCATTCAAGAAAACGAAAAGCGTTCTCATCAACAATCAATTCACATCAGGAAGAGAGTTCTTCAATGTAGTATAGAACCGATATCATTGTATGGGTGCGAAGCGTGGATAGTCAACATTACAAGTCAGAACATGATTAAGGCAGCTTAAGTGTGGTTTCTATGACGAATGTTAAGAGATTTATGGACAGCAAAGAAAACAAACGGGACAGTCTTGAAAGATGTAAACACAAAAGAAAGATTAATGAAGAAGATTAGGAAAAACAAGCAGCAAACATAGGACATTTTATGTGGCAAGAGAAATTTGAGCACCTAGCAATAACAAGAAGGCTGCAGGGCAAAAGAGTACCAGGTAGACCCAGGGAGGTTATTCTATGGATCTGTGGAGTAGATGAAGACAGAAGGTGTGGGAGATTTAGGCCAACTTGCAGCAACAAAAGATATATTCTATGGCTGGCCATAATCGCCAACGCTGTGCGCCAGGGCACATGATGATGATGACGAAATAAGGTCACAAAATATTGCAAAAACAGATAGGTTCAGTATTTAATGAAAGTAAAGGTTTTCTGGAAAATAAAATAAAAACTGCACCATTCATCGTTGAAGCTTTGAATAACAGCAAAAGCAGGTAATGTCTCATTATTTGAGCAACAGGGGATTGTTAATGTTGTACTTTATGTACAGGTGAACATTGCACAGACTGTAGTTAGTGTAGGACACCCGTATCAGCTTGCGTGTTGTTTTTGAGACTCACTCGTCTTTCATTGAAAGTACGATCTAAGTATTGTTGATGTTGTCGTCGTCGTTGTCGTTTTTGTTGTTGCTGTATGTTTTGTTGTCGTCGTCGTTGTCGTTAACGTTGCATTTGTTGTTGCATCTAATCTTATC
>JAPXFY010000032.1:25774355-25779355 GCA_030674185.1 Monoplex corrugatus
ATCTGCTGGTGCAGTGTGCTGCAGTTCGTTCATCAGAGTGTGTGCACAACCTTTTTCGTCCTGTGGATCTTCATGACGTACTTGGTAGAGAGTCTCCTTCTGCAGACACATGGTAATTCCATTTGTACCATATTGATTGTCCATTTTGCATTTCCAGTCGTGATGGGTTAGTGCCAATTGATTCATTATTCTCTCTCCCTTTCGGTGAATCCTGAGAGCATTTTTTTCTTTGTAGACTTAGAGGCAAGTTAAAGGAAGGCAAGATGGGGAGCCAGCCTACAAAACCCATAAATCTAACCTTTCTTAGTAGTGTCAGCCAGCCTTTCCTGCCTATCCACCAGACTGTTCCAGGCAGTCAGTGGTCTAGCCAAGTATCGGAAAACAAAAACTCTGGAGAGAGCCGGGCGGCAGAAAGACTTCCATCATACATAAACGTGTATGATTTACATGAAGATGATTAATGACATACTATCTAAACCTACATTTCAGAAAGATACCAGCCCTGGTGAAATGCTATTGGAAATATACTTCTGAAAAAAGTGCAGTATGTAAAGTTGGTTCATATGTGGATTCAGCTTAAAACAAGTTGAAACACATAATATGATTAAAAATGCATGAAACAGTGCAGAAAAGACAAGCCCCTTGTCCAGGCAAGGTTCAATATTTTGACATCAACAATTTTCTGAGCACGCCACACACCACACACACACACACACACACACACACACACACACACACACACACACACACACACACACACACACACACACAACACACACACACCAACACACACACACACTACACACACACACAACACCACACACACACACACACAAACACACAAACACACAAACACACAAACACACAAACAACAAACACACAACACATACACAAACACACACACACCCCACACACCACACACACACACACACACACACACACACACACAACACACAATTATATAGTGTTTATGATGAATAACAATAAGTCATGATGATGATGATGATGATCATGATACTACTACAACTACTACTACTACTACTACTGCTGTTGCTTCTGCTACTACTACTACTGCTACTACTACTACGACAACTACTACTACTACTACTACTACTTCTACTACTACTACTACTGATAATAATAATAATGATATAAGAAGAAGAAGAAGACGAAGAAGAATGACCGTTATCACAATCACCACCGTGATCATTATGATCATCATCATCATGATCATCATCACAATAATAATAATAACAATAATAATAGTACAACAACAATAACAGTAATAATAATAATAATAATTATGATAACAATAGTAATAATAATAATAGAAACAATAATAATAACAACAACAGCAACAATAATGATAACAATAGCATAATAATAATAGTACAACAAGAATAATAATAATAACAACAATAGTTAATATAATAATGAGAATGATAACAATGATAATAATAATGGTAATGAGAATAATAACAATAATAATAATAATAATAACAATAATAATAGTAATAATAGTAATGATGATGATGATAACAATAATAATAGTAATAACAATAATAATAATAATAATTGCCATAATACTGATGATAATAATGATACAACTACTACTACTACTTTCTTCTACTACTACTACTACTAGTAGTAGTAGAAGAAAGTAGTAGTAGTAGTCTATAGTAGTAAAAGTAGTAATAGCAATAATACAACAACACATCTGACATCAGCAGCAGCAGCACCACCACCACCACCACCACCACCCACCATTGCCATTATCGTCGTCGTCGTCATCATCATCATCATCATCATCATTGTCGTCGTCGTCGTCGTCGTCGTCGTCTTCGGTATCTTTTTTGTGCGATGCAAAGAACGCTTTTGGTCTGATATGGAGAGGACAGACAAAGAAAAGAAAACAAATCAAGGATGATGCACCTCTTCCTGGACGATCTCTTGCTGTCTTGCCTTCCACTCCTTTGAGTGAGAATGAATATTAGGAGAGAGTCATGCCGCATCACGTGTCCGAAACAAGCCTGTTTTGTTGATTTAACTTTTCATAGTAATTTAAATGAAAATATGAATGGAAGGATGTACCGCACTAGTTTTACAACAACAACAACAACAACAACAACAAAGAAACCGATCTGTGAACAATGTTTATCAATTTCATGTGCCCTGGATGGGTGTAGGACTAGGATTTCCAGTGGTTACTGTCAAAAGATTTACAGTATTGAGCAGGATGATGGTTATTGTCATTTAAACAAAAATCAACTGATCAGTAGTGTGCACTGACAGTTTTTCCCTGAAATGCTTTTTGTCATTTATATTATGATAAAATTGGAAATGGCTTTACATTTTAGGTGGTTTAGTCTTTGAAAAGTGTATGTGCAAGTAAACAGAGATACTGTGTGTGTCTGTGACTGTAAAAGAAACAAGAATAACAGACACGAGTTTAATAGTAAATACCTTACAGAAGTAGTATTACTATAGTTGTAGTTGCAGCAGAAGCAGCAGCAGCTGCCAAAAATGTCAACAGTATCAGCAGCAACAACAACAGTAGTAATAGTAACTTTCGTACTTTAATTTTACCACCATTAGTTCAACATGTGGAAAGTTTTTGCAACTACATTGCCCTCTTTAACTTTTTCCAGACAAATAAGGATCGTCAATCCACTGGTGATAATAATGATGACGATAGTTTTCACTATCATCATATTATTATCATCATTAGTAGCAGTAGTAGATGAAGAATAAGAACAAGAAATGATAATGGCAGTTATGGTGTTAATAAAAAGAAAAACAGAAGAAGAAGAAGAGGAAGAAGAAAAAGAAGACGATGGTGATGGTGATGGTGATGGTGATAACTGTGACGACGACGACGACGATGATGACGATGATGATGATGATGATGACGACGACGACGACAGAGATGATGATAAAAGGAGATAAATGGTGTGCATACCCGTCCTCATAACCTGGTGTGAGTCTTCATGTGGGATAAATGGCCAATCCTGGAGGGTTATATCCTTCCACAGGCACTAGATGGTAAGATGTCGTATTCACTTGGGTTCTGCTTCCATCAGTCTGTCTTCTGTAGAATATTAATTGTTCTGTGCTGTAGAGGTGTGATTGTGCTCTGCATACACTAATGCCACCAGCTTACTGTGTTGTGAGCAATGCCTTCAAAACTGGCGATGTAGATACCACCACTAATCATATTGACAATCAGGATATTCCAGTATCGCTGTAATGGTCTTGCTAAGTCATAATATCATTGCTTCAGCTTTCAGAACAGAAGCGTCTGTAAGACGCACTTGTCTTCCATAAGAACAATATGTCTTCAATGTGTCTTGTCCAACAAACCTGACATTTACTGAGTACAATTCTATACCTAATAAGCCACTCTTCTTCAGATCGTGAATGTTGAACAATCGAATTGCCACCTAATATAGCAGAAGTTCCACAGGCAACTTTGTTAAAACTGTAAGAACTGTTGAAAGTTCTACTGATGGGTAGTTCAGGTCCCACATCAGTATAGCAGGGTGCTCAGGACTACTGCTATGTATACACCAATCTGTGTGGCAGTCCTAATGGCATGGACTACTCACGACCTCTTGGTCAAACTATCAAAGACGGAACAAGCCTCAGACACGCACAGTACCACATCAGCTTCAATAGTTCCATTGGTTTCGCAGTACTGACCATGTAGCGGTTTTTAATGATTGTTTACGTCGCATTTATAAAAAAAATACGGAATCAAATAAAAATCAAAACATAGGAAACAAGCAAACGCACAAAATACATGTAACAGAACAAAAAAAACCAAAAAAACCAAACGAAATGTACACGAACAATTAAAATAATGACAAGACATTTCACATCTATATTCATTACATGCATGATATTCTTGAATTACATACGTGTTCTGGACATATCAGTGCCGATAACTAACAGCAAACCAAAGCATGCATGTTTGGTGATTTGGTCGTGTATCACCAAAATGCTGCGGGTCAAGTGATGCCTTGTTTCAAAACTAATCAGTTTATTTCATGACATATTCATTCATGCCTCATATGTCTCTCACTGTCATAAACTATCTTCAAATTCTTCTTCAAATTCTGAACAATTTTTTTTCCTGTGGTAGATTACATGATAAAAGATAATTAAATTTTATGTGAAGCATATTAACTCTAACACGTTATCTGATCCAGCATTAGTGCCATATCTAAACTGTACATCCCCTGCTTCTTTGAAGGTTATACGAGCGTAGAGCATGTAAACAAACATTATTCAGAAATGTTTGTAATTGTTGCTAGAAGGTCTGCGCAATCTACGTCTCCAGAACATTGCAAACTATCATGTTGGTTTCCTGCTTCCTATGTATTTCTACAAAATGAATATGCATTATCGCTTTTAATGCTCACTTTTATCAAAACAACATGTGTAGCAGATACGCGTTATATTAATCTAATTTAAAACAGATTAAGGTTTATCAATTTTTTTCTTCTGAGTTTCTTTCAAATACTTCATTCAATTGAATTGCTTCGATTGTTTCATTCATTCATATAAATATTCAAATCTGGTTTCATTTTGGTCAATATTTGGTAAATACTCATAACTGAACTTCTTTTTATATACAAAGTCAATCTGAGCATATTTTAATCATTTACAGATATCTCACTTTCAATACATAGGCTCTTTTCTGTAAAAAGCATTTGAATTCAGAGAATCTGGTGCCTTTGCTTCCAGATCATGTACATGGCATGTAATCGCGCTCACTGCTGTGTCAGCAAGTGTCTTTGGGTGGATATAAACCACTTTTAAATGTACGTGTGTGGATTCCTATAGCAGATAGTATGGCAGCATCTAAGGGTCATGAACTCTACGTCAGACAAGCACACCTTGTACGTGACAGTGACCTTGTTTGGGTGACACAACTGTTTTTTAAATAAACACATACTCCCCCTCCTCCTTTCTTATCTACATCCTCAGTCCTGTCTCCT
>JAPXFY010000032.1:25781855-25784355 GCA_030674185.1 Monoplex corrugatus
GAAATTAAAATCAGGTCTGATATTGACTTTCCAAAACGAGCAAAAAACATTTCATCACAAATTACAACCGCAACTTACATATCTGACCTGATCAAACAATCCAGCATAACTATGGATGAAATAGCCGAGAAACCAACGTTAACGCCTATCCCTACATGGGAAATGCTAAAAGCCACGTTTGATCTCGATTATGCAGACGTTAAAAAAGATGATAATGTCAACATTACGCTATCCACAGCTTGTGAACACATCGATGAAAAGTACCGTACCCACCTCCACATTTTTACTGATGGGTCAGTCTTAGCAAATCAGAGCGCTGGAGCAGCGTTTTATGTTCCAAAATTTAACATTAAAAAGTCTTTTTACATTGGGGCAAATGTATCTATATATACAGCAGAATTGGTCGCTGTTGTTCAAGCGTTGCATTATTTAATAAGCCTTTGGCCTGTGTCTTTCAAAGTAGTTCTGTTTGTTGATTCAAAATCTGTATTATATGCCTTACAGTCTTTTGATACAGACACAAGACCTGATTCAATAATTGAGGCAAATCATCTAATACACTGTTTAAAGATAAATGGCTCGGAAATCAGTTTATGCTGGGTGCCTTCTCACGTTGGTCTTCACGGCAACAACGTAGTTGACAGAGCAGCTAAATCCGGTGCACTCCATTCTGAAAATTCCATAGAATTACATGTTAACACCTCGGTAAAAGAAGCTTACAACTCGCTAGAATTAGCATCATGGATTCGATTTCATGAACATTTAAATGAAAAATTTGTGTCTCAAAAAAGAATAAAACTTTCAGTTCAAAATTTGTTGTGACACAAACTTTTCATGGAAATGTTCATGAAAACGAATCCATGAGGCTGATTCTAGCAAGTTGCAAGCTTCTTTTACGGAAGTATTAATACGTAATTCTGTAGTATTATCAGAATTGTGTGCACCTTGCTTAGCTGCTCTGTCAACTACTTCGTTGCCGTGAAGACCAACGCGAGAAGGCACCCAGCATAAACTGATATCTGTACCTTTTATCCTTAAACGATGTATAAGATGATTTGCCTCAGTAATTATATCAGGTCTTGTGTCTGTATCAAAAGACTGCAAGGCATATAATACAGATTTTGAATCAACAAAGAGAACTACTTTGAAAAATACATGTGTAAGGTTTACTAGATAATGCAACGCTTGTAAAATAGCGACTAATTCCGCTGTAAAGATAGATATATTTGCCCCAATGAAAAATGACTTTATTATTTTATATTTTGGGACATAAAATGCTGCTCCAGCACATTTATTTTTTAAGACTGATCCATCGGTAAAAATATGGAGGTGGGTACGGTATTTTTCATCGATGTGTTCTCTTGCTCTGCATATCGAAATGTAACGTTTTCATATTTCTTAGCATCTGTATAATCAATATCAAAAGTAGCTTTTAGCATTTCCCATGTAGGGATGGTCGTTGTGGATGGTGTTTCAGCTATTTCATCCAGATTTATGTTAGACTGTTTGACCAGGTCAGATACGTAAGTTGCAACAGTCATTTGTGATGAAATGTTCTTTGCTCGTTTCGGAAAGTCAACATCTGACCTGATTTTTACTTCCTTACTCACAAAATTGTCCGTTTGTGAAGAAGTTCTAACGGCAAACTTTGCTGTCGCTAACTCACGATAGTTGTTCAGAGGCAGAATTCCAGCAACTTTGTACGTTTCCAGGCAAGAAGCATGGACTGGTACACCTAGTGCAATTTTAAGACTTTTGCAGTCTAAGCTTTGAATCTTCTTTAGTAAATATTTTTGGTGCACTGAAGAACACTTCTTGTGCATAGGATAATTTAGATCTTACAGATGAAGTAGTATGTTTGTATCCATTCCCCAGGGTAATCTGCTTATTATCTTTAGAAAATTTAAGGCTTTCATTGCTTTTGTTAAAATATAATCAAAATGGACATTCCAGGTTAATTTCGATGTTATAAAGACTCCCAGAAATTTTACAACCTGCTTGTAATGTAGCACTTCACCATGCAGTTTGAAAGTAGGCAAGATGACTTAAAGTACCACCAGGATTAAATAGCATCATGTTAGTTTTTTCCGCTGATAACGACAGTCCATTTTCTAACATGTAGTTTCCAAGATTATCAAGATCAGACTGATACAACTTCCTGATGTAATTCTGTGCTCTCTGTGGAGTTGTCTTTTTTAAAGTAATATTCATCCAAATACATATATCATCAGCGTACTGTACCAAAACAACACGATTTGAGAGTGCATTAGGAAGATCCTGTATAAGGATATTAAATAAAATAGGTGCTATCACTGAACCTTGAGGGATTCCCATATCAAGACGTCGCGAAGTAGAATAATTTGTTCCCACTCTTGCTTGAATTGTTCTATTGGCTAAATAGGACTTAATATAATTATACATATTGCCAGATAAACCAATAGATTTCAGCTTGTACAATACACGTGTATGCCAAACGTGATCATACGCTTTTTTCACATCA
>JAPXFY010000032.1:25789355-25824355 GCA_030674185.1 Monoplex corrugatus
TTTTGAATGATCTCATGGTTGAAATTAATTCGTTCTGTTTCCTCCATGTTAGCTTCTGTTGTTGGTGGTGGTCTGTTCAAAAGCTCACCGAAATGCTCAGCCCCTGTAACTTCGTGTTCTGTTTCTGATGAAAGAATTTTGTCTTTACTTGTGTGTGATCAGTATGTTGGTGATTCCATGATACTTGACACAGACCATCCACTTTCCGTTGCATTGTTTTCTTTTGTTGGCTGCATCCTCTGTCTAATTTACAAGTTCTTGTACGCTCACTTTTCTGATTTTAACATCATCTTCACTGTTCCTCACAGTTCAGACAGCTTCCTTCTATTGTGCTCGGTATGTTTGTGTTAGTCTCCCTAACAGAGTTCTAATGAGTATTTTCTACAGGATTCTCCAGTGGCTTGTCACGTGTCTGTATTGATTCACTCTTTTCTCTTCTCCTGCCAGAGCTTAGAACTTGTTCTTCAGTTGTTTGACAAAAGTGCTCTTCTCTCTGGAGTCTTGCAGTTTCTCCATATCAAATTGTTGGTGTCCTCTTTTTTTGTCCCAGATCCTGTTTTCCTCAGCTTTAATTTCAGTGCTGCCATACCAGAAGGTGGTCATTGGTGATATAGGCTCTTCTTCTCAATGTGATGTTCAGAAGTAATCATCTCTATATGCCATTGATCATCAGGTGGTTGATATATTTTCTCTTCCACTGGGGAAGCACATTAACTTGAGGATGTCATGGTGTGGAAAAAGGATCCCTGTCATGACAATGTCATAGATAGTACGAACATTCAGCAGCCTCTCTTCATTATGTACATTAATACTACAGCAGCAGGAATGAGACTTTTGCTTTGATTCTGAGTAACAGATTATCAGTGATTTGTTTTGCAAATCGTTCCTCTCTTCCCTATACAAATCTGTACCTTCTCCCAATTCTATTTCTCTATGTTTTCCTCCATCTCCTTCATTCGTCCACTGACTATAGGTGTTGATTTGTTACAGTTATGAAGATGATGTCTTTGTTCAGGTGTTGCTGGAAACAGTTCAGTCACCCCCACCATAAACTATGACCAAGGAAACAACATTATATTCCCAATAAACACGTCACAATGTCTGGTTCTGCAGAACCGATCCCAAGACTTCATCCCCTGGAAAAACTCTGACAACATCCTTGACCAACAGACAGCAGACGTCATGTTGAAATTGCAGACCTTGGTGGTTCTGCCCATCACCGTTCTGATTGGTGTGCCTGCTAATGTCATCAACATGGTGGTGTTCTACAAGCACAGCTTAAAGGAACGTATCAATGTCTGTCTGTTTGCTCTGTCATTAGCAGATGGCCTGTACCTTGTTGTCAGTATAACTATGCTGGGAGAGCAGATTTATCTTTTGTCTACTACAGGAGATCAGTGAGTTTCACACACACACACACACACACACACACACACACACACACAACACACACACACACACACACACACACACACACACACACACACACACCACACACACACGCCAGATGCCGAGCTACATTACATACTTTAAGCCTGTTTACGAAGCACTCACAGCACAGTAACACAGGCACAGACACACACAGCACACGTAAAACACACAACACACACACACACACACACACACACACACAACACACACACCACAACACAACACACACACACACACACACATGGCAAGCCATCTGATATCAGCATCATCCAAATACATGCACCAACATCCGCAAGTTCTATTACTTGTTAGAGACAACCAGAGCTCAATGTTAATCACAGCACATTATAACAATAATGGGAGATTTTAACGCTAAGGTGGAAAAGGAGAGAGTGGAAGTGAATTGACATAGCTGGATCTCATGGCCTTAGCACGCAGAATGAAAGAGGAGAGAAACTTGTTGAGTGGGAACGATTAAATGAACATATAAATATGAAATTAGGAAACACTTGGTTTGAGCAGCCTAACACAAGAAAATGGACATGGATGAATCCAAGAGACAGTACAAGAAATCATATTGATCACATCCTCATAAACAGAGGATTTAGACATTCTTCACTGATAGCAAAAACAGTACTAGGCGCACACTGCAACAGTGATCACAATCCTGTAATGGGAAGATCTAGGCTGAAACTAAAGATACAAAACAGTCCAAAATTAACATCAAACTAAATCTTGGACTTTTTAAAGACAAATGAATGTTCTCGTGAAAATTTAAACACACGTGTCCAAAACAAATCCAATACTGTGGAGGACATTGGTGACAGTGAGGAAAGATGGACAGAGTTGAGAAATTCGATAAATAAAGCTTGTGAATCCGTAGAGTTGAAGGAAAAGCAAAGAATAACTGGAAGACAAAAAAAATTAGGCTACATGGAAAAAATGGAGGAAGGCTAAAGGAAAGGAGGAAGAAAACAAAAAAGAAATACAAGGAAATCAGGAATAAGTGCAATGAAGCTAAGGAAGCTTGACTGGAAACAAATTACAAAGAAATAGAAGACCAACACAAAACGGTTCCTCGGTGCAGTTTATGTACAGAAACATTGAAGTAATTGCCCACAGGAAAAACGACGTGCACATCAACTGGTTGCTTAAAATCAAAAGATGGTGCGATTATTACAGAAAAAGACAAAATATTAGATAGATGGGGAGAGTACATTAAAGATGAATATTATATTGAAAAAATAATAGTCTTCCTAAATAAATGAAATCTATGGCAGTAGAAAATCCATAGATATTTTAAAATCAATTTTCATTGCACTTCCAAAGAAAGCAGGGGTTGTAGAATGCCAAATCCATCATACAATCATACATCAGTCATGTAACAAACATTCTATTATTCTATTAAGAATAATCACGATGAGGACTAGGAACAGAATCAAAATAGAAAAATAGCAGAAGAACAATGTGGATTTGTTGAAGGGAAAGGAATTATTAATGCCATATACATATACAGCTAAAGAACTCTCATAGAAAGGTCAGTCGAGTTAGAATAAGGATTTTATGCTTTCTTGATTATGCCAAGGCTTTTGTTCTGATAAGACACAAAGAACTGATCAATCAACTGGAAAGGCTCAATGTTGTTGGAAAAGATTGAGAATAATCAGAACTGTGTATTGGGAACAAACAGAAGCAAAGAGAATAGAATACAAACTAAGATGTTTCCACTATATCAAAAGAGGGGTTAGCCAGAATGTGTTCTTTCACCAGATTTGTCTTCACTTCACAGCGAAACTATCATGAGAAACCTAGAAGAATGCCCTGGGATAAAGGTTGGAGGAAAAATAATAAACAATCTTTATTATGCAGATGACAACACTGTAACTGAAGAAAATGAAAAGACCCACAAAATCTTGCGAGTGTGATAGAAATAGAAAGCAGAAATGAACGGTTGGAGCTAAATAGCAAAAACACTGAAGTCATGGTAATCAGTAAAAATCAAGAAATCCCCTCATGAAAATTGACAGCCATGGCACAACATTGAAACAAGTTGATAAGTTTACATATCAGGGAACAGTCATCTCACTATATGGCAGATGCACATCAGAAATAGCCAGTAGGATTCAGCCAAGCCAAAACAGCATTCAAGAGAATTAAAAGCGTTCTTACCAACATATGCCTATCAATGAACATGAGGAAGAGTGTTCTGGAATGTTATATAGAACCAATACAGTTGTACTGTTGTGAGGCGTTGACAGCCAACACACAAAGTCAGAACAAAATTGAAGTATATGAAATGTGATTTCTCAGAATACTATAGAGAGTTCCGTGGACAGAAAAAAACAAACAAAAAACAAACAAACAAACAAACAAAACAAAAAACGAGTCTGGCTTGAAGGAGGCAGAGACAAAAAGAATATTAATGAAGATGAGGGAAAGACAAGCAACGTCTATAAGACATTTTATGAAGCAAGAGAAATTACAGAACCTTGTCACACCAGGAAATCTGGAGGAAAAGAGAGCACCAGGTAGACCGAGGGAGAAAATATTAGATTGACATGTAGAGTGGCTGAGGACACAGAGGGTGGGAGATTTGCTTGCAGCGTCGAGATATAGATATAGGAGGGCCATGATCGCCAATGCCTTGTGGCAGGGCACATGATGATGATGATAGGGTAGATGGGGAAAATAACCTGCTCTTCAGGATTTTCAACTGTTGAGGGGTCGTTTAGTGGGTGATAGCCAGAAGGCACATGGTGTGACTGTTTGTTGTTATTGTTGTTGTCGTTGTTGTTGTTTTTGTGTATCCCTTTCCGAAGGACCAGACGTTCAATTCAGTTTTCCCTTCAAACTAGGAGAAACGTTGAGGTCTCAAAGAGAAACAAACTCTGGCACTTCAATTTTAGTTATTGCAGGCAAATGTCTGAACCATTCTACCACCTTTCATGGAAAAATATGTGATCCATATGACAAAACATAGACACAGACACACACACAGAGACACACACAGACACACAGACACACATATTTATATATATATAAACACACACTTTTATTTTTTCTCCCAGATTTTGACTAAAATATATTCTACCAAGTAGAGCAAGCCCAGTGCATTCAGCTGGGTATGGATGTCCCTAAACTTCTCAAATTTGTACTGCCACAGTCTGAGTTTCCCTCTGGCATGCTAGCTTCAAATGATAGATTTGTATGCACAGTATCACAGTCCTCGGTGATTGCTTTTGTGAAGGTCCTACAGTCAGTCCAAATCTTTTCATCACCGAGGAATAAGATTTAGCACCATCATTAAACAGTCCACTTGCCATTGCAACAGGCATTTGAACAGTCACTTGTCCATGTTTGGTTTGGGGGTATATCTGTCACACTACAATGTTTATGCCCTTATTTGCATTTGGGGTATATCCATCATGGGTAGCAGCCACTATCACTAATAAATGAAGGGAACCTTGTTATTTTCACGAGATTAATTTTCGATCGAGACAGTGACTTTAGGTTAAAATGAGGATCTCAACTTTTTTCAATGATTTAAAACAGTCCTTCTTCTTAACTGAACACCAGCCTCTGCACAATCTTTAATGTGTCAATTGTGATCAATTTGTTCACACAATAATTTGTGTATTTGGAGATTGTGGATGTTGTTTCTGTATTCTTTTGCATACTACACACAGCAAACAAGTTATATGTACATGTTACAATTCATACCAATGTTTTATAGTTTACAGTGCACTTTTGTTCAGTTCATAAATATGTTTGGAAGGAAGCTGACATGAAACGTGATCATTCATATGTCACTACTTTGTCTTGCAGATTTGGTCCCATCACTGAATGGATCTTTAACCATTACCTTCTAGGATGTTTTGCTGTCATGTGGGTTTCCCAGGTTCTCTCAGCCATTGTGGCCAGTGAAAGATGTTTCTGCATTCTCCATCCTCTCAAGTCTCAGACGATACTTCGTACCTCTACCATGACTACAATAATTGTTGCTGTCTTCATTGTGGTGACTGGTCTCAGGTTTATCGTGGTCACTCGTTATCACATTGTCTGTGTTTACGATCCTGTCAGTGACAAGATCATCAGGACAATGATTGCAAGCAAGTTTTACACTATGCATCGACAGTTGGTGGACATTTTAGACACTGTTGTGTATGCCTTGGGGATTTCTTGGGTGGTGATTGTGGTGGTGGTATCTACAACTGTCGTAACAGTAGTCAAATTACGTCAGGTTGCTGAGTGGCGGGCAGGTATGTCCTCCAGCAGTGGTGGTGTGTCTGCACGAGACATTGCTTTGACCCGGATGTTGGTTGGAAACTCCATCTTTTTTATTGCCTGTGCTCTGCCAATGAATTTATTGAGGTAAGATTATCCATTATTTATTTGTTTATTATTTATTTATTATTTATTTATTTATCTATCTATTTATTCATGTCATAGATAGATAGATAGATAGACAGATAGACACATACATACATACATACAGACATACAGACATACAGACATACATACGTACATACATACATACATACAACATACATACATGCATACAACATACATGTACATACATACATATATACATACACACATACATCATACATGTACATACATACATACATACATAACATACATACATGCATAGAAAGATGGATAACTAGACAGACAGATAGACAGACAGACAGACAGGCAGATATATAGACAAGATGATAGATAGATAGATAGATAGATAGATAGATAGACAGATAGGTAGATAGATAGATAGATAGATAGATAGGTAGATAGGTAGATAGATAGATAGATAGATAGATAGATAGATAGATAACAGACAGTAGGTAAATAGGTAGGTAGGCAGATAATTTTAAGAATAATAAAAAAAAATGATGATGATGATGATGATGATGATGATGATGATGATGATGATGATGATGATGTGATGGCAGCGCTGATCACAGTGCTGATTGCTTATGCAGTCTCTTGAAGCACTTGATTATGCCTCCATGTGTACTTTCCTTGGGTTAGCTCCGTCTTGCATGAGCTCAGGACATATTCCACTGTCTGTTTGCCATGTCGGAAGTGGGCAAACAGGGTTGTCTGATTTGCCCCATTTCACCAGATTAGCATTCAAGGGCAGGAGTCATACACATATCTGAGGATAAGACTGATTCTGAGAGGGGCCATATGTGACAGGTCATTCTAACTTAAAGATCTTTGGAGTGCATTTTCCCAAGTTATCCACTGCCTCTGTTGACCTCGTTTAATTGCCTTGTAGAGTCTTGTATAGTCCTCTTCTTTCCTCATTTCTTGTATTACCATATTTGTTCCCCCCCATTGGCGTTTGACATCATTCCATTTTTGGTGATCCCAGTCCACGCCTGTTGTTCTGCGTGTGCCCTATTATTTCTCAGGGCAATGAGGCTTTCTTTTGCTGTGACCAGAGCCTCCTGGACTAGCCATTTTCTAGATTCTGGTTTGATTTCACAACCTTATCACCAGAGTCTTAAAGCATGCTAAGAAGCCTGACCTATCCTACCAAGTACTCCCCTCAACAATGAATTTTAGGGGAAGCTTCATCTTTGCTTGTCGATAATAGAGCGTAACTTCAGTGAGACTGGGCGGGACACCAAGCCATTTCCTTGTGTTTGCTGATTTTGGCTTCCATTGATTCCACTGTGCTTGTGGAGATACCATATGTAAAAGAGACCAGAGGAGCTTTGAAATCTGCATGAACTACAGTATCCTTCCAATCCACCGTCACCCCATCACCTTCTCCTGTGTCTATCGACCCCCACCTAGCTCTGCCAACAAACTCACCACATCCACGTTTCTCTCTGACTTTGACCAACTGCTTGACCACTACTGCCTCTTACCTGGAAATCTCATCATTCTAGGTGACATCAATGTCCACTATGACAACACTCACCGTTATGACACAAGGTCCAATCACAATATGACTCAACACATTTCTGAACCAACCCATCAAAAAGGTCACATTCTTGACTGGATCATTTTTCGTGATCACCACAATTCAGCTACTGACAACTGCTTAGGTCTTTCTACCCGTCTAACTTCAGCCCTTCCATCTGACCACTCTGCAATTCTCTGTTCTCTTGACATTTCTCCTCCTTCCCGTACCACGCGCACAGTGACTCGACGCAATCTCAAATCTATCGACCTCTCCACATTTTCATCTGATGCCTCCCGTCTCCTTTCTGAAAAGTCACATAACCTTGCCGATGAATTCTATACTACTCTCCACCATCTTCTGGACACTCATGCTCCAGCCACAACCCGTCTTTTACCTGACCACCCCCCTACCCCCTGGCTCACTCATGAGATTGCCTGTGCAAAACGTGCCTGCCGCAGAGCAGAGCGCCACTGGCGCAAATCCAAACTCACTGTACACAGGCAACTTTTCCAAGCCTCTAAAACAAAAGTATCCACCCTCATTGCATCTGCAAAAACAAGCTATTTCCAAACCAAAATCCTGAATGCCTCTTCTTCAAAAGAACTCTTTACAACCATGAATCATCTCCCTGGCACACGAAAAGATTTACCTCTCCCAACAAAACATACAAATGAAGAACTCCCATTTGTATTCTCCAAGTATTTCACCACCAAAATACAAACTCTTCGTGACAGGCTTGACAGGATACCCTGTCAACCATGCCCACCTGACCCTTCCTTCTCTGGCACACCTCTTACTACTTTTACCCCAGTCTCACAAGAAGAAATTTTCAACACAATCAGATCCATGTCGTTCAAAACCTGCGAAATGGATCCTCTTCCAGGTTCTCTCTACGCCGACTGTCTCCCTACTCTCCTCCCATTCATCACTGACATCATCAACACTTCTCTTCAAACTGGAACTGTCCCAGATTCTTTCAAGTCTGCTATTGTTCACCCTCTCCTCAAGAAACACAAAATAGACCCAAATGAACTGAAAAATTACCGGCCCATCTCTAATCTCTCTTTCTTGTCAAAACTCCTTGAAAAAGTCGTCCTCAACCAGCTGAACTCTCACCTGTCTGCCAACAATCTCCTCAATCCTTTCCAGTCAGCCTACCGCCAGTGCCATAGCACTGAAACTGCCCTACTACACATTCTCAACAATCTCCTCCTTGCAACTGATACTGGCAAAGTCTCTCTCCTCACACTCCTTGATCTGTCTGCAGCCTTTGATACCATTGACCATGGTATTCTCCTTTCTAGACTTCATCATACTTTGGCATCTCTGACATTGCTCTCTCCTGGTTCACTTCATATCTATCAAACAGAAAACAAACTGTTCTCATCAATGGCACTTACTCTCAACCTGAATACCTGACCTGTGGTGTTCCACAAGGATCTGTCCTTGGCCCTGTTCTTTTCACTCTTTACACCTCCCCCCTGTCCACCATCATCAACTCCCACTCTATAAAACACCACTTCTATGCTGATGACACCCAACTTCAAGACAGTGACTCACCTGATAATATACAGCGCCTCTTGACTCGCACCACTGAGTGTTACTCGGACATTAAGAACTGGATGACACACAATACACTTCAGCTTAATGATGACAAGACAGAAGCTATCCTCATTGGCACCCGTCAGAAACTTTCTCAGCTGCCTCCTCTTTCTCTCCCATTATGTAACACATCAGTCCCAATTTCTGATTCAGCTAAAAACCTTGGTGTCTGCATTGACTCTACCCTGTCCATGAAAACTTTGTTTCTCAAACTGCCAGATCTTGCTACTATCATCTCCATCGTATAGGCTTGATCAGGAAGTATCTCTCTGTCGAAACAACTGCAAAACTCGTTCTCTCCTTCATAATGTCTCGCATTGACTATTGCAATTCACTCCTGTCTGGTCTTCCTGCCTCCACCATTCACATCCTACAGCGCATTCAAAACAATGCTGTACGCCTTGTACTCAAAAAGAAAAAAGCTGACCACATATCTCCTCTCCTGGCACAACTTCACTGGCTCTCTGTATCAAAGCGCATACAGTACAAACTAGACACCATGTGCTACAAAAGCCTCAATAACGCAGCCCCCGATTACCTGTCAAGCCTACTTGAGATCTATGTTCCCTCACGTACCCTTCGCTCTGCCTCCGATCCTCTGACTTTTCGCTTTCCACGCACTAAGCTCAATACCTATGGTCCACGAGCCTTCTCTGTTTCTGGTCCACTCTCCTGGAACAAACTTCCTCTCTCAGTCCGTCAACAACCTACTTTTGTCTCCTTCAAGTCCGCTCTCAAAACTCACCTTTTTCCTCTGCATAAAATCCTAACCTCACTCAACCCCCCCCCCCCCTCTACAGCCTGTCTCCGCTCGGAGGGGAATCACATTGTTATAATATATAATTGTATATGATATGCTCTCTATAATTTTCCATTGCTTTTATTCTTGCTTTTATTGCTTTTATTCTTTCTTCCCATTTATAGCCATGCGTGTGTGTGTGTGTGTGTGTGTGTGTGTGTGTGTGTGTGTGTGTGTGTGCGTGCGTGTGCGTGCGTGTGTGTGCGTGCGTACGTGCGTGCGTGCGTGCGTGCGTGTATGTCTGTTTCAGCGCTTAGATTTGATTTTATCAAGATTTTGCGCTATATAAATATTGTAATTATTTATTATTAATTATTAATTATTACAATACTTTGTATTTACCAAGAATTCATCCCAGATGAGGCAACGACTTTGTTCAACTGCTTCAAGAGTCCTTGTGTCCATTCTTTTGTGGAAAACCCTGCCGTGTTATCCATAAATGCGTTTAGAGGGGGCATTTGGTATCCATTTCTAATGTGAGTTGGGCCTGAAGTCCACAAAGCTGCTTTCAAGATGAACTCTATTGTTAACATGAACAGTATTGGAGAAACTACACAACTCATGGCTATGCCAACTTCCAAACTGATCCGATCTGTAATGTATTTTTTTGTGGAGAACTGCATTGGAAATAGTTCTTCAGGATTTCTCAGATGTTCTTACGGATATAATAATCTCAAGGGCCAGTTGAATCATCTTGTGTGGGATTGATCAATACACATTTGCCAGATCGAGCCACACCACGTTGAGGTCCTTCTTTGTTTGTGCTCTTGAGTTTTTGCTTCCCAAATCATCAGGGCATGTTCTACACAGATTCTCCTGGGATGCCTCTTTTTGGGGTGGACAACTCCAGGTATTCGTTTCCCATTAGGTATTTGATCGACCTTGCTGCCATGCTGGTTGGTTTTCCCTTCATTGTTTAGAAGTGATATTGGTCTGAACTGGCTGATGTCACTTGAGTTTGGCTCTTTTAGAATGTACTCTCCATCAGCTATCATCTATTGCTGATCTTCATATTTCTCCATGTTGATCTTATCAGTTTATGGAGCCATCAAGGGCACTGGGGCATTTCTAGTAGAGTAGATAAGTGTTCCATTAGGCTCAGGTGATGATATGTCCCTGGCTTTCTCCACTACTTTCTTTATTTCATCCAGTGTTGGTGATTTATTATTAAGCATTTCCTTTGGCATTTCAGGTCGAACCAGACCCTGGATTTTAAGGGGTGTCTTGTTCTAAGGGTCAGAATATATTTTCCTGAGATGCTGTTCCAGAGTTTCTTTGTCTGCTGTGAGTAATCTAGATTTGGGCTGCTGAAGCAGGATCCTGACGAATTGGAAGTGGTCTTTAAAGAAGCGATCTTGGGTCTTCTTCTTTTTGCTCCTTGTCTTCCTCGCGATTCTGCTTTGTTAAGGGCAATGTGCTTTGTTTTGAGGTATTTCCATAGTTTCTCTAGCCCTTGCTTCTCAAACTCTGCAGCATCCTTCATTTGTTTCTTTTGAATGCTTTTCTTCCTTCCAGTCTCCTCCATTTGACGCTCTTGTCTGGATTTCTCAGGAGGAGATTTCACTTTTGGTTGCTTTGCTCCATTGGCATCTCTACATGTTGCATTTACAGAATCTTCAAAGGTGGCCAATTTGTGTTCCAGAGGGCTTCTTCCGAGTAGCTCATCCAGTTTTGGGGCAGGTTTTTTATCCAGCCTCTCCCATTCCTCTTTTGCACTTGCAGGTGGCAAGTTCATTTTCTGGTGCTTGGCATCAAGATCCTGTACAAATTCCTCTTCTAAACCATCAGCGTGGATGTCCTCGGCAGTGTCGTTTACTTCCTGCCTCCCTTGGTTTTCCGACGTCTTATCTGCCGGCGCAGTGCGCTACAGTTCGTTCATCAGAATGTGTGCACATTTCTGTTTTTTTGTCCCGTGGGTTTTCATGCTGCGCTTGGTAGAGAGTCTCCTTCTGCAGACACATGGAAATTTCATTTGTCCCATGCTCATTGTCCATTGTGCATTTCCAGTTGTGATTGAGTTAGCGTCGATTGATTCATTATTCTCTCCCCCTTTCGGTGAATCCTGGGAGCATTTTTTTCTTTGTAGAAGTTAAAGGAAGGCAAGATGGGGAGCCAGCCCACAAAGCCCATACATCTAGTCTTTCTCAGCCTTTTCTGGTTGTCCACCAGACTGTTCCTGGCAGTTGGTGGTCTAGCCACGTGTCATTAATAATCAAAACATTCTCTGGAGAGAACCAGACAGCAGAAGGTCTTCAGAGAAGAACTCCCGTCTTACATTAATTACAATATTTATATAGCGCAAAATCTTGATAAAATCAAATCTAAGCGCTGAAGCAGACACACACGCAAGCACGCACGCACGCACGCACACACACACACGCACGCACACACACACACACACACACACACACACACACACACACCCACACACACGCATGGCTATAAATGGGGAGAAAGAATAAAAGCAATAAAAGCAAGAATAAAAGCAATGGAAAATTATAGAGAGCATAGCATATACAATTATATATTATAACCATGTGATTCCCTCCGAGCGGAGACAGGCTGCAGAGGGAGGGGGGGGGGGGGTTGAGTGAGGTTAGGATTTTATGCGGAGGAGAAAAGGTGAGTTTTGAGAGCGGACTTGAAGGAGACAAAAGTAGGTTGCTGACGGACTGAGAGAGGAAGTTTGTTCCAGGAGAGTGGACCAGAAACAGAGAAGGCTCGTGGACCATAGGTATTGAGCTTAGTGCGTGGAAAGCGAAAAGTCAGAGGATCAGAGGCAGAGCGGAGGGTACGTGAGGGAACATAGATCTCAAGTAGGCTTGACAGGTAATCGGGGGCTGCGTTATTGAGGCTTTTGTAGCACATGGTGTCTAGTTTGTACTGTATGCGCTTTGATACAGGGAGCCAGTGAAGTTGTGCCAGGAGAGGAGATATGTGGTCAGCTTTTTTCTTTTTGAGTACAAGGCGTGCAGCATTGTTTTGAATGCGCTGTAGGATGTGAATGGTGGAGGCAGGAAGACCAGACAGGAGTGAATTGCAATAGTCAATGCGAGACATTATGAAGGAGAGAACGAGTTTTGCAGTTGTTTCGACAGAGAGATACTTCCTGATCAGCCTTATACGATGGAGATGATAGTAGCAGGATCTGGCAGTTTGAGAAACAAAGTTGTTCATGGAGAGGGTAGAGTCAATGCAGACACCAAGGTTTTTAGCTGAATCAGAAATTGGGACTGATGTGTTACATAATGGGAGAAAAAGAGGAGGCAGCTGAGAAAGTTTCTGACGGGTGCCAATGAGGATAGCTTCTGTTTTGTCGTCATTAAGCTGAAGTGTATTGTGTGTCATCCAGTTCTTAATGTCCGAGTAACACTCAGTGGTGCGAGTCAACAGGCGCTGTATATTATCAGGTGAGTCACTGTCTTGAAGTTGGGTGTCATCAGCATAGAAGTGGTGTTTTATAGAATGGGAGTTGATGATGGTGGACAGGGGGGAGGTGTAAAGAGTGAAAAGAACAGAGCCAAGGACAGATCCTTGTGGAACACCACAGGTCAGGTATTCAGGTTGAGAGTAAGTGCCATTGATGAGAACGGTTTGTTTTCTGTTTGATAGGTATGAAGTGAACCAAGACAGAGCAATGTCAGAGATGCCAAAAGTATGATGAAGTCTAGAAAGGAGAATACCATGATCAATGGTATCAAAGGCTGCAGACAGATCAAGGAGTGTGAGGAGAGAGACTTTGCCAGTATCAGTTGCAAGGAGGAGATTGTTGAGAATGTGTAGTAGGGCAGTTTCAGTGCTATGGCACTGGCGGTAGGCTGACTGGAAAGGATTGAGGAGATTGTTGGCAGACAGGTGAGAGTTCAGCTGGTTGAGGACGACTTTTTCAAGGAGTTTTGACAAGAAAGAGAGATTAGAGATAGGCCGGTAATTTTTCAGTTCATTTGGATCTAAATTGTGTTTCTTGAGGAGAGGGTGAACAATAGCAGACTTGAAAGAATCTGGGACAGTTCCAGTTTGAAGAGAAGTGTTGATGATGTCAGTGATGAATGGGAGGAGAGTAGGGAGACAGTCGGCGTAGAGAGAACCTGGAAGAGGATCCAGTTCGCAGGTTTTGAACGACATGGATCTGATTGTGTTGAGAATTTCTTCTTGTGAGACTGGGGTAAAAGTAGTAAGAGGTGTGCCAGAGAAGGAAGGGTCATGTGGGCATGGTTGACAGGGTGTCCTGTCAAGCCTGTCACGAAGAGTTTGTATTTTGGTGGTGAAATAGTTGGAGAATACAAATGGGAGTTCTTCATTTGTATGTTTTGTTGGGAGGATACTAGACGGACTTGCAGAGTGGCTGGGGACAAAGAGGGTGGAAGAGAGAGTGGGTGAGAGAGACAGAGAGAGAGAGACAGAGACAGACAGACAGACAGAGACAGAGACGAAGGAAATGTCTTTCAAAAGAAGAAAGCAATACAACATTACATGCAAAAATATATTCATTGTTTTAACGAAAAGGAGCACCTCATCATCATCATCATCATCATCATCATCATCAGGTGCCTTGCCCCTTGGCGTTGGCGATCATGGACTTCCTTCTGTCTTTATCTCTTGTTGCCGCAAGCATCTCTTCCACCCTCTTTGTCCCCAGCCACTCTGCAAGTCCGTCTAGTATCGTCTCCCTGGGTCTACCTGGTGCTCTCTTTCCCTCCAACTTTCCCGTTGTGACCAGGTTCTCCAATTCCTCTTTCCTCGAAAAACGGCCCATAAATGTTGCCTGTCTTTTCCTAATCTTCCTTATGAATAATTTTCTAGTGTCTTCCTCCATCAAGACCGTCTCGTTTGTTTTCTTTGCTGTCCACAGAACTCTCAACATTCTTCTTAGAAACCACATCTCGGCTGCCTCAATCTTGTTCTGGCTTTGCTTGTTGACTGACCACGCCTCACAACCTATAACAGTATTGTTTTTATATAACATTCAAAAACTCTATTCCTGATGTTAATTGATAGGCAGTTGTAGGTAAGAATGGTTTTCATCTTCTTGAATGCTGTTTGGGATTGGCCGATTTTGCTGGCTATTTCTGATGTGTATCTGCCGTCTGGTGAAATTATCGTTCCCAGGTATTTAAACTTATCAACCTGTCTCAAGGTTGTGCCATTTGCTGTTATTTTGCAGGAATGGATTTCATGTTTTTTACTGATCACCATCACTTCAGTCTTCCTGCTGTTTAGTTCCAACCCCTTACCTTTTGCTTTCTATTTCTAGTTTATTCACTAGGTTTTGTAGGTCCCTTTCATTTTCTGCAATTAGCATGGTGTCTACTGCGTCTCGAATGTTGTTTATCATTTTCCTCCAACCTTTAATCCAGGGTCTTCTTGTAGGTTTCTCATGATGTTTTTGCTGTAAAGTGAAAACAGATCTGGTGACAAAACACAACCTTGTCTGACTCCTCTGTCGATGTTTTGGAAAGAGCTTATATCGTTTTCTATTCTCATTGCAGCTGTTTGTTCCCAATACATATTTCTGATTATTCGTAGATCTTTTCCATCAATATTGAGTCTTTCTAGTTGGTTGATCAATTTTTCATGTCTTACCTGATCGAAAGCATTGGTATAATCAACAAAGCATACATATAAATCCTTATTCATCTTAATTAACCTGTCTACGACAGTTCTTAGGAAGTATATGGCATTAATAGTTTCTTTCCCTTCCACAAATCCACACTGTTCATCTGTTATTTCTCTTTTGATTCTATTCCTTGTCCTCATCATGATTATTTTTAAAAGCACCTATTCAAGGAGAACTAAAGACGTCTTAGAAGAATGGAAACTATACATTTTCACATTTTATCTTAAATTCATTTTTATTCAGATGAATTAAATATGTATAATTGTACGTAATGACTGTATATCAATGCACGATATATTATCATGCTTGAATAAAACCATACTTCCTTCCATCGTTTATAAACTTAAATCATAGAGACGCTGAATTGAGCTTGTATATATGCAAACTGCCAGACGGTTATTATGCAGCCCTTAACACCATTTGCTTTACACTTGATCGATTTATGTTATCATGATTTTAGTTTTGCATTTTCATTTATTTCTACTGAAACGTTACATTGCATTTTTATGTCATTTGGTTGTCTAAAAGCATACATGTGAATAGACAAGACAAAGAAAAACGAATGCACACAGTTGAAATCTTCCTGTTCCAGCATGGCGCGCCATTCATTACAAGTAACATTCGTTTTGTTTTTGTTTCAGCGTATCCGTGATGATTGTGCCAGAGATGAACGCAGGACGACGATATCACAATTTGTTCCTTTTTGGTATGAGATTTAGCAACATCCTCTCCTTTATTAACGCCGCTTTTAACATCGTGATCTACTACACCATGGGCACTCGCTACAGACATACTGTCCACAATCTGCTGAGGAGAACGATTACCAAGGATGTCCCCAAGAAAACGTCTGTGTCTGTTGAAAAGCCGTATCCACAAATAACGTGATGTGATATGCGAGTAACAGGACTTACACACTCTCACACACACACAGGCACACACACACACACACACACACACACACACACACACACACACACACACACACACACACACACACACACACACACACACAAACCTACATACACATATGCTCTATCTCTCTCTCTCTCTCTCTCTCTCTCTTCTCTCTCTCTCTCTCTCTCTCCTCTATCCTTCTCTCTATCTCACTTTTCCTCTCTCTGTCTGTTTGGCTATGTGTGTTTGTCTCTCAATTTGTCTGTATCTCTCTCTCTCTTTGTGTGTGTGTCTCTCTCTTTGTGTGTGTGTGTCTCTCTCTCTCTAACGCGCGCGCGAACACACACACACACACACACACACACAAACACACACACACACACACACATACACCACACACACACACACACACACACACACACACACACACACACACACACACACCACACACACACACTTTTGTCACCACTCAAAATGTCCATGTGAAATATTTCACCAAACACAAGTCTGTTTAGCTGAAGTCTCAATTCCAGGAATTCTGTAGAAACCAGTAATGTTGAGTCGCCACAAGATCAGTCTTCAAAACACACACTATACTGATCCTGGGTCTCTGTGGTGGAGTTTGGCCAAACTTGTCTGACCCCATCTATCCTTACGATAGTTACTCTGGTACATCGATTGTGTCATCTGTGAAGAACGAAATTAAACATACCTTTGTAATAAGTGCAACAAAGAACTATGATCCATAAAATAAGATATCAATTACCTCCCTGTCTCTGGCTTTCTCTGTCTCTGTTTTTTATCTGTCTGTCTCTATCTGTCTGTCAGTCTGTTTCTCTCTGTGTCTGTCTCTCTCTCTCTGTCTCTCTCTCTGTGTGTCTCTCTCTCTCTGTCTGTCTCTGTCTCTGTCTGTCTGTCTCTCTCTCTCTCTCTCTGTCTGTCTCTCTGTTCATTTCTCTAATTACCTAAGCACTGTCTTTATCATCGTCGTCGTCAGCATCATCACCATCATCATCACCACTGCCACAATAATCATCATAGACGGATCAAATGATGTTATTTCAAATACACATGATGAATGTCTTCAGTCTGCAGCAAAATGTCAAACTTACGATGTCCCTGTTGATGGATATTGATGCTGGCTGATATATATGAGACACAATACACTAGTACATAGCACAAAACACCTTTCCCAAAAAAAATCAACTGTTAATGTGTTTTTGTAACTGAAAGTATGGACAGTTAGGCACCTCCAAGGGTGAGTTTTAGTTCATTCTCTGTACTTTTGTTCTCGCATAGTATTTGTATGTGTGAGACAGAAATGTAAAGAGAATGAAATATGTTGTTCAACAATGAAGTACATGAATAAATCAGATTGTTACTTACTTACTTACGTACTTACCTACTTACTTACTTACTGTCTGAATCGCTCACTCATTCACTCACTAGCTCATTCAATCACTCACTCAATCACTCAGTTTTTTACTTATTTATTTATTTAGGTGCTTACTTACTTACTTACTTACTTATTTATTTACTTACTTACTCACTTACTCGTTTACTTACTTACTTACTCGAAAACAATGTGCTTCTCGTTTGTTAGAGGATTACCGGACAGAATGGTGTATGTCAAAAGGAATAATAACGACAGAAACACCAATCTGCCTAAAAACCCCGTTATATTTCCAACACCTTTCAGAAAGAATGCTGAAAGCTTTTAATGATGCCACTAGAGAGTTTACGACAAACTCATTGACACTCGGATCACAACGAGTACACACAAATAAAAGAGAGACTGAAAAATGTGTTCAATGTTTACAATTACATGTACTAATTCTGCAATCAATGCATGGGAGAGATTGTCAGAATACTATGCATTAGAATTATAGAACAATAATTACATCACTTCGGTTTTATAAACACTATTGTAAAAACACTGCAAAAGAACAGTACACCAAGTCTGGCTGAAGAAGAATCAAGAATTAAGAGTTTATATTTGATCTTTTTAAAAACAGCAAGGACATGTGGGGGTACGTTACCATGCTTCATCCAGAATACAAAACAATCAGACAACTGTCTTGTTTTGTTGCTTATTATACTGTCGTGAGTGTTGTCTAATTGATAGAACGCACCATCCATCCTGCAACTCTCACAGGTGTCAACTTCATCACACTTTCTAACAAAATCCCCACGCCTTTCATCCTTAACAATTCGAAACTTTAGGGATTTGACCCAGAATTATGTAGACAAGTCTTTCATTAATCAGTCAAAATCAAAGCTCTTTTTACAATTATGGTAGAATACACGAAACATTATTGCAAGAAAAATGAAGTATGTTTCTTTAAAAAGTTCTCAGACCCTCTGTAATGTACATGATACATTACGCCTTACCATCGATTGAAATGGACAGACACATTAAACAATGTTCTTTTGGGAATTATTTTTTCAAGTATATCAGACACAGACAAGATGGTAATCTGAAGACAGTTTTATTTTGCTATAGTCCTGACAAAAATATCCATTTGCAAGTATAAACTCAGGAAATACCTACCTTGTATTGCTGACTTCACAGAAGATCTAAGATACCTGTAAAAAATGAAAAAATACTGTTAAAAACTCCGCCTTAATTATGTATCATGAATTATTCAGTATCTACTATGTCACTGTATATGACGTGAACAAACAGTCATCAATCATTTACATATTATGATCTGTCTGCCACGTTTAAGTCCATCTGATGTAAGGTTAAAGTAGCAATTGTCCAAAATACCTGTTTATTTCTATACTACTTACTTACTCTTTACTTGCTTGCTTGCTTGTTTACTTACTAATTTACTTACTTACTTATTTACTTGCTTACTTTATTTATTTGCTTACTTACTTACTTACTTACGTACTTACTTTACTTGCTTATTTGCTTGCTTGCTTGCATTGCTTACCTACAACCTATTATGCAAATGGCACATAGGGCAGCAACACAGGTTTCCGCGTATGTCTGTTCTGGGTCAGACTCTGTGTAGTGCCCCAAGTGTGTTTCAGGGCTTTAAGGTCTCCTGCCGTTCATTACTAGATGTTATCGGTTCTTCATCTCTTAATCTTTTTTCAGGTGTCTAGTGAAAAGCAGTCTGAGTGATGTTATCCTGCTGTCCTCGCATCGTGTGTCCAGTCTATTTCTATTGTCTTTTTGTGATGATTGTGACCACACTGTTTTAATGGTATTTGGAAAGTAGTTGTTACCTGGACATGGTGTTGAGCCAGAAAATTCGATTGATTTTTTGGACATTCTTTGTGTGGAAATCGGTTGTTCAGTAATCTCTTTTTTTACCATTCAACAATAGTCTGAACCGTAAAGTAGAGTGGAAAAGACACAGCTCTGGCACATTCTCAGGTTGGTATTGGTTATACATTGGGGAGGCCTGCACACAATGTTCAGCATTCTGAGATATTTCTGGCCTTGCTCAGACGACTCCTGATGCCAACACCAATTCCTCCATCGTGTCTGACAGGGCTCCTAGGTAGGTGAACTCTTCGGCTGTGGGTAGGTCTGGTCCATCTGCTTGGATTCGTTCCCCTTCAACTTGGATTGGTGAGAGTATGTGATACTCAGTTTCGTTACGTCTAAATTCTTCTGGCTGATTTTTACACTTACTTCTTCTGCAAAGATGTTGAGATGGATCGTTTTTACCAGCATGTGCTGATGAGTTTGGAAACCAGGTAATTTGCAAAGTCAAGATCTTTCAGTATAGAAAAGCAATTACATTTGATGTCTCTTGGTCGTCTGTCGTTCGTTTCATCATCCACTTTAACGACTTACATGTCCATGTTACTCTTCTGTCTTTACTCCGAAATTGTGTTTTTTGTTTTGCCACTGTACAAGCACGAACTGCTGTGAACGAGGACGAACTGCTGTGGGACCCCACATAATCGGATTATATGCCTTAGTCTTTCATTGTGTAGGCTGTCTGTGCTGTCAAAAGTCTTTCTAAAGTCCACAAAAAATTGATGCAGTTTTGTATCTGCCATAACGTGCAATGTTCGATGATAAATCACAGAGTGAATATTAAATTTTGATCATCGCATTGTCTTCCTTTCCTGCAACCTGTCTTTTGTTTTCTGACTTGTTTGTTTACTGGATATGAAATTCTTAAATGATAATGTTTGCAAGAATTGTGCTTTGAGTTCTGAATCTCTCTGACTCGACCCCCATATGCTTTTCCTTCAGAATTCTCCTTTTTTCCATGGCTTTCCAAATGTCTGTTGTAGTCCGCTCTTAGCTCTTCATATCTTGTTTACAGGGGGGCTTCACTGATTTGAAAGTATGCTGTTTTGAATTTGCTCCCATCTTGTGTTGATGTCGTCAGGGTCTTGTTGTGTGTGGTCTTCAGTATCTGGCAGAGCTTGGAACTTGTTCTTCAATTGTTTGACAAACCCCTCTTCTCTCTGCGGTCTTGCTGTTTCTCCACAACAAAACATTGGTGTCCTGTTTGTGTTGTTTTGTTGTTGTTTGTCCTAGATCCTGTTTTCCTCAGCTTTCATTTCATGTTGCTGTAACCAGATGATGGTCACTGCCGACAATGATTCCTGTCCTCACCTTGACGTCCAGAAGTGATTGTCTCCATGTGCCATTGATCATCAGGTGTCGATGCGTTTTCTGTCTCTTTCCACTGGAAAACACCAAGTTTGCTTGTGGATGTCATGATGTGGAAAAAGGGTCCCTTAAATAACACTGTCGTAGTTGCCACAAAAATTCCAACAGCTTCCATAGAAATAATTTGAAATTAAAAAAAAGAAAAATCAATACCTCCTCCAAAGTTCTATTCTCATTTTTCCTCTATCTCTTTCATCTGTCCTGATAAACATATATGTTGATAAATTAAGGTCGTGAAGATGTCGCCTTTGTTCAGGTTTTGCTGGTAATAATTCAGTCAACTTCATCATAAACCCATGACTATCATGTGCCCTGCTGCGTGGCGTTGACAATCATGGTCGTCCACAAGAACCTATCCTTTGTGGTTGCATCTCAGACTTCTGGCACTTCATCACTTCAAATTGCCAATAGCAGCTAAAAGATGAAGACTGTAGACACATTCTGGGTGGGGGTGGGGGTGGGGGGTGGATGGATGGTTTTCTGTCATTCGAGATCAGTTTATACAGAGTACTTACTTGAGTTGTGATTCAGACCTTATATGTTCATTCATGTACTCTCTCTCTCTCTCTCTCTCTCTCTCTCTCTCTCTCTCTCTCTCTGTATAATATATATTATATATATATACATATATATAATACATATATATATTGTGTGTGTGTGTGTGTGTGTTGTGTGTGTGTGTGTGTGTGTGTGTGTGTGTGTGTGTGTGTGTGTGTGTGTGTGTGTGTGTGTGTGTGTGTACGTGTGTGCGTAAGGGGATTTCATGTTCTTTACTGATCACTTCAGTCTTCCTGCTGTATAGTTCCAACCCTTTACCTTTGCTTTCTATTTCTAGTATATTCACAAGCTTTTGTAGGTCCCTTTCATTTTCTGCAATTAGCACGTGTCATCTGCGTATCGCATGCTGTTTATCATTTTTTCCTCCAACCTTTAATCCAGGGTCTTCCTGTAGGTTTCTCATGATGTTTTCGCTTTAAAGTGAAAACAGATCTGGTGACAAATGTCTGACTCCTCTCTTCTTTTGATGTTTTGGAAAGAGCTTATATCGCTTTCTATTCTCATTGCAGCTGTTTATTCCCAATACATATTTCTGATTATTCGTAGATCTTTTCCATCAATATTGAGTCTTTCTAGTTGATTGATCAATTCTTCATGTCTTACTCAATCGAAAGCCTGGTATAATCAACAAAGCATAAATATAAATCCTTGTTCATCTTGATAACCTCTCTATGAGAGTTCTTAGGATGTATGTGGCATTAATAGTTCCTTTCCCTTCTACAAATCCACACTGTTCATCTGCTATTTCTCTTTGATTCTATTTCTTGTCCTCGTCATGATTATTCTTAATATGATTTTTGTTACATGACTCATCAAACTGATTGTGCAATGGAGTTCACATTCTATAGCCCCTGTCTTCTTTGGAAGAGCAATGAAAATTGATTCTGACATATCTTTGGGGATTTTTCCAGTGTCGTAAATTTCATTTAGGAGGACTGCTATTTTTTCAATACCAAATTCCTCCAGGGCTTCAATTGTCTCTGTAGTAATGTTGTCTGGTCCTGGGGCTTTTCCTGGCTTTATTTTTTTCAGTGCTGCTCTAACTTCATCTTTCATTATGGGTGGTCCTTCAAAGTTCTTTCTTATAATGTGTTCTTCGCTTCTGTCATCTTCAAAGAGGTCTTAAATGTACTCTCCCCATCTGTCTAATATTTTGTCTTTTTCCATGATAAGCGTGCCATCTTTCGGTTTTTTTAAGCAACCAGTTGATGTGCATGTCTTTTTCCTGTGGACAATTTTTTCTTTTCGTCTGTACATACCCTGAGGATCCGTTTTGTGTTGTCTTCTATTTCTTTGCGTTTTGTTTTCAGCCAAGCTTCTTTAGCTTCATTGCACCTATTCCTGATTTATTTCTTTATCTTTCTGTATATCTCCTTGTTTCTCTTTGCCTTCCTCCGTTCCTCATCAAGCCTAAAATTTCTTTTGTCATCCAGTTCTTTTTTGCTTTTCTATCTACTTCAGGGATTTCTTCACAAGCTTCATTTATCGAATTTTTTCAACTTTGTCCATTGTTCCTCACTGTCACTAACGTCTTCCAGAGCACTGAATATTTGTTTGGAACATGTACGTTAATTTTTTTACGTATCACTTCATCCGTCTTCAAGAGTCCAAGATTTAATTTGATGTTGCTTTGCGTCTGTTTCCTTTTCCTTAATTTCAGCCTAAATTTTCCCACTACAGGATTGTGGTCACTGTTGCAGTATGCGACTGGTAGTATTTTGCTGACAGTAAAGGATTTCTAAATCTTTTATTAATCAGGATGTAGTCAATCTGATTTCTGGTATTATCTCCTGGACTCATCCAATTCCATTTTCTTCTGTTAGGCTGCTAAAACCAGGTGTTTCCTACTATGAACTCATTCATCTGTGCCCACTCCACAAGTTTCCCTCCCCTTTCATTTTGTGTACCAAGGCTATGAGGTTCAACTATATCCTCCACCCTATCCTGTTCCACATTAGCATTAAAATATCCCGTTATGACTGTAACTTCTTGTGATTTACATTGGGCCTTGGCCATCTCTAATACTTCGTAGAAGTTGTCGATGTCTTCTTGAGTACTTGCAGATGTTGGTGCATACACCTGAATGATGTTGATATCAAATGGCCTGCCTCCCAATTTAACCAACAAAACTCTGTCGGACACAGCCCAGTATCCTTTGACTGGTTTTGATTTGTCCCTGTCCGTTACGATGCCTACTCCTCTTTCATGTGAGTTTCCCCCAGAGTATATTACTGTATACTCTCCTGATGTTATCATGCCTGTCCCCTTCCATCTCACTTCCCGTAGTCCTAAAACACTAATGTTAAGCCTTTCCAACCCCATTTTGATATTGTTTAATTTACCTTTTTGTAACAATGTTCTGATGTTCCATGTTGCTATTTTGGTATGTTTTTGGTTGAGGTTGGTCGCAGTAGCTTGCTGATATATATATATATATATATATATATATATATATATATATATATATATGTGTGTGTGTGTGTGTGTATGTGTCTGTATAAGGAGAGAGAAAGGTAGAGCGAGAGAGAGGGGGAGACAGAGGAGAGAGAGAGAGAGAGAGAGAGAGAGAGAGAGAGAGAGAGAGAGAAAGGTAGACATACAGATAGACAGACATATTTTTTTTCAAAACAAGAAATTAATATTAAATGCACTAGTACACCGTCTGTTGTTTTTGAAGAGTAGGACCACCTACTCCACATGAACTAAAGATGGAAACTGGTTTAGCAAACAGGTTATCACCAAATTCATTTTCATTTACAATTAGATGAGTAAAATACTCAAAACCAAATGTATTGATTATACATCAGTACACCACATGTTTCACTGCCCAAAATGAAATAAAATTTTCTTCTGTCTCTTATAATTATAAACTTAAACCAGAAAGAGATGTTGATTTGACCTGACATATTTGCAAACTACGAATTTGTTATCATTCGACTATTTAGACTGTTTTTTTTTCTTTTTCGAAGTTTGTTTGGCCTATTTTAGTTTATTAATGCATTATTTTTTTAATCTATTTGTATTATCTATTTGTTATTGCTACTTAAACATTGGGTATTTTCTTCCAGAGATTTTGATTGTCTGAAAGCACACATGAAAATAGACATGACAAACACACTCTATTGAAATCCTGCTGCTCCTGCTGTTTAGCCAACATTCACTGAAGTAACACTCGTTCACTTTTTATTTCAGCGTGTCTACGTTGTTTGAGCCAGAGAGGCACGCAGGACAACGATACCATAATCTTTTCCTATTAGGATTGATGGTAAGCAACATCCTCTCCTATATTAACGCCACTTTTAACATCGTGATCTACTACACCATGGGCACTCGTTACAGACAGACTGTCCACAATCTGCTGAGGAGAAAGATTACCAAGAATACCGCCAAGAAAACGTCTGTGTCTGTTGAAAGACTGTATCCACTGTAATGTCTTCAGTCATTTAAATCTGGCTTGAAAACGCATCTCTTTCCTCTCTGAAATTTATTAACCTAAAAGAGCTATGCTGTCTGCGCGCTAGCGTGCTTCTGTGTATGTATTCTGTGCGCCTATAGATATGTCTCGGGGTGGGAGGAGGATATGTGTGTGTGTGCCAGAGAGTAGGTACTAATATTTGATATTATTAACGTGTGTATGTGCTTGTGGGATGGAGTGACAGAGGTCCGCCATGTATGATGAAAATTATATTAGGCCTATGTTTCTATGTTCGATGTAATGTGTATTGTACAGTTTGTAAGCGCTTAGGGCTTTCCAGAAAGATTAGGCGCTCTAAATGCCCTTAATAATAATAATAATAATAATGTGATATGATACGCCAGTAACAGCGCTTATATACACACACGCACACACACACACCACACACACCACACACACACACACACCACACACACACACACACACACACACACACACACACAAACAAACAAACACACACACACACACAAACACACACACACACCACACACACACCACACACAGAGAGACTTTTTTCGCCGCTCAAAATGTTGTGGAATACTTCACCAAACACAAGTCTGTTAGGCATTATCCCAGTGGCAGAAATTCTGTACAAACCAGTGATGTTAAGTCGCCACAAGGTCAGCCATTAAAACAGACTGTACACTGATCCTGAGTCACTTTGGTGGAGTTTGGCCACGCTTTGTCTGACCCCATGTACTTAACACCAGATCAAGTGACTGACCCTCTGATAAGAAGATCACCCACTTCCCTTCAACGATAGCTGTAGGAACCACTAACCCCAAAGACTGTAGCATGACGTGTCCTCAGACATGGAAGGGGCAGAGGAAACTGTACATGAGGTCACAATTACATCAGGACATGAAGGGTCACAGAACTGACAACCATCTTACACAATGGCATGATGTGACAATAGATTGATGATGTCATGGAGTTCCATTCTGGATTGACACTGTGTGACATGTCTGTACTCAATGTTTTCCTTTCACAACATATCCTGGCATCAACCAGACCTGAGACAAACAGAGACTTGCGGTGCTGGTTACCACATTATTACCAATTTATATTGCAATTAAATAAGCAAAATAATGAAATCATGAAAGAACTTACATGAACGTGTGTGACTAACATGAAGATGATTAATGACGTACTATCTAAACCAACATTTCAGAATGATACCAAATCTGGTGAAATGCATTTGGAAATCAATACTTCTGAATAAAGTGCAGTATGTAAAGTTGGTTGACAGGTGGTTTCAATTTAAAGAATTTGAAACACAATATGATTAAAATGCAAGAAACGGTGCAGAAAAGACACAGCAACTTGTCCAGGGAAGGTTTGATACTTTGACATCAACCTTCTTCTGAACACACACACACACACACACACACACACACACACACACACACACACACACACACACACACACACACATACACACACACATACACACACACACACACACACACACATACACACACACACACAATTATTCAGTGTTTATGAAGAATAACAATAAGACTGATAATGACGACGATGATGATGATGATGACAGTAACAATAATAATAACAAATAATGCTAATGATAAAGATAAAAATAACAATACTACTACTACTACTATGGATAATAATAATAATAATAATAATAATAATAATAATAATAATAGTAATAATACTGATGATAAAAATGATACTACTACTACTACTAGTATATAGTAGTAAAAGTAGTAATAGCAATAACAATGGGAACAACAATCAACATCGTCACCATCATCATCATCATCATCATCATTCTGTTCAGCAAAGAAAACTACCGACACGTAACAATATCCAACGGCCTTGCTAAGTCAGTCCTCGGGGATACTGTTCAGGGAAGGAGATGGAGGAGAAGACAGAAACAAAACGGCAACCGACTGACAAAATTGTAGACTGGAGAGAGACACCATATGAAGCAGCCCAGGTTTGGGCACACAACTTTCAGAGCTGAAAGAATCTGGTAAACAGTTCTTTATATGTAGAGTGACTCCATAATGGTTTTCTTCCACAGAATTAAGGAAAAAGACCAACAACAAAAACAAGAACAATAACTGAAATGAAAACAGGATTAATAGTTTTAAGTTGAGGTGTTTTTATGCTTGACTGAAGACTAGCTATTTTTTTATAGTTAAGGAGCAGTTCGTTTTTTTCCTCACAGAAGCTAACAACCACAACTGGCAAACAGAGGCCAGATATCAGTGATTTGAGGTTGATATTCACCTACTTATTTCAACTTTGATGTAAAACTGATTTAATATGATTTAATATTCATCATCTTCTTGTTTCTGTTGCCATCCCTGTATTCCAGGGGTCGGTGTGTAATAATTCTCCAGGTCGTCCTGTCCTGTGTTGAGTGGACGTATTCAGCCAGGCTTTTCCTTGTCTAGTCTTTGACATCGTCTGTCCATGTCTTGGACGATCTCTTGCTGTCTTGCCTTTCACTCCTTTAAGCGAGAATGCATATGCAGAGAGAATCATGCCGCATCACATGTCCGGAATAAGCCTGTTTTGTTGATTTACCTTTTCATTGTAATGTAATGAAAATATGAATGCAGTGATATACCACACTAGTTTTACAACAACAACAACAACAAAGAAAATGCTTATCAAATACGTGTGCCCTGGATGGGTGTAGGACTTGGATTTCCAGTGGTAGCTGCCAAAAGATTTACAGAAGTGAACAGGATGACGATCATTGTCATTTAAAAAAAAATCAACGGATCAGCAGTGTGCACTGACACTTTTTCCATGAAATGCTTTTTGTCATTTATGTATGATTAAATTGGGAGTGGTTTTAAATTGTGGGCAGTGTAGTGTCTTGAAGGAGTATTTGTAAGTAAACAGAGACACTGTGTTTGTGCCTGTGACTGTAAAAGAAACCAGACCAACAGACACGAGTCTAATAGTAAAAACTTTACGGAAGTAGTATTAATAGTAGTTGTTGTAGTTGCAGCAGAAGAGGCAGCAGTTGCCAAAATGTCAACAGCAGCAACAACAACAACAACAACAGCAGCAACAACAACAGCAATGACAACAACAGCAACAGCAACAACAACAACAGCAACAACAACAACAATGACCTAGCAGTTGCGCTGAAGAAGTAGGCCGGATCGCCAATGAAAGTTATGCAAGTGAGTAGCCATTTTACTGAGAGATGTGTTTAGTCTGGTAGTCTAATGACTACCAGACTAAACACATCTCTCAGTAAAATGTCTACCCCTCAGTCATAAAAACTCACTTGGGACGGAGAGCTTTCCCCCTTGCTTTTGCCCACAGACGGCCCATTTCGAAGGGTTTGGAAAAAAATCACAAAAAATACAAAACATAAAGAACAAAATGAATCTTTCAGATCTGAATATTTACATGCTGGATTAGTTCATGCCAAAATATTGAAGTTCTTCCTTGAATATTTCTTCTTCATGTGCCATGTTGAAAATACCCCAAATTTTGTGGTCAGGATCACCGTACAGTCACACACTTTGATCAGCTCCATGAACATACAGTCAAGGTGAGAAGGTCTTTGTATGCACAAAACAACATGAATAAAGTAGAATTTGCTCAAGGTAAAAAAAAAGATTATTAGTGATAGTATATGAATAAATGTTACAAATTGTTACACAGGGGAATTTGAAAAAAAAGGAGCACACCGGGTATTTCAGTCCCTATGCACTTTTTTCCTAATAATCAGTGTAGTTCTGCACTGAGTGATACAGTTGGAAGCAGGTGATGGTCTTGTTGGGCTAGCATAGTTTGTCACAGAGGGCAACCCCACACTTTTCACACCAGATGGGGGTTTGCTGCAGTTGAACCTCCAGGTATCTCCTGCTGCCAGCACTACACACATGCACTTCCTATAGTTCTTCCTACTCTGGGATGGGTGGCAGAGGGCAGGAGAAGTGCTTCATTCTGCTTGCCACTCAGTTCTCTATGATTCTGTTATGACAAGGGAATTTTAAAGTCTTCTGTCACCAACTGATTCAAGAAATCAATGGGGGCGTGGCACTCAACGGAACATGCAGGCCACAAGAGCCAGAGAACGGAGGCAAAGTGGGAGAAAAACTAAAATCTTCGTGCCATCATGCATAAGAAAGTGAAAGAAATCTTCATCAGACACGTGACTCACTGTGCTGGGCCGTGACTGCTCGCCTCTCGTGACGTGTACTGCCCACCTCCCTCACCCATTTCACTGTCGTCTGAAACTGGGTCACTGTCAGTACCTTGTTGCTGGCAGCTTCCATCACTTGATACACTTTCACCACTATCTTCATCATACTCTCGATGTCAATCCTTCAGTCTGAAGCACTTCAATCACTTCACAGCAGTAAAAGCCCCGTCGCGATCTGCTTTGTTCGAAAACTCGTACTCGCCTGCGACGCCATTTTTGACACGAATGCAGATAAGCCAGTCGTGTGGGGTGCCGAAGTCAATCGTTTCCCGACGAGTGTATGGCTACGGAATCTCACGAAGTAACTTTCCCTTTGACCCTTGACACGTTTGCAGTGACCAGGTGGCTATGGCAGGGTGCAAGATCACAAGGGGAGCGTCAAAAAATTTTTTATAATCTTCTCGAAACCGCTATCCGCGCTTCCCTCAAACTTCCTCAACGTCTCATACGCGTTTCGAGGGAAAGTCATCAAAATTTTTAGACAACTGGAAGAGAAACATCAATCGCTAGCCAGGTTCAGGAACCATCTTCATTTCATGCTGCATGTAAACATCAAAATGTGTGCCTGCAAGTCTTTAGGTCAAAACTAGTATGAAAGGCCAGGCAGCTAACACATCATCCATCGTGCTCTATGTGCGCTCATGAACGAACGGATTAAACAAATCAACAGTCGTTTAGTTATCATCAACAACACGATCGCCATTTTGAAGGATGAACTCAGTGCTTGTGTACCGGATACTATCATGGTGGAGACGGTCGCCTGGTCCGACTGCACTGTCAGGCGTGAATGGGACAAAGTGCGCATGCGCCACAGGAAGAAGTTTGTGAAGTTGCAGCTAAACCAAAACATGATGATTGCGTGCCATTATCGCCTCAGTATTAGAAACGCAAGAATCAAAAACAGGTGGGTGGTGAATCTTCGGATCAAAGTTTGACTAAAGCAGAATTGTCAGATTGAGAAACGGGTTCAATTTCGCGGTCTACTCCAGACAAACTTCCATCATGGAGTACATTACCAGCATTGAAACTGCATGTCGACGATCGGTCCGTAAAACAGAAGAGGCCACACACCTACGATCAGAGTGTGTGAACATCCTCAAACAGAGCAAACCTCCCAAATCCAACATTTCTAGGGATGATAGACTTGCACTATAAGGATTGAAGAAGAAGGATTCCATCATGATTCTCCCAGCCGACAAAGGCCGTGCCACAGTCATCCTACCCAAGGGACAGTACTATGAGAAGGCTCACAATCTGCTAGAAGACAAAAAGACTTACCAACAGCTGAGCAAAGATCCACCAGCAAGTATACGCTTGCCAAATCTGCAAGGTCTACAGAAGTCAGGAGAACTCTCTTCAGAACAGTACCGCAGATTGTACCCCTCAGCTACTGATGTGCCAAAGTTCTAGGACTGCCTAAAGTGCACAAGAAAGATGTACCCCTCCATCCCATTGTCGCCTCTAGAGGATCCCTGATGTATGAGACAGGCCTGCTTCATTGCAGACATCCTCTCGCCTTTGGTAGGAAAGACAAAGCATTCCATTGCTAACAGTGCAGACCTGGTGAAGAAGCTGTCGAAGTTTGTACCACAACCTGATGAGATTCTGGTGTCCTATGACTCACAGCCCTGGTTCACCAGTGTCCCTGTGAAGGACAGCATTGACATCATCAGAGGAGGTTACAGGATGACAACAGCCTTCAGCAGTGCACCAACCTGCCAGTGGAACACATTTGTGAACTGCTATCCTGCTGCCTCAACACCACCTACTTCACCTTTGAAAGACAGTTCTACGACAGACCAAGGGTGCAGCCATGGGGTCCCCTGTGAGTCCTATTGTCACCAACCTCTTCATGGAAAAAGAGGAAAGCTTTGCGTCGTTCCACACTCCTCCACGCTACTGGGGCTGGTACATGGACGACACTATGACTGTGCTAAAAGATCGGTGGTCGAAGACTTCACGAACCATCTCAACAACCAACACCCTGCCATCAAGTTCACCTACGGGGTAGAAGAGAACGGCAGCATTGCGATGTTGGATACCTATCACCCGGATGGAGACAGGCCTGCCTTATCCGTCTACAGAAAGCTGACCTCACAGACCAGAACTTACATTCGACAGTCACTAGCCACCGAACACAAGCTTGGAGTAACCGCACCTCACCCACCGAACAAAGACCATCTGCTCACCGAGCATGCTACGGAAGAAGAGGTGCAGCACATCAAGAAAGTACTCAGTGTGTCGGGTCACCCGAAGTGGGCCTGGGATATCCCAGGGGGGGCAAGAAACCATACCCCACCCCTCCACTGAACGGCAAACCCCTTCGACAGGGCACGTCTCTATGCAGTATGTCAGCGGCGTCACTGAGGCTCTCAGCAGGAAAATCAGGATGTTGGGAGTCAATGTCCATGCCAAACCCACCAGCACCACCAGAAGCCAGTTAGTCCACCCCAAAGCAAAACAGACAAATTGGACAAATCAGGGATGATATACCAGATAGACTGCCAGGACTGTGATCAAATTTACATTGGCGAAACTGAGCGCAACTTGCACAAAAGACTAAAAGAACACAAAAATAAGTCTTCTCCAGTGGGGGACATCTGACCCACACCCAACATCATTTTGAAAAGGACAATGTGCAAGTTCTCGACAAAGAAGCAGGATGGCTCAAGAGGAGAGTAAAGGAGGCAGTCTACATCGCCGCAAGGAACCCCACCCTCAACCATGACTGGGGTTGACACAACCTGCCTTCAGTGTACTCCTCACTCGTTCAGTCACGCTGTTGTGAGTTCTCTCACGATGGTGCAACTGAAGCCTGATCTTGACCCAAGAGTTGCGCTGAAGAAGTCGGCCGGATCGCCAATGAAAGCTACACAAGTGAGTAGCCATTTTACTGAGAGATGTGTTTAGTCTGGTAGTCATTAAACAACAGCAAAGAAACCAATCTGTGAACAATGTTTATAGGTGTAGGATTAGGAGTTCCAGTATAGTAATAGTAAATTTCGTAGTGTAATTTTACCACCATTAGGTCAACATGTACAAATTTTTACAGCTACCTTGCTCTCTTTAACCAATACCAGATAAATGAGGATCGTCACTCCACTGATGATAATAGCGATGACGATAAGTGTGACTCTCATCATATCACTATCATCATTGACAGTAGCCGTAGAAATACTACGACTCGTATATGTATGTGTTTCCTTTTTGCTGTTGCTGATAATGTTGTTGTCGTCGTCGGTGGCGGAGGCGGCCTTCATGCTGTGGGGATATGAGTGTGTATGTATGAATGTATATATGTGTGTATACCAGCTTGTGGGTCTGAGTGTATATATGTGTATTAACTGCTATATATTGTGTGAAGTTTCTTACTTTTTTATTTGTCTACATACGCCTTTAGCTGTTTATTTATTTTCCAATCTATTTATTCATATATCTATTTCCTTTTGTCTTTTTCTTTCCTTGAAAATGGACGACAAACTGGAGGGGCTATGATTAAGGAAGTATTGATTTCATCTTGTTGGTAGGTATCTGAGGCTTTGTGCATTCATTGTGGGGTTTCTGTGATGTAAGATAATTTTATACTGAATGGTTAATTGTGTTGTGAATCAGACTATCAATTGGGCTTGGGCGCGGGCAGTCAAACTTGTTTTGGATCTATCAATTATTTGTTTATTTTATTCATCTGTTCTTTTCTTTGAAGACAAGAAGCAAAGATACGCATGTCATATACTTGATTGTTCCGATGATAGACTGATACCATACTAGTAAAAACTGTAGACTAGGTAGGACCACAGTATCTGGACAGCTCTTGGGTTTATGTGCAGGCTTTAGGGGTGTGCCATGATCACCATCATATAGCACCTGTGACGTCAATGCATATGGAATTCATATTTCGACAGGGTTTTGGGTTTGTCCAGGTAGGATCTCAGGACCTGGCCAGCTCATGGGTTTTATGTGCTGGCTTAAGGCTTGTGCCATGATCATTCTGGATCTTCTCCATCACATGGCACCTGTGACGTTAGTGTATATGGAACTCATTCCGAGTGCAGAGAAGTCATTTTGAGAAACTGAAACTGAAATGAAACTGAAACTTGAGAAACTGAAACAGAAGATTTTTGTAGAAGACCATCATTTCACAGCCGCTAATATACAGATTCTAAGTCAGAGACTTAAGCAGCATCCTCTTCTTGCCCCTGTCACCACTTTTTCATCACCACAGGGCTTTACCATCGCTGATGATTCAACACGTCTTTATTCCAATTTGTGTGTATGCCTGACCAATGCAGTAATGTTTTTAATTCAGAACTGGAATATAGTCCTCTCCTGACCCTCTATCTACTCTGTTTATAGTTCCACAAGTTTAGCAATTGCCACAATAGAATGGCTTTACAAGGTGCATCTTTTGTACTTCCTTGCTTGTATGTCCTAGCATGTGGCTCAAGATCACAGAAGCAAATCAATTCAATTCAGTAACACTTAAATGGTTCACAGGGAAGCTAATCAGGCAGTCACAGGCTTGTAATAACACAACTTATCAAACACATAGGTAATGAAAATAATAAGTATCAGTGAAAGTGGTGAGAATGTTGCACGTGTTGGTTGAATATGTGAATGGCTGTTGAAATGAATGAATTTATGTAATGAGATGTTATTGTGTATGGGCTCTAAACCTAAGACTTCTGACCAACCGTCTTATTATATTTCATGTAATGGGTGTGTTTTAACTATCAAATTTCTCATGAATCTGTCACTACTTTTCCTCTTGAACATGTTTGCTAAAGTGTGTCGTCTTTTAAACACCACCCATCCTGCTTTCTTAATGACTTTTATGACTTTTTCAAATCTGTTTTTGTCATGTTTGGTCAAATTTCCACCCCATCACACAGCACAAAAGATCAAATACTGCAAATATAATGTGTGAAACATTTGGAGCATCTGTTTCCTTACATTAAAGGTTTTTTTCGCCATCATTCATTTGAAGATGATTTTTCACCCAGTTCACAAACCAATCAAGTTCTCATTAGCAATCTGCTTCACTATTATTGTTATCAGTCCTATTATTCCAGAATCATCAGCAAAGTTAATCAATGGGCAGAATTATCTCAAGATCCTGCGATCAGTTGTATACAATGAAAACAAAAATAATGAGAGCACTGTATCTTGTGGTGCACCTGTGTTTGCACAGATAAAGTAGGCAATTATTTGATTTTACAAACGGAGTTCTGTTAGTAAGATAATCCCAAACCCATAAAATAGAAGGAAAAAGCAAGTCCCAAAGGCTTGAGTTTCTTTGCTAAAATATTTGGCTGTGTAGTAGTAAAAGCACTAGAAAAGTCAAAGAACATCAGGTGGACACCTGCTACATGGTTTGTTTAGATGTTCATACATTTTGTTCAAAACAAAAAACGTATCATCTACATTTCTGTTTCTTTTGTATTCAAAATGAAAGGTGTTTAAAAAAGACATAATGGCTACCTGGTTGAACCTGGCTCTCAGTTACAAAGGTTTGGACAATTTCTGCAAATAGATTAATACCCTCTGACGAGGACGTTCACATGTTATATGTGATACAGATATAGTGCAAGGAAGAGACTGATTTAAACATTGTTATGGTATGGGTATAGTTGAACTGGATAGCATTTTAGAGTTTTAGTATGAATCCCGTCAGGAACACACACTTTGTTTGGCTATACTCTTCTATGGAGAGAACAATACACTCTGCTGCCTTATCATGAAGACCATTGTTTAGCAACTGATTCAACTACCCCATTTCTGTGCAAACATTGTGACAATCAAAACGAGCATAAAAGGCATTCAGTTTGTTTGCTTCTTTATCAGATGATGCAAAATGGTTATAT
>JAPXFY010000032.1:25829355-25836855 GCA_030674185.1 Monoplex corrugatus
TGCCTTTAGGCTGGTCCTCAGTTGTACGTTTCAGTATTACCTGGTTAATGAACGTTGCTAAAATTACAGATCCTTGTCTCATTCCTGTCTTTACTTAAAAATTGTGCTCACTGTTCTTTATATAAGCTATTAATGAGGTGGACTATCTGCTATGGGATCCCATATGCTTGGAATATGAGCAATAGACTGTTCTCGTAGATGCTGTCAGAAGTCTTATCATACTGCACACAGATAATGTCGTCATGTCTCTACTGTTCTGTGCATTGTTCAACTTTAATTTGCAAGGAGAACATTTGGTCACTACATCCTTTTACTTTGTGGAGACCAGCTTGTTCTTTTCTAAGTTGTTTGTTTACTGCATATGAGATTCATTGAATGATAATTTTTAAAAGGAATATGCTTGGACTTGACAAAAAGTTTTCGGTGATTATTTCGTTTAATGTCTATTCATATTATGTGCTTTTAGACAATGAAAAATGTGTTTTCACGGTACTTATTGTAGTTACTCTATGTATTTTTAGTGAATATTTCGCGTTAGTGCCTTCTGTCCAGACGTTTGGTATTTTCTTTCTGTCCCATTATCATAGTTGTAAAGGATGACTGAAGCATTCCGGCTGCGGGTTCTTTGGCTGTCTTGGACACCTAAGTGTTTGGGTATTCGAGGGGCTTTTGTATTTTTGAATGACCTGATGGTTGAAATTAATTCAGCATTCTCTGGTGGCATAATGCAAATATCAAGGTTGATCTCTGTTTCCTCTCAGTTAGCTTCTGTTGTTGGTGGTGGTCTGTTCAAAACCACACCAAAATGCTCAGCCCCTCTGACTTCTTGTTCTGTTTCTAATGAAAGAATTTTGCTTTGCTTATCTGTGATCGGTATATTGGTGATTCCATGATACTTGACACAGACCATCCACTTGCCGTTGCTTTCCTTTGCTGGCTACATCGTCTGCCTGATTTACAACGTTGTTCTTGTACGCTCACTTTTTTTTCTGTTCTTATGATCGTCTTCACTGTCCCTCACTGTTCAGACAGCTTCTTTATATTGTGTTTGGTATTTTTGTGTTGGTCTCCCTGACAGAGTTCTAATGAGTATTTTCTACAGCATTATCTGTTTCCAGTGGCTTGTCACGTGTCTGTTTTGATCTACTCTTTTCTTTTCTCCTGCCAGAGCTTGGAACTTGTTCTTTGGTTCTTTGAAAAAGGACTCTTCTCTCTGGAGTCGTTCAGTTTCTTTATATCAAATTGTTGGTGTCCTCTTTTTTATTTCATTTTATTATTTTGTTTGCACCCTAGATTTCATTTTCCTCAGCTTTGATTTCAGTGCTGCCATAATCAAGAGGTGGTCACTGGCAACATTGGCTCTTCTCCTCACTGTGACGTTTGGCAGTAACCATCTCCATGTGTCATTGATCAGCAGGTGGTCGATACGTTTTCTCTTCCACTGGGGAAATACTGCATTAATTTGAGGATGTCATGGTATGGAAAAAGGATCCCTGTCATTACAATGTCATAAGTAGTACACAGATTCAGCAGCCTCTCTTCATTATACATATCAATACTACAGCAGCAGGTACGAGAGTTTTGCTTTGACTCTGAGTAACAGATTACCAGTGATTATTTTGCAAATCGTTCCCTTCTTCCCTATAAAGAATTGTACCCTCTCCCAATTATATTTCTCTATTTTTCCTCCATCTCCTTCACCCGTCCTCTGACTATAGGTGTTGATTTGTTACAGTTATGACGATGCTGTCTTTGTTCAGGTGTTGCTGGCAACAGTTCAGTCACCCCCATCATAAACTATGACCAAGGAAACAACATTGTATTCTCCAATAAACACGTCACAGTGTCTGGTTCTGCAGAACCGATCCCAAGACTTCATCCCCTGGAACAACACTGACAACATCCTTGACCAACAGACAGTAGACATCATGATTAAACTGCAGACCTTTGTGATTCTGCCCATCACCGTTCTGATTGGTGTGCCTGCTAATGTCATCAACATGGTGGTGTTCTACAAGCACAGCTTAAAGGAACGTATCAATGTCTGTCTGTTTGCTCTGTCATTAGCAGATGGTCTGTACCTTGTTGTCAGTATAGTTATACTGGGAGAACAGATTTATCTTCTGCCTACTACAGGACAACAGTGAGTTTCACACAAACACACACACACACACACACACACACACACACACAACACACACACACACACACACACACACACACACACACACACACACACATACCACACTCCACACACACACACACACGCACACTCACACACAATCATACACGAGATGCTGAGCTAAAGTCCACTCAAGCCTGTTATGTGAATGACCCTTTACTCATGCATAGACAGAAAAACAGGCACACACAACCACACACCCACACCCACACCCACACACACACACACACCAAACACACACACACACATACACACATACACACACACTATTTGAACATATTCTCTCTCTCTCCTTCTGTCCCTCTCTCTCTCTCTCTCTCTCTCTCTCTCTCTCTCTCTCTCTCTCTCTCTCTCTCTCTCGATTTTGACCAAAACTTCAGAAAGACAAGAAGGCTAATTATGCTTCAAAGGGGTGGTGGCATGGTGCAACCTGTGAAATAAACCTCTCCAATATTGTTATGCCAAGAGCTGGGGAAAATGCTTGTTCTCCGCGATTTTTAGTACCATGGGATTATTTAGCAAAGGCGAAAAGGCACATGAGTCTGACTCATTTTTGGTCCCCTTCCGAAGGACAAGACGTTCAGTTCAGTTTTCCCATTAAATTAGGAGAAAATTTGAGGCCCCCAATGGGAAACGAACCCTGGAACCGCAAGTTTAGTTGTCGCAGGTAAATGTCTGAACCATTCTGTCACCTTTTCCTAAAAAAAATATGTGATCCACATGACAAAATACAAACACACACACACACACACACACACACACACACACACACACACACACACACACACACACACACACACACACACACACACACACCACAAAGGACAGGGATTTTGGGTTAGACTTACCCCTATTTAAAGCAGGCTAGCAGAGTCAAATTGTATATGAAAATATAAACGTTTTTCAGCTGGAAAACCAACACAACCTCAATAAATGCCCAAAATGATATTTTGACTTTATGCTGGGGTAGGATTGAATCCTTGATAAGTCACTCACCTCTAATAGCGAAGATTGCGGATCTGTCAAGCAAGGTGCTTGCACTCTAAGAACCACGTACGAGGACTTGACATTCAAAACTTTCCACTTGTGCTGTTAACGGTAATTGGAGCGGGTCCTGATATAGCCTTATTAGCATAGAGTAACCTTTGATCATTGCACTTGGCGAGTGATCTATTACCGGTCAGCCTTTGAGCTATTTTTATGCTGACCATGTCCCATTTTAGACTTGAGAACAATGGCGTCTGAGAGCTAAACGAATCGCGTTCATTGCACTCGAGCAAGACGTGTTTAAACTTTACATGAGGCAACAAAAATCATTCCTATTGAGGGATCAGACCTTGGAGATGCAAAAACAGTACAAAGAAAATAACTTTAGCCTATCAGAAGGGATGAAATTGACAAAAATGTTTACTTTATTTTGGAAGAGAGTAGAAATTATCAAGGAGGTATTGTTTACTCTCTACTGCTATTTCCAATGTGATTTATGTAGAATATAATCCTCTTTTCAAGAACAGTGAACTTTCTTAACATGCAATTGCAATCAACCTCAACTTTGTTACCATAAAAAAATGCCTTGTTTTCACATTTGGCTAAACATGCTTGTTCAATCCAATGATAATCCTGTGTTAAAGTTTCAAGAAAGTGTGTCAGGCATTATTCTTAAAGTTTTTTAAAATCTATACAAACACCAAGTACACATAGGAATGCTCAATTCCAAATCGCCCAGTAGGCAGTGAGTATGCCTTCATGAACAAAATGAGTCATCATATCATTAATCGTCATACTCAAAAAGAAATAGACAAAGTGGCCAAAATCACACCATGACAAGAAAACAAGACCCATTACATCATCATCATGTCGAGCTTGCTCGGCTATCCATGACACGTTTCTTCCATCCTTCTCTGTCAGACATTGCAGTAGGTAGTTCATCGTACTGACAGCCCGTATCGTCCATCAGTTGGTCGATGAAGGTCTTCTTTGGACGTCCTGGTCTTTGTTTGCCATGGCTGGGTCTCCATAGCAGAACACCCCCCACCAGTTCTTCTTTGCTACGCCAGCAGTGTCCCGCAAAGTGCAGTCTTTGTTGACGTATTGATTTACTGATTGGTGGGATCTTGCCATATAACTCTTTGTTAGTTGGATGTTCTCTCCAGGATTTGTTCAGGGCTGCACGCAGCATTCGTGTATATGCTCCATCAATCTTCTTCTCCAATGTCCTTGTTAGGGTCCAAGAGATTGAGCCATATGTAAGAACAGACTCTACTGCTGCTCGGAAGAAGTTCCTTTTCAGGTTGTCTGATAGATTGGATTTCCAGATTTTGTCCAGTTGATTTAGAGCACCCCAGGCATTTCCAAGTCTGGTGTTGACGTCTTGTTCTGTAGAGTCAATGTAGCTGCCCAGGTATTTAAAAGTCTTGAACTTGTTTGATTGTATCTCCACTGAGACTTCTCATGCCTTCTGATGCATCTTGGTTCAGACAGATGAACTCTGTTTTGTTCGCATTGAGGTGGAGCCCAATCTTCATTGCTGTTCTTTTGACACTGTGAAGGAGAGATGTTGCATCCTTTAGGAGGTCTGCGAGAACAGCCAGGTCATCAGTGTAATCCACATCTGTTATCTTTACCGCAGGGTAGCGTCTGCTCTTCTGTTCTGTGAGGGTAAAGCCGAGTTTTTTTCTTATCCACTGCTTTCCTCAGCACATAATCGAGACAGATGATGAAAATGTAGGGGGCAAGCGTATCTCCTTGAAAGGACTCCAGCAGTGATGTTGAAGAAGTCTGTGTCTCCGTCAGAGGAGCGAACCATACAGCAGGTATTCTGATACAGCATCATGATGGCTTCTACTGTTTCCTTGGGTAGTCCATATGCAGTTCGAATCTCCTTCATCTTTCCTCGGTAGATCGAATCAAAAGCTTTGGAAAAGTCGATAAATAGGAGAACAGAGCCATTACAGTCGAGACAAACATTGCTACTATTTCAAAAGCAATGCTGGACAGATGCCTATAGCGTGGAATAGAAAATATGTTGGCTTTTCTTGAATCAGAGATAAAAGAAATTTTACAAAATTGAATAAAATAGTTGAGAGAACAAAAGAGACAACAGTGGCAGGGAAAACAGACTGTTGTCATAGTGATGATGTGTGTTGTTGTTGTTTGTTTGTTTGTTTGTTTGTTTGTTTGGTTGGTTGGTTGGTTGGTTGGTTGGTTGGTTGGTTGATTGGTTGGTTGGTTTATTCTTCTGTTGTTTTTTGTTGTTGTTGTTGTTGTTGCTTTTATGTTGTCTTTGTTCTTTGGGCGGTAAGGGGGTCATCATGATATGATGTGTGTGTATCTATGTGTGTGTGTGCGTGCGTGCTGTGTGTGTGTGTGTGTGTGTGTGTGTGTGTGTGTGGATCAGAGAAGGATGATGGACAGAAGGAGATGGGATGATGAAGATGATAATTTTATCAAGTTCATGAGTAGATGAAACTAAACATCCTATAATTTAGTGGAGAATTCCTGTGAAGTGAAAATATAGAACAGTATAGGGGCTGGTTTTGATTTCATCTGTTTCCAGTTTGTGTGTGTATGTGTGTATTATATATATATATATATATATGTGTGTGTGTGTGTGTGTGTGTGTGTGTGTGTGTGTGTGTGTGTGTGTGTGTGTGTGTGTGTGTGTGTGTGTGTGTATGTGTGTGTTAGTATTACATATCACCTTTCACTACAATGTTTTGTGCGTTTTAGCATTACATATTACTTTTCACTACAAAATATGTCAAATTGTTTGACCGATTACTTTTCACTACAAAATAGCTCAAACTGTTTGACCGATAGACAGAAAAAAGATGAAATATAAAAGCCATATGCTTGGTAGGACCTCAACTCCATGCCAATGCACAAGACTTATGTGCAGACTCACACCTTGTTCCATGATCACTTTGAATCTTCTCCATCACGTGGCATCAATGGCATAAGCCCTATGGGAATTGTTCTGAGCATGGAGATGTTATCTTGAGAAACTGCAACTAAAACTGTAGTGTGGTAAAAGCCTGCTTTGTATTTTTATGATCGGCATTTTCCACAGTTTAAGCTTGTGTCTTAGGGATATTTTGAGTGTCCATGTATAAAGGTCATCATCCTATTTCACCATATGCCATGGTGTTCAGAGTTTTGGTACTGACATTTAAACATACAAACAGATGTGATGATTCTGTTACTGGTGGTTTGATTGTGTTTTAGTCTTTTACGTGTGCATCTCTAACATCACTGAATTCTGTTAAACTACAAGAATGTGAATTTGAGATGAAATGAGAATCTCAGAGGGTTTTTTTTAATAGGTGTAGGTGTAAATGGTACCAAAAAGGTGTTTTTTCTATTCTGATCACCTTTTCTCTGATCTATTTGATTGTAGTATCCTTAATCTGTTAATTGTGAACAATTTGTTCACACAATAATTTGTAAATTTGGAGGTTGTGGATGTTGTTTCTGTATTTGTCTGTTTACCATATACTGCAAAGAAGTCAGCTCTACATTTTATCATTGATGTAAATGTTAAGTAGTTTATAGTGTATTGCTGTTCAGTTCATATATCTGTTTCGAAAGTAAGTGACACGAAACGTGTGATCACTTTTATCTGTCACTACTTTGTCTTGCAGAATTGGTCCTGTCATTGAATGGATCTTTGACCGTTACCTTCACGGATGTTTTGCTGTCATGTGGGTTTCCCAGGTTCTCTCAGCCATTGTGGCCTCTGACAGATGTTTCTGCATTCTCAATCCTCTCAAGTCTCAAATGATACTTCGTACCTCTACCATGACTACAATAATTGTTGCTGTCTTCATTGTGGTGACAGGTCTTAGGTTTATCGTGGTCACTCGCTATCATGTTGTCTGTGCTTACGATCCTGTCAGTGACAAGATCATCAGGACAATGATTGCAAGCAAGTTTTACACTATGCATCGACAGTTGGTGGACATTTTAGACACTGTTGTGTATGCCTTGGGGATTTCTTGGGTGGTGATTGTGGTGGTGGTGGTGACAACCATCATTACAGTGATCAAGTTACGTCAGGCTGCTGAGTGGCGGGCAGGCATATCTTCTAACAGTGGTAGTGTGTCTGCACGAGACATTGCTTTGACCCGGATGTTGGTTGGGAACTCTGTCTTTTTTATTGTCTGTGCTCTTCCAATGAATTTATTCAGGTAAGACTATGTATAGTTCAATTAGATAGATAGATAGATAGATAGATAGATAGATAGATAGATAGATAGATAGGCCAACAGATTGATAGATAGACAGATAGATAGATACATACATACATAGATACATAGATA
>JAPXFY010000032.1:25839355-25884355 GCA_030674185.1 Monoplex corrugatus
TCTACCTGATGTTCTCTTTCCCTCGAAGTGCTTTAATTTCTCTTTCCACATAGCCTCTTCAAAATTGTCTCGTTTGGATTCTTTGCTGCCCATGGAAATTTCAACATTCTTCATAGAAACCACATTTCAGTTGTTTCAATTTTGTTTCGACATTACATGTTGACTGCCCACGCCTCACAACCGTACAACAGTATTGTTTTACATAACACTAAAAAATCTCTTTCTGGTGTTAATTGATAGGCATTTGTTGGTAAGAACACTTTTCATCTTCTTGAATGCTGTTTTAGCTTGGCCAATTCTGCTGGCTGTTTCTGATCTGCATCTGCCGTCCGATGAGATGACCATTCCCAGATGTTTAAACTTATCAGTCTGTCTCAATGTTGTGCCATTTGCTGTTATTTTGCATGAGGGGATTTCATTTTTTCTTTCTTTTTTTTTATTTTGCTGATTACCATGACTTCAGTATTCTTTTTATTTAGCTGAAACCTTTTATCATTTTTCATTTCATTTTCTCTATTAAATTTTATTATATATATATATATATATATATATAATATATATATCGTATATATATAAAAATATATGTATATATATATATATATATATATATATATATATATATATATATATATATATATATATTGCTTTATATTTCTATTATATTCACCAGATTGCGTAGGCCCTTTTCATTTTCTGCAATACGCACAGTATCATCTGCGTAACAATTATCTGAGGGCATTCTTCTAGATTCCTCATAATGCTTTAGCTGTAAAATGAAAACAAATCTGGTGACGGGACACATCCCTGCCTAATCTGTCTTTTGATATTTTGGAAGAATCTTACATCATGTTCTATTCTCATTGCTGCTGTTTGATCCCAATATATATTTCTGATTATCCTGATACCTTTTCCATCAATATTGAGGGAAAAGATATGTACACACACACACACACACTCACACACATATATATTTATATGTGTGTGTGTGTGTGTTTATGTATGAATATATATAATAATATATATATATATATAGGGGTGTGAGTGTGTGCGTGCGTGCGCGCCCGCGCGCGCGCGCGCGTGTGTGTGTGTGTGTGTGTGTGTGTATGTGTGTGTGTGTGATACGTTCAAAGAGAGGGAGAGGGGGTACTGAGATTTTCTTCAAAAAACAAAACAAAAAAAACACAATATCACAAGCAAAACATTATTTTTATTGTTTTAAAGAAAAGGAGCAACTATTCAAGGAAGACTGAAGACGTCTTAGAAGAATGGAAACTACTTTATCTCACAGTTTAACTTTAAATTAACTTTTATTCAGTGAGTTTAATATTTATAACCGTACACATATCAATATACGATATGTTTTCCTACTTAAATGAAACCATTTTTCTTTCCATCGTTTATAAACTCAAATCATAGAGACGCTGAATTGATCTTGTATATTTGAAAACTGCCAGCTGGTTATTATGCAGCCCTTACCACCATTTTCTTTATATTTGATTGATTTGTATTATCATGATTCTAGTTTTGTATTTAATGTATTATTGCTTAAAAGTTACATTGCATTTTTAAAGGTAACTTGGCTGCTTATAACAATACAGTGAATAGACAGGGAAAAAAAAACAACAACAACAAAAACGCATACACACAGATGAATTTTTTCTGCTCCAGCATGGCCTCCGTTCACTACAAGTAACATTCGTTTACTCTTTATTTCAGCGTATCCGTGATGATTGTGCCAGAGATGAATGCAGGACGACGATATCACAATTTTTTCTACTTAGGACTGACAACAAGCAACATCCTCTCCTTCATTAATGCCGCTTTTAACATCGTGATCTACTACACCATGGGCACTCGCTACAGACAGACTGTCCACAATCTGCTGAGGAGAAAGATTACCAAGGATGCCCCCAACAAAACGTCTGTGTCTGTTGAAAAGACCGTATCTGTTATAACGTGATGTAATACGGGAGTACCAGCACACACACACACACACACAACACACACACACACACACACACACACACACACACACACACACACACACACACACACACACACACACCACTCTCTCTCTCTCTCTCTTTTTTTCTCTCTCTCTCCCTCTCTCTCCTTCTCTCTCTCCTTCTCTCTCTGTCTCATACACACACACACACACTTATCAACTACCTTGTTTTCCCCATTTGCAAATGCTACATTTTTGTTGCCACTCAAAATGTCCTTGTGGAATATTTCACCAAACACTAGTTTGTTTTGCCAAAATACCAGTGCCAGGAATTCTGTAGAAACCAGTAATGTTAAGTCGCCACAAGGTCAGCCATCAAAACAGACTGTACACTGATCCTGGGTCACTTTGGTGGAGTTTGGCCACGCTTTGTCAGATCCCATGTACTAAACACACTGCCTAACAACTCTGTACCAACGATAGTAATCACTCAGTTGTAGAACCAGATCAAGTGACTGACCCTCTGATAAGAAGATCACCACCACTTCCCTTCAACGATAGCTGTAGGAACCACCAACCCCAAAGACTGTAACATGAAGTGTCCTCAGACATGGAAGGGGCACAGGAAACTGTACATGAGGTCACAATCACATCAGAACATGAAGGGTCACAGAACTGACAACCATCTTTCACAATGGCATGATGTGACAATAGATTGATGATGTGATAGAGTTCCATTCTGGATTGACACTGTGTGACATGTCTGTACTCAGTGTTTTCCTTTCACAACATATCCTGGCATCAACCAGGCCTGAGACAAACAGAGACTTGCGGTGCTGGTTACCACATTATTACCAAGTCAATAATATTGCAATTAAATAAACAAAATAATGAAATCATGAAAGAACTTACATGAACGTGTGTGACTTACATGAAGATGATTAATGACGTACTATCAAAACAAACATTTCAGAATGATACCAAACCTGGTGAAATGCAACTGGAAATCAATACTTCTGAATAAAGTGCAGTATGTAAAGTTGGTTCACAGGTGGTTTATATTTAAAGAATTTGAAACACATAATATGATTAAAATGCAAGAAACGGTGCAGAAAAGACACAGCATCTTGTCCAGGGAAGGTTTGATACTTTGACATCAACCTTCTTCTGAACACACACACACACACACACACACACACACACACACACACACACACACACACACACACACACACACACACACACACAAAATTATTCAGTGTTTATGAAGAATAACAAGAAGACTGATAATGACGATGATGATGATGATGATAGTAACAATAATAATAACAATAATGATAATAATAAAGATAAAAATAACAACAATGGTACTACTACTACTACAGATAATAATATTAGTAATAATACTAACAATAATAATAATAGTCATAATATTGATGATAATAATGATACTACTACTACTACTAGTATATAGTAGTAAAAGTAGTAATAGCAATAACAATGAGAACAACAGTCAACATCATCACCATCATCATCATCATCATCATCATTCTGCTCAGAAAAGAAAACTACCCACACGTAACAATATCCAACGGCCTTGCTAAGTCAGTCCTCTGGGATACTGTTCAGGGAAGGAGATGGAGGAGAAGACAGAAACAAAAAGGCAACCGACTGACAACATTGTAGACTGGATAGAGACACCATACGAAGAAGCTAAGGCTTTGGCACACAACTTTCAGACTGAAAGAATCTGATAAACAATTCTTTAAATGTAGAGTGACTCCATAATGCTTTTCTTCCACAGAATTAAGGAAAAAGACCAACAACAAAAACAAGAACAATAACTGAAATAAAAACAGGATTAATAGTTTTAATAACACGTCACAGCTTGAGCCATTTGCATCCTGTTATTTAGGCCTACTGATCCATGCTGTACATAGTCTGTAATTCATCGTGTTCCTTGTTCATTATTAAGTACATTAACCCTTTGACTCCCGCACACTTTCCACCAACTGCAGTAAGGGAATCAAAAAGTTCAGATTTTGCTCTGCTAACATGGTTGACAATGCAGGATGCTGGTGAATAGGGTGCAGGAGCCAAAGTGTGAAAACAGACATAAAATCTGGCTCAAACTGCTTTCTGCACATCACATTTCCTTAGGGCCACAATCACAGTTAATGTACCCAATGATCATTCCTAACAGACAATAAGGTAAAAGCTTTATAGAATAGCAAGGCAGAAAATGAAAGGGACAGACGACAGAAAGCAGAAGAGCACAGCAGAAACCAAAAACGAAAGTGACAGAAAAGAGCACATTTCTAACACAGGAGTACCAAGAAACACTCACTTGTTCTGAATATCTCAGCTGCCTCCCTCCCCCTCCCTCCCCCTCCCTCCCCCCCTCCCTCCCCCTCCCTCTCTCCCTCTCTCTCTCCCTACCTCTCTCTCCCTACCTCTCTCCCTCTTTCCCACTATCCCTCCTTCCCTCCCTCCCTCTCTCCATCCCTCTCTCCTTCTCAGCCTCTCTCCCTCTCCCCCTCTCTTCAACCCAGCACCAACCTCTCTCCCTTCCCTTCCTCCCTTCCTCTCTCACTCTCGTGTGCCATGAATACCAGGCACCGGGAGTGTCTCCACTATTCAAGTAGGCAGCTGACTCTGAAATATATATATATAAAGCACTCGTCCGTCACGCAACCGCACGCTCTCCTTTCAACCAATTTCACTAAACGGATTACGATATGATTTTTTTTTACATTTATTACTACTAACTTTAACACATACAACATTCACAACCAAGCACCTTCACATTAACGTCTTTTCTTTCTCTTCTCCTCCTCCTTCGTCTCCTCCTCTTTATTCGTTTCCTCCTCCTTTTCCATTTTCTCCTCCTTCTTCGTTTCCTCCTCCTTCGTTTCCTTCTCTTTCTTCTTCTCCCCCTCTTCCTTTTCCTGCTCCTCTTTCTTCTTCTCCTTCTTTTCTTTTTCTTCTTCTCCTTCTTCTTCTCATTCTTTTTCTCCTTCTTCTCCTTCTCCTCTTTTTTCCTTCTCTTTCTTCTCCTTCACCTCTTTCTTCTCCTTCTTCTTCTTCTTTGCCTTCTTTTTCTTCTCCTCCTTCATCTCCTTCTTTTCCGCCTTCTTTTCCTTCTTTTTTGCTTTCTTCTTCTTTTTCTTTTCTTGTCCTTTTCCTCTTCTTCTTCTCCTGTTTCTTCTCCTTCCCCCTCTTCTATTTTCTGTACTTCTTTTCTGTCTTCTTCTTTTCTTCTTCTTTTCTTTCTTCTTCTTCTGCTCCATCTCCATCTCTCTCTTCTTTCTTTTTCGCCTTCCTTTCCCCTTTTTCTTTTCCGCCTTCTTCCTGTTTCTCCTTTTCCTTTTCCGCCTTCTTCCTGTTTTTTTTTTTTTTTTCTTTTTCTTTCCCTTCTACTTTTTCTTCTTCTTGTCCTTTTTCTCTTTCGCCTTCTTTTTTTTTTCTTTTTCGCCCCCCCCCCCCCCTTTTTTTTTTTTCTTCTCTTTTTCGCCCCCATTTTTTTTTTTTCCTGCTCCTTTTCCTCCAGTGGTTGAAGAAAGAGAAACCACTTGTTCTCAAGGGGGCTTTTTTGCGAAGTACCTACAGCAAAAAATCCATTCCACCCAAGTCCCCAGCTTGGGTGAGCCGTTTAAAAAAAAAAATCATACCACACATGCACACACAAAGTTTCCTTTCACACGCCACACACACACACACACACACACACACACACACACACACACACACACACACACACACACACACACACAACACCCCACAAACACGTGCATTCATCACCCCATGCATACAACAACAAAAAAACGTGCACATATTACCCTGCGCACATGACATAATAATAACAATAATGATAATAATAACAAATAATAATGATACTAATAATAACGCTACTACTACTAATAATAATGATAATGATGAATTTTGTATTATGTTGTTGGTTTTATACTATTACAGTTCATTTGTATCAGTATAAAGTCTGTGTCTGTGTCAGTATAGACTCCCCATGGGCGAGGGCCGCATGTAAAAGAAAAACAAACCCAAACATTAACCCTTTGACTCCTGCACCCTGTTCACTACCATCCTGTATTGTCAACCATGCTACCAAAGCAAAACCTTAACCCTTTGACTACCCCACCCTATCCACCAGCTTCCTATGTATATGTATATATATGTATGTGTGTATTTATATATATATATATATATATATATACACGTATATATATGTATGTATATAAGAAGGAAAAGGAATGTAAATCAAAGCAAAAATACTTATCAATACCATCAACAAAAATACAACAACAAAAATACAACAAAAAATAACCATCACCGTCACCAACAAAAACACTAACAAAAAAAAACAAAAAAAGAAAAAAAAAGAAAAAGAAAAACAAACCAAACCAGAATACCAAACAAACCAAATGACAAGAAAATGAAGCAAACAAAACGAAATAAAACCAGAATAAAAAAAAAACTACAAACAACAACAACAACAGCAACAATAATAAGAACACGCACACTCACACACATACACACACAAACATACACACACATACAAACACACACACGCACACGCACACACAGAGTCGACCATCCGTTTCCACCACCACCCTCTCACTACCTTCCCTCCCCGCGCAGGGGGAAGTACCGAGAAGATTTGTATAGCTTCCCTTGAACGTTGCAAGGCTGGTCTTCTTGTGGCGAGGCCGGACAACACAAAAACAGTGACAATCGGCGATTTCTAACAGAAATCATGCCACATATGGCAGTGAGTATTATTCCTTGATATTCTTTATATGATAATCATCGATTGTGTGCGAAAAAAGTGTGTATGTAAGGCGATTGTACCGTGTGAGAAAGAAGTAGCTTTGAAACAACGCCAAAGACGCGACCAGACGATCTCAGTGGCGTTGCTTTCATTTTCAAATCGGCTGGTCAGTTGGGATGTGACGTAACCGGTCCTGTCTGAATGTAATGTCAGTTCACTAGCACTATGCTTAAGAGCTCCCAACTCTCACAGGCCTTTTAACGTCATGTCAGTTTCTCATTTACAAGGTTTGTCCAACTCCGCACTTACACTGTGACTGTGTTGTCTAGGCCCTATTTGAGTATTTCAGTATTTGATTTTGACTGTTAAAAAAGAATAGATTTTTCGCTTCTTATTTTGTTTGTTTTTGTGACGAAGTTTCCACATGAAATTCGGGTTGCTTTTCCCATCGGCTGCGTATTGCCTCAGTACAATAAGTTTTCTTCAGTTTTATGTTTCCATCAGCGTTTATTAATTAATTTATTAGTTAATTGATTAATCAGTTACCCAAGTATTTATTCTCTTTATTTGCTTCTTAATTTGTTTCTTTTTTTTTTGTCTTTGTTTATTAAATCATTCTATTTATTTTATTTTTTTATATTTATCTATTTATTTATCTGTATACTCACTTCCATTTTTGGCGCCATAAAAGAGCTAGAAAGCCTACACTTTGATTTTGAATCACACACACATACACGAGCGCACAAACACACACACACACACACACACACACACACACATACATACACATATGAGCACACACACACATTCACGCACACATGAAATAGTTATAGCCCTGATATGGCTCTACGCAGTCGGCTGGGCTTAAAACAGAAAATATATTCAGTTTTTAGTGTTTTTATTTGTTTGTTGGTTTGTTTTCTAATGTATTTATTTACTTGAAGCCTTGAGCACACACAGACAGACACACGCACACCCAGTAACAAACATACACACAGGCGAGTATGATCGCACAGACTTGCATGCACATACAGTGCACACACACGCAGGTACACGCACACATATGTATGCATACAAAGTACAAAGTATTCACATATGCACACACACTCGCACATATACAATACTCACACAGGTTACTGTCACACACATACGCACAGATGCACGTACGCACACATGCATGCATGCATATGTGCAGAGACACTCATACGCGCGAGCACGCTTACACACACACACACACACACACAGTGACACACAGTTTTGCGCACACAAACATGTATCTATAGACACAACACACACACACACACACACACACACACACAACACACACACACACACACACACACACACACACACACACTTTTGCGCACACAAACATGTATAGACACAACACACACTAACTCAAACACATACACAAACACACACAAATGTTATACACACACAGACACACACACACACACACACACACACACACACACACACACACACACACACACACACACACACCCCACACACACACACACACACACACACACACACACACACACACACACACACAGGAGGAGTTTGGAGTTTGGTCAGACAGGATTCATTGCATGGACAGTTTCATATGCACTCCAACCCAATGTGGCAGCAGTTATCTGGCGGACACTTTGAGCCAGTGCAAAACTCTGTGCATTGGCATGGAGTTTGGAGCATAGGCTTGTTCATGAAGATTCTATGATAACATGGACATGGGTTGAGCATGGTTGTGTTCAAGACAGATTCTATGATAACATGGACAGTGGGATTGGAGCATAGGTTGTGTTCAAGACAGATTCTATGATAACATGGACAGTGGGATTGGAGCATAGGTTGTGTTCAAGACAGATTCTATGATAACATGGACAGTGGGATTGGAGCATAGGTTGTGTTCAAGACAGATTCTATGATAACATGGACAGTGGGACTGGACCATAGGTTGTGTTCAAGACAGATTCTATGATAACATGGACAGTGGGATTGGAGCATAGGTTGTGTTCAAGACAGATTCTATGATAACATGGACAGTGGGATTGCAGTATAGGGTGTGTTCAAGACAGATTCTATGATAACATGGACAGTGGGATTGCAGTATAGGGTGTGTTCAAGACAGATTCTATGATAACATGGACAGTGGGATTGGAGCATAAGTTGTGTTCAACTTCAAGACAGATTCTATGATAACATGGACACTGGGATTGGAGCATAGGTTGTGTTCAACTTCAAGACAGATTCTATGATAACATGGACAGTGGGATTGGAGCTTAGGGTGTGTTCAAGAAAGATTCTATAATAACATGGACAGTGGGATTGGAAGCATAGAGTGTGTTCAAGACAGATTCTATGATAACATGGACAGTGGGATTGGAGCATAGGGTGTGTTCAAGACAGATTCTATGATAACATGGACAGTGGGATTGGAGCATAGGGTGTGTTCAAGACAGATTCTATCACAGTTGTGTTCAAGAAAGATGCTATAATAACATGGACAGTGGGATTGGAGCATCGGGTGTGTTCAAGACAGATTCTATGATATTGATAACATGGACAGTGCTGTGGGATTGCAGCATAGGGTGTGTTCAAGACAGATTCTATGATAACATGGACAGTGGGATTGCAGCATAGGGTGTGTTCAAGACAGATTCTATAATAACATGGACAGTGGGACTGGACCATAGGGTGTGTTCAAGACAGATTCTATGAACATGGACAGTGGGATTGGACTTGGAGCATAGGTTGTGTTCAAGACAGATTCTATGATAACATGGACAGTGGGATTGCAGCATAGGTTATGTTCAAGACAGATTCTATGATAACATGGACAGTGGGATTGCAGCATAGGTTGTGTTCAAGACAGATTCTATGATAACATGGACAGTGGGATTGGAGCATAGGGTGTGTTCAAGACAGATTCTATTATAACATGGACAGTGGGATTGGAGCATAGGGTGTGTTCAAGAAAGATTCTGTAATAACATGGACAGTGGGATTGGAGCATAGGGTGTGTTCAAGAAAGATTCTATAATAACATGGACATGGGATTGCAGCATAGAGTGTGTTCAAGACAGATTCTATAATAACATGGACAGTGGGATTGGAGCATAGAGTGTGTTCAAAGACAGATTCTATAATAACATGGACAGTGGGATTGGAGCATAGAGTGTGTTCAAGACAGATTCTATGATAACATGGACAGTGGATTGGAGCATAGAGTGTGTTCAAGACAGATTCTATGATAACATGGACAGTGGGACTGGAGCATAGGGGTGTTCAAGACAGATTCTATAATAATATGGACAGTGGGATTGGAGCATAGAGTGTGTTCAAGACAGATTCTATGATAACATGGACAGTGGGATTGGAGCATAGGGGTGTTCAAGACAGATTCTATAATAACATGGATAGTGGGATTGGAGCATAGGGTGTGTTCAAGACAGATTCTATAATAATATGGACAGTGGGATTGGAATTTGGAGCATAGGGTGTGTTCAAGAAAGATTCTATAATAACATGGACAGTGGGATTGGAGCATAGGGTGTGTTCAAGAAAGATTCTATAATAACATGGACAGTGGGATTGGAATTTGGAGCATAGGGTGTGTTCAAGACAGATTCTATAATAACATGGACAGTGGGATTGCAGCATAGGGGTGTTCAAGAAAGATTCTATAATAACATGGACAGTGGGACTGGAGCATAGGGGTGTTCAAGACAGATTCTATAATAACATGGATAGTGGGATTGGAGCATAGGGTGTGTTCAAGACAGATTCTATAATAATATGGACAGTGGGATTGGAATTTGGAGCATAGGGTGTGTTCAAGAAAGATTCTATAATAACATGGACAGTGGGATTGGAGCATAGGGTGTGTTCAAGACAGATTCTATAATAACATGGACAGTGGGATTGGAATTTGGAGCATAGGGTGTGTTCAAGAAAGATTCTATAATAACATGGACAGTGGGATTGCAGCATAGGGTGTGTTCAAGACAGATTCTATAATAACATGGACAGTGGGATTGGAGCATAGGGTGTGTTCAAGAAAGATTCTATAATAACATGGACAGTGGGATTGGAGCATAGGGTGTGTTCAAGACAGATTCTATAATAATAATTGGACAGTGGGATTGGAATTTGGAGCATAGGGTGTGTTCAAGAAAGATTCTATAATAACATGGACAGTGGGATTGGAGCATAGGGTGTGTTCAAGACAGATTCTATAATAACATGGACAGTGGGATTGGAGCATAGGGTGTGTTCAAGAAAGATTCTATAATAACATGGACAGTGGGATTGGAATTTGGAGCATAGGGTGTGTTCAAGACAGATTCTATAATAACATGGACAGTGGGATTGCAGCATAGGGGTGTTCAAGAAAGATTCTATAATAACATGGACAGTGGGATTGGAGCATAGGGTGTGTTCAAGACAGATTCTATAATAACATGGACAGTGGGATTGGAATTTGGAGCATAGGGTGTGTTCAAGAAAGATTCTATAATAACATGGACAGTGGGATTGGAGCATAGGGTGTGTTCAAGAAAGATTCTATGATAACATGGACAGTGGGACTGGTGCATAGGGTGTGTTCAAGAAAGATTCTATGATAACATGGACAGTGGGACTGGAGCGTAGGGTGTGTTCAAGAAAGATTCTATAATAACAGGTAGGCCTACAGAGGGATATAATACTATGCTGTAAAAGGAGAAGAGTGGCAGAATGGTTCAGGTGTTCGCCTGCCAATAACTGAACATGAGGTTCAGGGTTCATTTCCCATTGCGGCCTTAACATTTCTCCTCAGTTTGACAGGAAAATCGAAGTGAAAGTCTAGTCGTTCGAAAGGGGACGAAAAACAAGTCAGACCTTTGTGCCTTCTGGCCTGTGCATGCTAAAGATCCCACGGCAGTTGAAAAATGAAAAACAGGGCTTTCGCCCAGCTGTCCTGGTATAAAACATTGGAAAGATAAGATGATTTCCCAGCTCCCTCCCCTTGAAGACCAATTAGCCGTCTTGCCTTTCTAAAGTCTTGGTTAAAAAAAAAAAAAGAGAGATTGGATGGTACGCATTCTCAAAGGGGAGAGCAGCCCGAGCTTCATATGATAAATCCACTGTGACAAAAGAAGCTAATATGAATATGAATATAAATAACGCTGTTAAATGGACACTGGTAGTTGATGGTTAGACATTAGCATGGTTGGAAATCAACAGAGACTGTTGACAGGATGTTCAAGTACAGTTAACTGACTTCTTGTTCATTCTTTGTGCACAAAAGTTTAGCAGTAATGATAAGAGGTGATCAAGTAACACACTTCTTGTTCATTCTTTGTGCACAAATGTTTTTGCCATAATGATAAGTGATGATCAAGTAACACGCTTCTTGTTCATTCTTTGTGCACAAATGTTTAGCAGTAATGATAAGAGGTGATCAAGTAACTGTAACGCGCTTCTTGTACATTCTTTGTGCACAAATGTTTAGTAATAATGATAAGATTAAGAGGTGATCAAGTAACACGCTTCTCATTCATTCTTTGTGCACAAATGTTTAGCAGTAATGATTAGAGGTGATCAAGTAACTCACTTCGTGTTCATTCTTTATGTAGAAATGTTTAGCAATAATGATAAGTGATGATCAAGTAAGACACTTCCTGTTCATTCTTTGTGCACAAATGTTTAGCAATAATGATAAGAGGTGATCATGTAACTCGCTTCTCGTTCATCATTTGTTTACAAAAGTTTAGCAATAATGATAAGAGATGATTAATTAACACGCTTCTTGTTCATTCTTTATGTTCAAATGTTTTGCCATAATGATAAATGATGATCAAGTTACACACTTCTTGTTCATTCTTTGTGCACAAATGTTTAGCAATAATGATAAGAGGTATACTTCATGTTCATTCTTCACAAATGTTTTGCCGTTATGGTAAGAGGTGATCAAGTAACACGCTTCACGTTCATCATTTGTTCACAAATCTTTTGCCGTAATGATAAATGATGATCAAGTAACGCAGCAGCTTCTTGTTCAATCTTTGTGCACAAATGTTTAGCAATAATGATAAGAGGTGATCAAGTAACACGCTTCTTGTTTATTCTTTGTGCACAAATGTTTAGCAATAATGATAAGAGGTGATCAAGTAACACACTTCTCGTTCATTCTTTGTGCACAAATGTTTAGCAATAATGATAAGTGATGATCAAGTAACACACTTCCTGTTCATTCTTTGTGCACAAATGTTTACAATAATGATAAGAGGTGATCATGTAACACGCTTCTCGTTCATCATTTTTTTACAAAAGTTTAGCAATAATGATAAGAGATGATTAAGTAACACGCTTCTCGTTCATTCTTTGTGTTCAAATGTTTTGCCGTAATGATAAGAGATGATCAAGTAGCGCGCATCGTGTTCATTCTTTGTGCACAAATGTTTAGCAATAATCAATATGATAAGTGATGATCAAGTTACACACTTCTTGTTCATTCTTTGAGCACAAATGTTTAGCAATAATGATAAGAGATGATCAAGTAACGCGCTTCTTGTTCAATCTTTGTGCACAAATGTTTAGCAATAATGATAAGAGGTGATCAAGTAACACGCTTCTTGTTTATTCTTTGACCACAAATGTTTTTGCCATAATGATAAGAGATGATCAAGTAACGCGCTTCTTGTACATTCTTTGTGTACAAATGTTTAGCAGTAATGATAAGAGGTGATCAAGTAACACACTTCTTGTTCATTCTTTGTGTACAAAAGTTTAGCAGTAATGATAAGAGGCGATCAAGTAACACACTTCTTGTTCATTCTTTGTGCACAAATGTTTAGCAATAATAATAAGAGGTGATCAAGTAGCACTCTTCTTGTTCATTCTTTGTGCACAAAAGTTTAGCAGTAATGATAAGAGGCAATCAAGTAACACACTTCTTGTTCATTCTTTGTGCACAAATGTTTAGCAATGATGATAAGAGGTGATCAAGTAAAACGCTTCTCGTTTATTCTTTGTGCACAAATGTTTGGCCGTAATGATTAGAGGTGATCATGTAACAGGCTTCGTGTTCATTCTTTGTGAACAAATCTTTAGCAATAATGATAAGTGATGATCAAGTAACACACTTCTTGCTCATTCTTTGTGCACAAATGTTTAGCAGTAATGATAAGAGGTGATCATGTAGCACGCTTCTCGTTCATCATTTGTTCACAAAAGTTTAGCAATAATGATAAGAGATGATTAACTTAAGTAACACGCTTCTAGTTCATTCTTTGTGTTCAAATGTTTTGCCGTAATGATAAGAGATGATCAAGTAGTGCGCCTTGTGTTCATTCTTTGTGCACAATTGTTTAGCAATAATGATAAGAGGTGATCATGTAACACTTCGTGTTCATTCTTTGTGCACAATTGTTTAGCAGTAATGATAGGTGATCAAGTAACACGCTTCTTGTTTATTCTTTGTGCACAGATGTTTAGCAATAATGATAAGTGGTGATCATGTGACACGATTCTCATTCATTCTTTGTGCACAAATGTTTAGCAGTAATGATAACAGATGATCAAGTAACGCGCTTCTTGTTTGTTCTTTGTTCACAAATGTTTGGCCGTAATGATAAGAGGTGATCAAGTAACACGCTTCTCGTTTATCATTAATTTGTTCACAAACGTTTAGCAATAATGATAAGAGATGATCAAGTAACATGCTTCTCGTTAATTCTTTGTGCTGAAATCTTTTGCCGTAATGATAAGTGATGATCAAGTAACACGCTTCTTGTTCATTCTTTGTGCACAAATGTTTAGCAATAATGATAAGAGATGATCAAGTAACACGCTTCTCGTTCATTCTTTGTGCACAGATGTTTAGTAATAATGATAAGAGATGATCAAGTAACATGCTTCTCGTTCATTCTTTGTGCACAGATGTTTAGTAATAATGATAAGAGATGATCAAGTAACACGCTTCTCGTTCATTCTTTGTGCACAAATGTTTTGCCATGATGGTAAGAGGCATCTTATCAGTAAATAACAGCTTTCATCGTCATAAAATGCGGCCATATTTTGCGGCATCACTTATAGATTAACCCCAAAAGATGCTGATTTGATGTTGTGTCTTCAGACTGCGAGACATTTGTTGTATACCTGTTGGTTTGTTTCTTTAATTAAGCCTCATCGGTCTTAACCGTTCTTCCTCCCCTCTTTTCTTTTTCATTAACATTTGTTACAATGACTTTAAACCAGTCTTTGGCTTCCACTTTATCTTTGAATCCAACCCCATACTCACGCATTTATTTATTTATTTATTTGTTTATTTATTCATTTAGTTGGTTGGTTGTTATTTATTTGTTTATTTGTGTATTAATTAATTAATATTACATCGCCATTATTGTTTTTGGCATTGTTATCAATATTATTATAATTATTGTATCATCATCACCATCATTATCATCATCATCATCATCATCATCATCATATCACCCCCGTGGGGATGCCGGGTGCGCTTTCATATGAATAATATCCCCATCTTCTGGAAATTCTGTGCTATAAATGTCCTCTTTTCTGTCACTCTCTTTGTTTCTGCCTTGTTCCTGTGCTTTCAGTCATTTCTATCTATCATTTTCTGCCTTTCTGGCTCATTCACCTGTATGTGTTCGATAAAGTCTTACGTACTTTTTCTTAGGATTGATAATTGGGTACGTGTATTAAGTGCATTTTTGGCTCTAGGGAGGTGAGATATGCGGAAGCAGTTTTAGGTAATTTATGCCCACTTTTGCATATGTTTTGATGTCGTTGGGTATGCATAAAATTTGTCAACGCCGGGAGTAGGTCCTTAGTTAATATGCGCGAATGCATTGATACCTGTTATGGCTGTACTTAATTTTCTTTCCTTTTTTGTTTTTTCCTGTTGAAGTTTTGTATGTTTTGAAGCGGTTGTAGTCCTAGTATGGCTCTACACGGTCGGCTGGGCTTTAAACAACAATATCTATTATCATTATTATTATTAGTAGTATATTATTATTTTTATTGTTGTTGTTGCTGTTGTTGTTTAGTCTAAAGTGCTTATATATAAACAGAAAAAAAAATTACAAAAGAAATAGGCCGACAAGTGAAACATGAATTTGTGTAGGAATTGCTAATTGATGTGAGATTTTATTCAAGAGCAATCCATTGCGCTCACATAATCCATGTGCACTCCAAAATCGCTACTACGTGCCATCGCCAGATTTCTAGAACCTGCACAAAATCTTAAGCGCTGGTGAGGTCTTGAAATGGAGAGAAGGGCAAGAACATTGAAACACTAAGTTGAAACCACCATCATGATTAGAGCATTAATATGTAATTTAAGATGGGCAGCAAACAGGCCAGTATTATATGTTGTAAACACGACACATCAAATTTTGTGTCTACAGCTCTGTATGGCAGGTTGCAGATGACACTGTACTATTTTAATACAAACATATGAAGTGTCATTTGAAGATACCATTATGATATTGACACATTTTAGAGACTGTTCAGAGCTAAAACTTAATATGAAAAAATGTTGTCTGGTTTGGCAGTAATGCAAACAACAATATTAAATTATTATGTACACCACACACACACACACACACACACACACACACACACCCCACACACACCACAACACACAATATGTATATCTGGGGTCACTATAGTTATAGTGTGCTACCATACCCAACCCAGTGTGTCCCCAGATGGTTGATAAGGGAAGGACTTCCAGACATGGAGGTTAGCTGCTTAGCAGTCGCAAACCAAATGGTGGCAAACGTGGAGAGTGAGGTGTACATCTGGTAGCACAATGTGTCATTAATTGCCTCATGTGCTCGAAGAAGGAATCATCTGGACGAAGGGAGGCGCCATAATACTTGCCTACAGCCCACACTGCCGTGCGGGTAGTTGAAGGAACAACAAAGGCTAGTGGAGAGTCCATACAAAATCTGATGGAAGGCAAGGGGAAACCACCATCGTATCTTTCTTGGAATATCATGCCCCAAGATATGAATAAAAGAAAAGTGAATGACGAAAATAGGGGCTCCACTGGAGCATCTTTGTCCAGTAGTGGAAATCGTTTTACGTAGATGACACCATATCGTAGTCAAGCTACTGCTATTAGATTAAAAGTGTAAGAATTACAACCAGGAATGTTAGAACAATGCTCCACAAGGGAAAACTAGAAAATGTCAAGGCAGAAATAGAAAGATTAAACATCATTGGTTTAGGAATAGGAGAAGTGAGGCGAAGGGAGCAGGCTTGATAATATCGGGCAAACATAAACGTATACGTTCTGGAGGAGACACACGTGAAAGAGAGGTAGGTGTAGCGGACAATGACAAGTCAAAGTCTGTCAAAGGATAAGGGCCATATCACCCCGCGTTTTACTAGTTAGAGGGAAGGGCAAGCCATATATACGATACCAACAGTGTACAAATATACGCACCAACATCCGCAAGTACTGAGGAAGAAAGTGACAACTTCTATGCAGATTAAGGACAGTCCTTGACTCGAAGTCACAGGACGTTACAATCCCAATTACAATGAGAGATTTCAATGCTAAAGTTGGACAGGAAAAAGTAGGCAACACAATTAGACCTCATGACTTTAACGCGCGAAATGATGGGTGAGAGAAAAACTTGCTGAGTTAACAAGTTAATGAATTCGTAAAAGGAAACAGTTGGTTTGAGCAACCTAACAGATGAAAATAGACATGGATGAATTCAGGACTCAGCACAAGAAATCAAGCTGATTACATCCTGATGAATAAAGAGACAATTTAGAAATTCTTAAGTGATAGCAAAAACATTGCTGGGCGCAGACTGCAATTGTAATCATAATCCTTAATGGGAGAAAGTGTGTGTGTGTGTGTGTGTGTGTGTGATATTCGATAGATAGATGGATAGATAGACAGGTATATAGATAGAAGGACAGATAAATAGGTAGATAGATGATATATACGCTAGACATATGTACATATACATATAGGTATATATATACCTAAATATATGTGTATATAGATAGATAGATATGGGGGTTTAGTTCACAAATTATGCAGAAGAGAAAAAAGCAGATTGAGATCGCTCTAAAGCTAGATAGACCAGATCTTGCTGTGATTCTCAAGCAAGAAATTCCCTCGGGGTCCATAAAGTAGTTAGTTGATCAGATAGCAGATATCTGATATCTGTAACAGTAATGCTCTGAATTTAATCTTTTGTTCAGTCGGTGATATTAACAGCATCATAACATAAAGATTGTTTCTTAACCTAGTCATCAAAACGTTAGAGAAACTCGACCTGCAAGATCCACAATTCATCAGCTAGCCACAAACTCTCGGGTGTCATCATGAGAGGAGGCCAAGAGGCTATGGCTGGTCAACAAATGTTGGAACTTGCTTGTGATATTTCTTTGTGGTAATACAGCTAAAATCTATCACAACAGATTTTTCCTATCACTATGGACAGGCATATTCCTTTGAGACATCCATGCGTTGTCTCAATTCCACAGTCCCTAGGGATTAAAAAACACCAACCATATCATAATGATTAAATCCTTTCTATTTTTTTCTGTTTTCAGATACCAGAGTTTCCTGAGCCCATGGCGTGGCCTTTGTCTTTAGTTTTGTGGCCTTTGACTTTGCGTCATAATTCCATAGCAAAACTGAACACATTATGGGCAGAGATGTCAACACCACCAGGTGAATGCCAGAAACCTGACTTCTCACAGTTACCAGAACTTGTGTGGACCATGATCATATCAAATTTGGAACAACGGGACAGACTAGTACTGTCTGTGACTTGTCAGAGACTTTACAGTGTTTGTAAGACAGAGTCGATCTTGTGGCGTTCTGCAGCCTTGTATCTAGGAAACGGGGGGAATGGGTGGGGAACTGGCCAAGTGAAGTTGAACTCCACAGAAATGTCTGTGCTACAGTCTCACAGTCATCAGATTGAGAAGATGGAATTGGTGATAAACATTCTTCAGGATTTGTGGATCAACGATAAGTCTTTCAGAATTTTGTATAAGTCCGCAACCAAGTGGCCATTGAAGGAACTGAGTATTCATTGGACATTGGATGAGTTTTATATGTGGCCTTGGAGTCAAACGCGTGATACTGTGAGTCTCTTAATCAAGGCATGTCTGACTTCAAGGAATGCTAAAAGGCTGCAGAAATTGACTGTTCATGACTGCCTTTGGGCGTATGGTGACAAGATTTCAGTTATCTTGGAAGCACTGAAGGTCTCCTTCTGTGCTGACAGTCTGAAAGAGTTAACTCTCGGGCCAATCAAAACCATACCTGAGAGGGCATTTTATACGAGCGATACCATTTCACAGGTGGCAAAGTGTGTTGGAAGACTTCAGAACTTGCAGTCACTGTGGTTGTATTCTTTGTATGTGTCAGATCTACTTTTACAGACTCTATCTACTTCCATGACCACTCAGTTTAAACTGTTGGGCTTTAGTGGCTGTTTTAAATCTTTCCAGGAAACCATAACAAAGTGGCCTCAGCTGATCAGCTCTAGGCCAGATCTGAAAGTGTGCCTTGATGTAGTATGCTGTGTGAATTGTGAAGCTGCTCAGGCAGCATTTCCATCCATCACCCCAATCAGATGCATCACAATAAATGACATTCCTGGGTCCCATGAGAATGACACTGGGAGAGAGATCCTAAAACTATTGCCAGCCTACTCCAAAACTCTCACTACCCTTTCTTGGTTTTACGAGAGCAGATCCGACTTTGACAACGTGCTGATTAATACAATCAGCCAATGTCCCAGGCTGGACTATTTGTCATTTCATGGACGTATCAGCAGTTCTTCCGCCAGCACCCTAGCTTCCATTAGACACTGGCAGAGACTGGAGTTTCTAGAGAGATCAATCACTTTTCCCAAGTCCACCACAGAAACTCAGGCTAAACAGATGTCCAAGTTGAAGACAGCAGTACACTCGCATCTGGGGGATAGATGTGTATTTGTGCCTGACATGCATGCCACTAATTCTAGTGACCCCATCCAGAAGGCCAGACCCATTCAGTTCAAAGTTAAATGTAAACCAGTTATACTGTGAAATCTGCTTTCGAAATGTGTTTTTATTTTATTTCATTTCATCTTAGGTGCATTTTAATTCAGTTGTAAAGCATGCTGTATTTTATTTTTCGGATTAGGTTTGAAGTAGGCCTAATTTGTGCTTTTTTAAATTTTAGTCCTATGTCGGCTGTTTCTGTTTTTGGTTTTGGTAAGTTTTAATCCATTTATTGGGAAATTTGTCATGATTTATTATCATTTTTTGAATTGCTACAAAATAGCTGATGGATTCTCATTTTTAGTTTAGTTGTGAAATTTTTCATGTTTTTTCCCCAAATTAAGTTTTGAAAGTTCCTGAGAAGAATACATCTATCTGTCTCTGTCTGTCTGTCTGTCTCTCTCTCTCTCTCACTCTCTCTCTCTCTCTCTCTCTCTCTCTCTCTCTCTCTCACTATGTGTCTGTCTGTCTGTCCTTCCCTCCCTCCACTACCCCCAGTTTAGTTCTAAAGTATCACTGTAACCAACGTCTTTCAGAACACAATTTGTTTTGAACATGTACATTAAATTTTGTATGTGTTGCTTCATCTGTCTTTAAAAATTCAAGATTTAGTTTGATGTTATTTTTGGTCTGTCTTCTTTTCCTTAGTTTCAGCCTAAACCTTCCCATTACAGGATTGTGGTCATTGTTGCAGTCTGCGCCTGGTAGTGTTTTTGCTGATAGTAAAGAATTTCTAAATCTTTTATTTAATCAGGATGTAGTCAATCTGATTTTTGGTATTATCTCCTGAACTCATCAAGTCCATTTTCTTCTATTAGGCTCCTCAAACCAGGTGTTTCCTACTATGAACTCATTCATCTGTGCCCATTCTACAAGTTTCCTTCCCCTTTCATTTTGTGTACCAAGGCCATGAGGTCCAACTATATCTTCCACCCTATCGTTTCCCACTTTAGCATTAAAATCTCCTATTATTACTTTAACTTCTTGTGATTTACATTGGGCCTTGGCCATCTCTACTACTTTGTAGAAGTTGTCGATGTCTTCCTGAGTACTTGTGGATGTTGGTGCATACACCTGAATGATGTTGATATCATATGATCTGCCTCCCAGTTTGACCAGCAAGACTCTGTCGGACACAGCCCAGTATCCCTTAACAGCTTTTGATTTGTCCCTGTCCATTACAATACCTACTCCTTTTTCATGTGAGTTTCCCCAGAGTATATCATTGTATATTCTCCAGATGTTATCATGCCTGCCCCCTTCCATCTCACTTCCCTTAGTCCTAAAATACTAATGTTAAGCCTTTCCATCTCCATTTTGACATTGTCTAATTTGCCCTTTAATTACACATACTATACCGTGGCTCACAAATGCAATAAGCGGCAGCGGTTTGCCAATTCTGCCTCGTAACAATAAAGTCCGAAGGGACAGTAACTCTGAGAGTGTCTACGTCTTGCGCATGCGCAGGTGCTCTTCCTCTTTTCTCGGCAGCCATCTTCCAGCTCGCCTCGTACGCTCTGAGCAGCTAAGTATTTTTCGATTTCGCTACGCGATCGATCGATTGTCGTTGTTGTTTTTGTGTCTTGCCTATGTTTTCGTTTAAGGGAGAAACTTATGTGAAGCGATTGGGTGGCAAAGCGAGGGTTAAGAAGATTTCGTCCGCCGAATTCTCAAACCCACAAAGGGGTGGTTCCACCGGTGCACAAACCGCTCTCTCTTCAACTTCGTCTCTCCCTTTTACGTCTTCTCTCTTTCACACTATCGACAAGTCATCGCAACCCAGCTACGGTTCGGTTGCGGTGACCACGAGCCCTCAACTCAGCTCCGGCTCAGTTGAATTTTCGGCATTTTACGGCCCTCACACTGCCCGGCACGGTGATCGACTCAACTCCGGTTCTGTCGATTCTGTGCTCGCCCCCTTCGTACAGCTTAACTCCGGTTCTGCTGGTACTGTTTCAGCCTCCATGGCTGATGGGCGCATTGGGCATGGGTCTCCTTCGGGAGGCAAGATGGACCGTAATGTGAGCGGAACCGGCTCACCCCCTGGTTCGCCAGGCGGGACACCCCCTGGTTCGCCAGGTGGGCCAAGGGAGACAACCCCACCCTTACGGGCGTCAGATCGTCGATCCGCCCCGGTTGTCTCCCTTCCTCCCCCACAGCCTGCTGCTGCACCCGCCACAACCTCTCTGTCCCATTCCGGACAGAGCACTTGGGCGCCTTGGCAACTACCAAGCGACCCATGGCGGGCTGCCACATCTCTGTCCCATTCCGGACAGAGCACTTGGGCGCCTTGGCACATGCCTAGCCGCCCCCAGCAGGCTGGCCCTTTGGGCACTGGGGACCGGGCCAGGCCCTACCCTTCATGGGGTCAGGGTCCTGATGCCCCTTGGGCTCAGCCCATGCCGCATCCCATGGCACCGCACATGGTACCGTGGCACCCATCCTTGGGATTTCCCCCGGCCTCGGCCACGGGATGCACGTGGTGGCCCGGCTTTATGCCCGGCGCCCCACCAGCGCAGGACTCACCCTGCCCAGCCCCCCCGGCACCACCCGTGTTGGACACAACACCGGGGCTGCCTCCTGGGGGCTCTGACCCGGGTCCCACAACCGTGGCACCCCGGTCAGACTCTCCGCAGACTCTCGCCCCCTCCATAGGCGGGCCAGAGGACTCGGACTCGGCCTCAGAGGATGAGGCCCCTGCCCACATGGCATTCTGCTTCCAGGATGCCATGGACCGGCTGGCACAACTCACACCGGAGGCGGTGTCCACTGTGCCAGAGCCCAAGGCTCCCAAGCTTGGCTCGGCCGAGCGCCTTTTCAGCGCTCACCCTACCTCAGCCCCACGGGCCTCCTTGCTAAAACAGTCCGACATGGTGGCTGACTGCCTCAGGCAAGCCCAGGACACCGCCAGGGGGAAAGAGGCACAAGATTTCGTTCCAGGATCTGTGCCTGACTTCCCGGGAGCCTTGCCCTTCAGGAAATTCCTGAAGCCGGCACCGCTCCCCTTCCAGCGGAAGCCCTTCATGGCCCATGGGCCTATCCCTGACGCTCCCCTCTCGCTCACACAGGAGAACCTCCTCCTTGTGAACGATCGCTCTCGGGCCCAGCCGCAGCATATCTCCATCACGGAGAAATGCTTGACGGAATGGGAGGAGAACGCGAGACGGGGGCTGGCGGCAACCTCCGCCCTGGACTCATTCTTGGGCGGCCTGGGGGAAGCCCTGAAGGACCCCAACCAGCAGTCCTTCACGCTCCGCCAGGCGCCTGACCAGGCAACCATCGTGGCCTTTATCCAGGCCATGGCGCAGGGGCTCAGATCCGTGGCCGAATCGCAAGCACGCACGTATCTGAACGCCGTCATGGCGAGGCGGGATGCCATTCTCGCGGCATCCTCGGTTGCCACCTCACCGTCGGCAAGGGCCTCCTTGCGCGCGGTGCCCGTCCAGCCGGGCTCCCTCTTCGGGAACCATGTTCAGGCCGTCCTGAAGCACCAGGCGGACATAAAAAGGGACCTCGCCCTCCATTCGAGGCCCTCTCGCCCTGCCGTGAAGCGCCCGGCTCCAGCGGCCTACCCGCCAAACAGGCCCACCCACACCAAGTTTCGGGCCGATCCCAGGCCCCAAGGGCACAGGAGACTGCAACAGCATTCGGGCAGGCCACCGGCCTGCCCAAGGCCCGCAGGCCGGCTCCCTCTCAGCCGGCCAACCCCCAATGACTCACCCCCGGCCTGAGGCCATCACCCCCCACGGGCGATCCTGTGGGCAGTCTCTCCAGACACATCGACGCGTGGGAGAGGCTGCCCGCCAGCCCGTGGGCCCTGCGGTGATCAGGTCGGGGTTCCGCCTTCCTTGGGGCCCAAGGAAGGCTCCTCTCACGCTCTCTCCCCCTGCTTTCGCACTTCCTCAAGATCGCTCGGCCTCGCAGGCCCTGGATCAGGAGGTTCTTTCGATGTTAGCCAAGGGGGCTACGGAGGAAGTTTCCTTCGCTGCGTCCCCGGGATTCTATGGACGCATCTTTGTGGTCCCCAAAACTTCGGGGGGCTGGAGGCCCGTCCTGGACCTCTCCTCCCTAAACCGGTTCCTCCGCGTCCTCCATTTCCGTATGGAGACCCCTATGTCCATCCGCGAGGCCTTGCACCCGGGCGACTGGGGGATATCCATCGACCTCAAGGATGCATACTTCCATCTCCTCATTCACCCCAGGGACAGGAAGTACCTCAGATTCGTCTGGAGGAACCGGATCTTCCAATTCAGGGCACTGCCCTTCGGTCTGGCACCCGCCCCTTGGCTCTTCACGAAGGTGGCGAGGGAACTCTGCATGCATGTTCGGGAGAGGGGCATCCGCCTCAAGGCCTATCTAGACGATTGGCTTCTACTCGCCTCCTCCAAAGAACAGTGTGCGCAACAAGCATCCCAGGTCCTGCAACTCTGTCACAACCTGGGCTTTGTCTGCAACGAGGAGAAGTCGGACCTAACTCCCTCCAAACAATTCCAGTTCCTGGGCATGTCCTTCGACACCTCCAAGTGGAGGGTCACCCCGTCTCCCCAGCGCTTACTGCGCCTTCAGGGCCTCTTAGCCCAACTGCTCCCCCAACTCCAAGCGCCAGCAAGGAAGCTGGCCTCCCTACTGGGCCTTATGGAGTCGCTGGCACCCCTAGTGCCACTGGGTCGTCTTCTCAAGCGGCAATTCCAACGCGGCTTCAGGAAGCGTTGGTCACAGTCGCTTCAGCCATGGGACCTCCCGGTCCACCTGGGCCCTTGGTTCATATCAGCAGTGACCAAATGGCGCTCCCGATCACGCCTGGCCCAGGGAGTCCCCATCACACTGCCCCCTCCTCAGGAGCACTTGTTCACGGACGCGTCCACCTCCGGGTGGGGAGCCCATGTCGGCACGCTGACAGCCGCAGGTCGGTGGTCGACCGACCTCATGCCCTGCCACATAAACATGTTGGAACTGGAGGCAGTTTGCCTGGCACTCGGGGAGTTTCTCCCCTTTCTGAAGGGAAAACATGTCCGCATCAACACGGACAACACCACAGTAGCTTGTTACATCAACAAGCAAGGGGGCGCCCGCTCCCACTCCTTGTCTCGGAGAGCGGAACAGCTCCTCATCTGGTGCGAGGAACACTCGATTCAGCTCTCAGCAAAGCATGTCCCGGGGAAGATCAACATACTTGCGGACTCTCTCAGCAGATCCCACATGATTCTTCCATCGGAATGGACACTGGTCCATGCAGTCCTGGAGCCAGTATGGGCAGCATGGTTCAAACCACACGTGGACCTCTTTGCCACCAGGTTCAATCACCGCCTCCCTTTGTACGTCTCTCCAGTTCCGGACCCAGCGGCCTGGGCTGTAGATGCCCTATCCATTCCATGGTCGAACCTCATCGGCTATGCCTTCCCCCCGTTCCCCATTATGGGGAAAGTGCTGAGGAAAGCCAGGGAGGACGCAGCGACATTAATCCTTGTCGCACCCAAATGGCCAGCACAGGCATGGTACCCAGAACTTCTGCACCTGTCCCATGTGCCGCCGCTAAAACTCGCGGTATCGAGCCGCTCCATCCTCCAACCCAGGTCAGGCATTCCGCACGGCAATCCAGACGTTCTAAACCTTCACGCCTGGATGCTGTGCGGGACTCGATGTCTTCATTAGGCCTGTCCCCGGCCGTAATCGGCCTTGTGCAGCAAGCTCACAGGCCGGGCACACAGGGGGTGTACAATGCCCACTGGAATGGCTGGGTCTCTTGGTGCACCTCAAATGAGGTGTCACCCCATTCACCCTCTCGCTTGCAGTTGGCCAACTACCTCGGCTTTCTGTCCACAGAGAAAAAGCTTTCCGCATCCTCAGTGAAGGTCCACAGGGCGGCCATCTGCACCACCATCCGTCAGTTGGGTGGTCCGTCCTTTGAGCACGATCCTCTATTGCGGAATCTCGTCAGAGGGGCTTCTCTCCAGGAAGCCAGGAACCCCCGCCGAACCCCGGCGTGGGATCTCTTTCTCGTCCTCTCATCCCTTAGACTCCCCCCTTACGAACCCATCAGGGAGTGTTCCCTGAAGTTCCTCTCTTTCAAGACGGCCTTCTCGTCTCTCTCGCATCGGGGAGGCGCTGCAGCGAAGTGCACGCCCTTAGTGGTCTCCCCGGAGATGTTGCTCTCGAACCTGATGGCTCGATGTCTCTCCGCCTACTCCCGGAATTCTTGGCCAAGAACCAGTCTCCAGGTTCTCCTTCGCCGGCCATCCACATCCATCCCCTCACGTCTATCCTCGCTCCGGACGACGAGGATCGCACTCTCTGCCCGGTTCGCGCACTGCGAGCGTACAGAAAGCGGACGAAATCTTCTCGCCAGCAGCGGCGCCACCTTTTTCTCTCTTACAACGAAAACTATAGAAAGGACATTAGACGCACGTCCATCTCTCGATGGCTGAGGGAAGTCATCAAGGCTGCGTATGCCAGGTCGAGCGCCGAGCTAGCTGTCTTCTCCCCAAGGCCCCATGAGATCAGAGCATGGGCTTCTTCGCTGGCAGTCATCCACAATGCCAGCATCCAAAACGTCCTAGACGCCGCGTACTGGCGTTCCCCGGGCACTTTCATCCAGTTCTACCTGCGCGACGTCTCCCGTCTGCGCGAAGATGGGTCCAGGGGTATCGCTTCCGCTGTGGTGGCCCAACACCCCATCTCAGCCACACGCCCTGACTCCTGCCATTCCTCCAGGCGTTAACCAGGTAAGCCCTCCATCCGGGTAGTGCTATTCTGCATTTGTGAGCCACGGTATAGTATGTGTAATTAAAAGAAATTTTCCTTCTAAAATTACGTTTAATCTAACATACTTACCGTGGCTCACGCAGAGTCCCTCCCGACCTCCCCGCCTTCCTGGTTCCTTCTAGCCACAGTCAGGGTCAAGGTCAAGGTCTCCTCGAAAAGAGGAAGAGCACCTGCGCATGCGCAAGACGTAGACACTCTCAGAGTTACTGTCCCTTCGGACTTTATTGTTACGAGGCAGAATTGGCAAACCGCTGCCGCTTATTGCATTTGTGAGCCACGGTAAGTATGTTAGATTAAACGTAATTTTAGAAGGAAAATTTCCTTTTTGGAAAAAAGTTCTGATGTTCCATGTTGCTATTTTAGTATTTTTTGAGTTTGAGTTTGGTCGCAGTAGCTTGCTGACGGTCTGGTGTCACCTGCACCACATGACAGTCCCTACCGGACGAAGGTGCCTTCCATCGGTTTTTTTTTTTTGTTTTTGTTTTTTTTCTTTTGCGGTCTCTCCGCTAGCCTTTGTCGTTCCCACGACAACCTACAAGGCAGTAAGGTGATTTTTTTTCTTTCAGGGTTACCTCCCTTAGCCTTATTCTCTCCGAAGATGTCCTCAACGGCTTAAGGCAGTGGAGCTATTTACCCATGGCTGGGGGTCTGGTTCGTGGGCACCAGGGCATATCCACACGCCGGTGGGCCTGCGTGCCGCACGTCTGGGGTCCAAACCTCCTCCGAGTCCCTCGAAATTTAGCCTGAGTCCGTGAGGTGCTCAGTTAGCGCATGTCGCCACAAGGAGATCATATAACCTAGGGCTTGCTGATAGAGAAGCTATGTACTGACAGGAAGAGACTTACACATTCTGCTCATCTTTTCGCATAGCTGCAAGCAGCAGTGCTACTGCTAGCCATGTCATGGATCACTAGCAATTTATATCTCCGCTATCTATGAAATGATGTAATCAAGATTAAGCCATAGGTTCCAATGTTTTTTTAAATGCTGCTTGGAAATAACTATCTAAATTCGCTGAAATTGGCTGGTTTTTAGTTAAAGATTCTCACAGAATGTGTTTAAATATGTGTATAAACATTGGTAATATGACATGATCCACAATATAATTTGACCCGCATTAAAAAGTTCCGTTAAAAATTCAAAGCCATCTGACTCATTAAGTCAATATGTGTGAGGCACTGGCAGAGATGTATTTTGTTTGTAAATCAAAACGTGGCACTCTCTCGCTCTCTCGCTTTCTCTCACTCACTGTTCGCTCTGTCTGTCTGTCTGTCTTTCTCTGTCTGTCTGTCTGTCTGTCTGCCTCTCTGTCTGTATACACATGCATATATATATATATGTATATATATTATGTCTGCATGTATAATATATGATATATATATATATTATCTATATTCATTTATTTATGTACTATAATGAGTGTGTGTGTGTATAAAGAGAGAGAGAGAGGTTAGGAAATGCTGGGACCACCAGGATGGTTGGATCCTCATGTTGGGCAATCAACAGGCCAGTGTTTATTCCTTCAGGCTGGGATTGACTCAAGGCATCAGACCCTATGTCTATGACTTTATCAAATAAGCCAGACAGCCTGCTAAAAACATCACTTTTCTACTGATATTTTAACTGAGATCACTGCATTATGAGTCCACAGTACTAACCATTACTCTGCGTTACTCTCCTTACAGTGAAAGGACATACGTACACGTACACGTACACGCACACACACACACTCACACTCACACAGAGTCAGTCCACTAATATCACACCATTACGCCACTTCACACACAAGGGACAGTATCGAGATGATTTATGTGTCTAACAATCTTGACTTACTTCCTTTGTACCCATAAAACAGGTACATGAGCGACAATACTAGGCTAACATGGAGATGCTGCGCTATACGTACTAGTGAACAAATCAACGATTTTCAACTAAAAGGATCGAAAATTTTCAGTGAGAATTATTGTTTGATACCAAGTAGCCTACATGATTACCATTGATTATGTATAAAATTGTGCATGCAATAGATCGTAGTGTATGAAAAATAGCAGTGGCTTTGACACGAGGCCACACACACAAAGGCATGGTCACTGAGTCAGACAATGGCGTGGGTAGGAAATCTCAAAATAATCCCAAAGAAATAAGAAATACCAATGAAATAAGAGGGAAAAGCAGGGAGAATTTTTTATATTAATCAAAGAACATAACTCTTGAGAGTGACGTAGGAATTATCTCCCATATTGCAGAACTTGTCAAATCCAACACAGTTTGCGCTACCCATTCAGCTAGCATAGAAGCAGATACAAAGCACAAAAACTGTAAGCTCAAAACACTCAAAATAATCGTTTCGTCATCTGGGATCTAGTGTTCCCGTTCTCAGTTTGTCAGATCGCTATCATTTAGGCTTTAAAATTCGAAATCTCATAGGCCTTTCTGCATTTTCTGACGTTTCTTCAATTTATCATTTATGATTATGATATAATCGTCAAATTCAATAAATTGTACTCAGGACTAGTTTTTAACAAGGTGTTAGTCCTGATATGGTTCTAGTAGTTAGCAGGGCTGTAAACAATATGAACTTGAATTTGTGTGTGTGTTTATATGTGTGTGTGTATGTGTTTGTGATTTTTTTTTTCATTGAAGTATTGCGTATATTGATGAATAGTGTCGTGTTAAGATAACAGGAAAATATATAAAACATTTGATAGGCCTATCGTGTCACTGTGAATTAAGAACATCAGCTTACTCTGTAATCTTGTTGTGATGAATTTATTGCACTAAATTTGTGATCCATTTCCTGCCAATGTGCGTCGCCACTCTGTAGCGCCACCACTTTTTTCACATCACTGTTCGTTGACAATTTGGTGTCATCCATTTTCTCTGGGGTTTTTTTATGCAAATTTATTTATTTATTTGTTCTTTTTTCTTTATTTCCTTGACTCTTTGAGCCAAATCAAGTGATCCTAAACTTTAAATCACACACACACTCGAAGGCATACACACGCGCACGCACGCACACGCACACACACACACACACACACACACACACACACACACACACACACACACACACACACACACACATACATGCACACACACACACACACACACACACACACACACACACACACACACATACATGCACACACACACACACACACACACACACACACACACACACACACAGCAGGATAGGCACTCTGATCCACACATATACTGATATAGGCTCACACACACATGCACACGCACACACACACAGAGACTAACACACACATATAGGCTCACACACACGCACGCACGCACGCACACACACACACACACACACACACACACACACACACACACACAGTAGAAACCCATATTCACACATTTCGTTTGTATTTTATATTGATATGTATATATATATATATATATATAGCCATTATAGGCCTATGTGTGTGTGTGTGTGTGTTTGTTTATTTAGTTGTTAGTTGCTTAACTATCTAGTTACCTAATTAGTCAGTTGTTTATTTACTTCTTTATTTGTTAACTTAATTATTTCTTTGTGCCAAAATTGTATGAAATAAAACCTAAAACGTTATGAATCACCGACAATTTATATCTCAGCTATTTATGAACATGATATAATCAAGTTTAAGACATGTATTTCAGTGTTTTAAATGCTGTTTAGAAACTACTGTTTGTGCATTCACTGAAATCGTTTGATTTTTAGGGAAAATTTCTCAGGGAATATGTTTAAATACCTGAATAACAGTGATCATATGACTTGACCCCCTTAAAATGTATAATTTGACCAACTTAAAAAATGCTTTATCAAAAACTGAAAACCATCAGACTCTCATTAAGCCAAAATGTGTGAGGCACTGGCAGAGATGTAATTTGTTTGTAAATCAAAACACTGTAGAGCTACTCACACATTTTGGCTTAATGAGAGTCTGATGGTTTTCAGTTTTTGATAAAGCATTTTTTAAGTTGGTCAAATTATACATTTTAAGGGGGTCAAGTCAGACCTAGGTCCATGAATTTATCAATTTTATCAATCTTCCTCCTTCCTTTTATCAATCTTCCTCCTCAACAAGGCCTCCTCCCTTCCCTACCTCCACAAGGCCTCCACCCTCTCCCTCTCTATCCCCTTCCCCCTCCTCCCCTGTCACTCCCCTTGTGATTAAGGGAGAGTCCGTAGAAGTTGTAGAAACATTCAAGATTCTGGGTACGACAATATCAAGCTCGTTGAAGTGGGAGAAGAACACCAGCAACATTGTGTCAAAATCCCAAAAAAGACTGTTCTTCCTCTGCCAACTCAAAAAGTTTGGTGTTGGTCAAAATATACTCGTGCAGTTCTACCGGGCGGTGATAGAGAGCGTACTGACCTTTTCGATCACTGCCTGGTACAGCGCCCTCCCCGCAGCTGAGAGGGAGAGGCTCAATAGAGTTGTCCAGACCGCCTCGAAAATTATTGGGACCACTTTGGAGCCCCTTGAGTCCATCTATCTTAGAAGAATGGAAAAGAAGGTCAAATCCATCGTGGCTGACGAGGGCCATCCGGCAAATACTTTCTTCTCCCCCCTCCCTTCCGGTAAACGATTCAAGTCCTTTAAGGCCAGGATAAGCTGGTTAAGCAACAGCTTCTATGTGAAGGCGGCCCATGACACTGTCCCTACTTAGACTTGTTCACGTGAGATGTGCCGGGGCTTTGACTTGTTCACGTGAGATGTGCCAGGGCTTTGGAGTTAAAGATGAGCAGAGGAGAGAGCGTGCGGATGTGTACAATTGACTTATGTTGGAGCAAACATTGTGTGCATAGCATTGTGGGGTTGTATGTGAGAGAGGGTATAGAGAGGGTGTGTGGGTGCGTGCGTGTGCATGTGTATGTGTGTGTGTTGACTCCGCGCACATGCGTGCGGGTGTGTGTGTGGGTGGATGGGGGGGTCGGCTGTTGCTTGTATGTGTTTCTGTCGGCTGACTTTTAAAAGTTTAACCTTGTCCCCTTAGTCTACATACTCATTTTATTGTATTTACCTCAATTTGATTTTAATGTGCATATTGCATTGCATCTTTAATCAAATTTTTCTATATCTACCAAAGTTGTTTTTCAATGAGTTTGCCCATTTTGGCCATTGTTAAAAGTCCTAACCAAGTCATCTGACTTTGATGTGCTTTTTTAACCGTGCATTTTTAGAATTAGTCATAATCTTTGATATTGTGTTCAACAACGAGGGAGGGGGAGAGATGAGGGGAGGGAGAGGGATGAGAGAGAGAGTGAGAGAGAGTAAGAGTATGTGTGTACATTTGTTTATGCGTTCTTGTTCCTGTATGTATTTTAATGCGAATGCCAAAACAATTTCCCGTTGTGATGTTCTGGGCTAAATAGAATATTGTATCTTGTATTTTTAGCCAGGCAGGTTTGACCAGAGTCCACCACTCTACAGCAGTGCTTTGTAACTGCTACGATCTTTCGGGAGGGACTGAGTGTAGGAAGTGACTGATACTGGCACAGAGTAGGCCTAGTCGAATCTAGGTCAATCTGTAAGCCTATACTTCAATGTGTGCCTGTGGCCCACCACTGGATGGGTGAGGGTGGTGTGGAGAGGGGAAGGGAAAGACAGATGCGCGCTGTTAAATTAATTAGCTGGCAGGGCTAAGGTGGCTTGGATATGGGCGCCATGGCGTGAGAGTGTGTGTGTGTTGTATGCGTGTGTTTCTTCGATTCCGTGGATGACCAACGAATTTGTCTTTTATGATGTTGAACATTGTAATTGTTGTGAGGCGTGAGTGTGATTGTATGCATAGCCAAAACATTTTCCACGTGTCTGGGCACTGGGCTAAAATAAAATCTTGTTCTTGTTCTTCTCTTGTTTAACCTTGCCCTCTTATCTACATATTCATTTTATTGTATTTAACTCATTTTGATTTTAATGTGCATATCGCGTTGCATCTTTAATCAAATTTTTTCTATACCTACCAAAGTTGTTTTTCAATGAGTATTGCCCTTTTTGTCCATTGTTAAAAGTCCTGACCAAGGCATCTGACTCGTATGATGTGCTTTTTTAACCGTACATATTTAGATTTAGTCATCATCTTTGATATTGTTTCGACAAAGAGGGAGGGGGAGAGAGATGAGGGGAGGAAGAGGGTGAGAGAGGGGTGAAAGAGAGAGTGAGAGAGAGTAAGAGTATGTGTGTACATTTGTTTATGCGTTCTTGTGCCTATATGTATTTTAATGCGAATGCCAAAACAATTTCCCATTGTGATGCTTTGGGCTAAATAAAATTCTTGTATCTTGTATCTGGTTTCTTTTTATCTGAATTTGTATATTTATTTATCTATTCATTCATATATTTCTTTCTTTATTTACTTGACGCTTTGAGCCAAGCGGAGCGATCCTGAACTTTAAATCACACACACACACACACACACACACACACACACACACACACACACACACACACACACGTGCATGCACACACACACAAAGTATCCACACACACAGAAGGATAAGCACACTCATATCCACACACTTGTGCTCACACACACACGCACACACACACACACACGCGCGCGCGCGCATGCATGCATGTGCGCACTCTCTCTCTCACACACACACACACGCACACACATGGTAGACACCTGTATTCACACACAACTAACAGAGACCTACAGTATGAAGTCTACTACAAGCACAGAGAGTATTGACCATTGTGTGACAGTGTCACTTGAAAACCAATAGACTGAAACGGAACACCGACCAACAAAGAAACGCAGCGTTAACATTCAAGTTGGTCCAGTCACAACTTCGGGGCTGTGTGTGTGTGTGTGTGTGTGTGTGTGCAGCTGCTCACACACTGTCCTCATTTGATCATGCTTACCAAGCAAAAGATTCGATGGTTAAGTGAGACATATCTATCAATCTGTTTATAGATCTGTCTATCTATCTATGTACCCCTCACTATCTTTACACACACACACGTACACACACACACATACACACACACACACACATACACACACACACACACACACACACACATACACACACACACACACACGAAACACACACACACACACCACACACACACACACACACACACACACACACACACACACACACACACACACACGTCGGCACATGCGCATGCAAACATATACATATACACACAGTATAAACAGACGTTAAAGAATAGCTAAGGAAATATAATACAGGAATGTGTATAAGAATTGAGAGGTGAGTTGACTATTCATTCAAAAGAGATCCATCACACCCAGGCAATTCCATATGCGCTCTGCCTGATCTGCCGTCTGGCCCAAGATGTTACAAATAGAAATATTTCATAACGTGTTTGCATCTGGCAGACTCCTTGAACCTGCACAAAACCCTATGTACTGTCGACGTCTTGCAATGGGAAGGAGGGAACAGGACCTGTGAAATACAAAGCTGGCACCACCAGAATTATTAACGGGGCAGACCTACCCAGATTTGGGTACCGAGATTGTGATGTTCAGTGTTTCAGTTCTAATTAACCAATCACCATGATATTTGGCAAGAAGATACCTCAGACAGTATTCTTTGGATTGAATATCTTTGTTGGGGTCTGTGAGTAGGAAATTGAGTTCATTTTTTAGTCCGCGAACGTTTGCAATTTTTCGCGAGATTTGTACACATCAGACATAATATGTTCAAAAGTTTTCATCCGATTTCCTTGATATTTGGCACACATATAGCAGGGACAGGTACCTATAGCCGGTAGTAAAATCTTGCAGTTCTGCTTGAAAGAAACATTTTTATCAAAAGTTGTATTATAATTTTTTTTATTAAAATTATTCTAAAAATTGGTGTGATGATTGTACAGAAAATAATAATAGTAGAGCTAAGATTTTACTACATGCCATACATACTATACAGATGTGTTACTCACTAAATATCAAATCCCTAACATGAATATATGTGTAGTTATAAACGTCACAGTATGTACTATGTTTTTTCATTTTCTCAAGAACATTTTTTAATTAATTAATTGTTGTCAACTTTTCATAACTCACAGACCCCAACAAAGATATTCAATCCAAAGAATACTGTCTGAGGTATCTTCTTGCCAAATATCATGGTAATTGGTTAACTAGAACTGAAACACTGAACATCACAATCTTGGTACCCAAATCTGGGTAGGTCTGCCCCCTTAAAGCATTACGATGGGCAGTAAACAAGCCAGTACTTATGTCACAGGCAAGGATTGAACTTGGGACACTGGATTTTGAGTCCACAGCTCTGTTATGAACCGGAGTTTGTAGACAATACTGTCCTGTTACAAAATGGAGATATAGAATGTCTGGTGAGTGAAGAAATGTTTAAATTATGGACACATTTTGGAGACAGACCAGGGTTGAATGTTGATACCGAAACAAAACGTTTTTTGTTTCGCTTGGGAGCTCTGTGAATAACAGTATATTACTTATAAGCCTGACCTCAAGTTTGTTCACAACATCCAGAATTTCAAGTTTTATGTGTATGGTCTACAAGTGAAATGGAGAGATGTACACAGCTTAATGTTGATGGAATATTTCTAAGAAAATCAGATTCAAAGAAATTGATACCTAGGTGTTTGTGCATCATGCTTAACGTATTGTGTTCTCAATTGTGCGTCCACACAACACACACAACACACACACACACACACACACACACACACACACACACACACACAACATATATATATATATATATATATATATATATGTATATATGTATGTATATATATAGATATATATATAAAAATATTTATATATTTCAGATAAACCAAAGAAACAAGACGACAAACTAGAATGTTGAGCCCAGTACTTCAGCCAGTGGCCTTCCTCAGGGGACTGTTTATTCAGGAATGAACACACACATCAAACATTTTTGAATGAAAACTGTTCACAGAGTAATCCAATCTTTTTTCTTTTCATCCACTCGAGATATTTGTCCCATCCCTCCCTCCTCCACCCTAATCTTAACATTGAATACCAAATCTTCATCCCTCCACCTCAGCGTGCTCCACTTATATGAACACAACAGCACGCGCTCGCACGCATATACAACATTTAACAAACACAAACACTCATTTATATGCACACCCGCACACACGCATGCACGTACAACAATGATACACGCACACATACGTACACACGCGCACGCACCACACACACCACACACACACACACACACACACACACACACACACACACACACACACACAACTACACTACTTTAAATTCGAAGAGCTAGGAGTTAAACAAACTTACACATTATTATTCTAAGTGGTAACATAGATGTGCCTTTATACATGACATTAATAATTGTAGCAAAGAGAACAACAATAATATTAACCACATCATCATCACCACATTAACAACAACGACAAATACAGCACCAACAACGATGACAACGACAACAACAGCCGCAACCACAACAGCAAAAACAACAACAATAGTAACAACGACAGCAATCATCATCACCGTCATCCTCACCATCATCGCTGCCATCACCATCACGAAACAATTCCATCAATATCAGCGTCATCGCCATCATCATCGCCGTCATCCCTATCATCGCCATCATGTGCCCCACCACATGGCACTGGAGACCAGACCCCACGCGAATCCATCCCCCGTCCCCCGTCACCACAAGCACATCGCCCGCCCCCTATATCCCCAGCCACCCGACAAGCCAGTCCAATAACAATGATGGTAATAAAAGAATATACTATTATGATATGAATGATAGTAATAACCACAACAATGACGACAATGATATCACCTATGATAACACCACCACCACAACACCACCACCACCAAACACAACAACAATAACAATAATAATAATAATGATAATAATAGTACATAATAAATGATAATACCAACAACAACGGTAGCAGTGACATTCCCTACGTGTCAAATCCCAACAAAAGAATCAAACCCAAACTCACACCCAATCCAACACTGACCAAGACTCCAATATTGTACAAACAGCATACGCAAATCGCGAGGGGAGGATAGGAGGGAAAAAGAGCGAGGAGGGGCCACGCAGAGGATGAAACCACCGCCGGACAAAAAGGCACGGCCCCTAACCGGACCTAAGGAAGATGGAGCATGTGACTGCCAAAAAGAACCGGGGAATGTTGTGCACGTTATATCATGAGACACCAAGAAAGAGAGGGGATTGCTAGTGCAACATTCTGCAGAGGAACCACAGATAACCAGCACTAGATGTAGAACAGAGAGATGGGGAATAGGTGTACACCTGGAGGTGATCACGAACGTGCCAGCACCAACGACCCACGTATGATACAATGCCTCAGCCACCATTGGAACTCCTCGCAAAACAGACAGCCAGGGGAGAAACGAGGCAAGGGGGCGACTTGACGATGTCGAAAACCAAGAAGCACAAGATGGGTTGTAGAACTTTGAACACACCACGGGAATGGAACGGTAGAAGCGTGGTGATCCAGAGCGTGCAGTCACAACAATCAACGCAAGAAAAGATGAAAGATGTAAAGATGTTAAAAAAATAATAAAAAAAATTGGGTACCGCAGAAGTTGAAAAAAAAATTGTCATTGTACTGTTTAGAGCCCAGGTATCTACGCAGAGCCATACAGGGCTGTAACTGTATTCAAAGCCCCATATCCCAACCCAACGCAAGAAAAGATGAAATGAAAATGAAAAAAAGAAAAAAAAATGGGGGGTGGGGGGGAGGGGATGCCGCGGAAAAGTTGAAAAAATTTCATTGTATTGTTTACAGCCCAGATAGCTGCGCAGAGCCATGTCAGGGCTGCAATTGTATTCGAACGCCCACATCCCACAAGTGGAAAAAATGGAAAAGAAAATCAAGTACATCTATTAATGCCTCGTGCATACAATTTGAGGGCATATAGGAAAAGGCCCAAATACTTAAAACGGTCACTGTAGGCTACATCACACCCCCAAGGGCCAAAAATGCACTTCACACACACACACACACACACACACACACACACACACACACACACACACACCACACACACACACACACATATATATATATATATATTATATATATATATATATATATATATATATATATAATAAGACTTGGCACAGCATGCGTGCTTGTTCTTTGGCATGTTCGCTTACATTTATATGTGCGTGTGTGTGTGTGTCGTATGATCGCAGATGCGTGTGCTCTTTCTTTTGTGGTTGCGTGTGTGTGTTTGTGCCTGTGTGTCCATGTGTGTGTGTGTTTATATATATATATATATATATATAATATATATATATATGTATTTATGTATGTATGTATGTATGTATGTACGTATGTATGTGTGTGTGTGTGTGTGTGTGTGTGTGTGTGTGTGTGTGTGTGTTACAAGTATGTATGTTGTGTGTATGTGTGTAGTGTGTGTGTGTGTGCGTACTGTGTGGTGTGTGTGTATGTGTGTGTGTGTGTGTGTGTTGTGTGTGTGTGTGTGTGTGTGTGTGTGTGCCGTGTGTGTGCCCGTGTGTGTCTACATAAATGTGTGTTTGTCCCTCTGTGTGTGTGTTGTGTTGGTGTGTGTGTGTCGTGTGTGCGTGCGTTTGTGTGTGTGTGTATGTATGTGTGTGTGAGTTCGTTCGTTCTTTGATTTAACGTCTTTTTCACTATAAGTGATATTAGACGAGTAGTGAGTGAGTTGAGTGAGTGAGTGAGTGAGTGAGTGAGTCTCTCTCTCTCTCTCTCTCTCTCTCTCTCTCTCTCTCTCTCTCTCTGCATGCACGAAAAGAATGACCACCACACAGGTACTTTAACCACTAAAACACAGTTTGACTGTGTGTGTTTGTCCGTGTGTGTTGTGTGTTGTGTGTGTGTGGGGGTGTGTGTGTGTGTGTGTGTGTGTGTTGTGTGTGTTGTGTGTTGTGCGTGTGTGTGTGGTGTGGGGTTGTGTGTGTGTGTGTGTGTTTGTGTTGTATGTGTGTGTGCGTTGTGTGTATGTGTGTGTGTGTGTGTTTGTATGTTTGTGTCTTGTGTGTGTATGTGTGTGTCTGTGTGTGTGCGTATGTGTGATGTTTGTGTGTGTTGTGTGTGTGTGTGTCGCGCGTGCGTGTGTGTGATGTGTGTGTGTGATGTGTGTGTGTGTGTATGTGTGTGTGTGCGTGGTGTGTGTGTGTGTGTGTGTTGTGCGTGTGTGCGTGTTTGTGCGTGCGTGTGTGTGTGTGTGTGTGTGTGTGTGTTGTGTGGTGTGTGGTGTGTGTGTGTTGTGTACAAGCTCGAGCCCATGTGGAATCCCTCCGACTATTGTCTCACAATTCTCGTAACGCGCGTCCCCAGTGTGAGGTGACATTTTCGAGATCAGCATTGTCTTTACCAAGGGAAGACAACAAGTGTTCGGCCATCCTACAACCGGGGTCGCTTCCCTTACGTTGTTTTGCAACTGGAAGAGGCCATTTGTTTCGGATTGTTTTTCATTTTATTCTATCTTTTCGGAATCTTTTTATTTCATTTTGTTTTATTTCATTCATTCATTTCATTTTTCTTTTTAAGTTAGTTTTGTTCAGTTTAGATTAGTTTTTAGTTTTGGGTTTGTTTAGTTAGTTTAGTTTACTTTAGTTTAGTTTAGTTTAGTCTAGTTTCATTTTATTTATTTTATTTTATTTTATTTTATTTTATTTTATTTTATTTTGTTATTTTTCGTTCGCCGATGAGCCCACGTATGGCCTATGATTGTGGCTGTTTTATTCCCCCACCCACCCCATCCCCAGCAGCTCCTGTGGGCTGCCATAGATTATGTCTTCCAGGGGATCCCCGCTCACTTTGCGACACCAAAAAACCGAGATGGCAGACCGGTTTCATTCTCAAGATGACGTCTCGCCCTCGGAACGAATTCCATATGCACTAACGTCACTCGTGCTATGTGTATGGTGATCATGGCACAGCTCTTAAGCCTGCATATAAACCCATGACTGGCAGGTCCTGAAGCACTACCTAGACTATGTTTACCTAGTCTATAGTCTATACTGGTATTTTATCACCTACCACTGGAATAATCTTGGTTACATGTAAATGACATGTGTATCTGTGTATTTTACCTTCAAAAAAGGAACATACATATAAAGTAAGTAAATAAAGAATCAAAGGTCTGAATCACAGCACAACTAGCTATCCTGATAAACTTGTGTCACATGACAGAACACCCCCCCCTACCCCAACACACAGTCAATGCCCAATTGCTCAGCTGTCTATCAACTAGGTGAAGACAACATTTTGTTAACCATAGATAAGTATGTCAGGGGGTCAAGTTTTAGCAGTTGTTTCGTCTTTTTTTTTTTATGTCGTTTCTTTTTTTCTTTTGTTGTTGTTGGTATTGTTTCTTCTTTTTGTCGGCGTTGTTTCTTCGTTTTGTTGGCGTTGTTTCTTCTTTTTGTTGGCGTGTTTCTTCTTTTTGTTGGTGTTGTTTCTTCTTTTTGTTGGCGTTGTTTTTTCTTTTTGTTGGCGTTGTTTTTTCTTTTTGTTGGCGTTGTTTTTCTTTTGTGGCGTTGTTTTTCTTTTTGTTGGTGTTGTTTCTTCTTTTTGTTGGTATTGTTTTTCTTCTTTTGTTGGGTTGTTTTTCTTCTTTTTTGTTGGTGTTGTTTTCTTCTTTTTGTTGGTGTTGTTTCTTCTTTTTGTTGGTTTGTTTCTTCTTTTTGTTTGTTGGGTTGTTTCTTCTTTTTGTTGGTTTGTTTCTTCTTTTTGTTGGTGTTGTTTCTTCTTTTTTGTTGGTTTGTTTCTTCTTTTGTTGGCGTTGTTTCTTCTTATTTGTTGGGTTGTTTTCTTTGTTGGTGTTGTTTCTTCTTTTTGGTTGTTTTTTTTTTGTTTTTTCTTTTTTTTTTGCGTTGTTTTTTCTTTTGTTGGCGTGTTTCTTCTTTTGTTGGTTGTTTTTTCTTTTTGTTGGTGTTGTTTCTTTTTTTGTTGGTTTGTTTTGTCTTTTTGTTGGGTTTGTTTCTTCTTTTTGTTGGTGTTGTTTCTTCTTTTTGTTGGCGTTGTTTTCTTTTGTTGTGTTGCCTTTGTTTGTTTTTTTTTTTGTGTTTTTTTTTCTTGTTGTTGTGTTGTTTTTCTTTTTATGGGTTGTTGTCTTTTTTTCGTTTTTTTTTTTGTGTGTGTTGTTTTCTTGCTTTTTTTTTGGTGTTGTTTCTTCTTTTTGTTGGTGTTGTTTTTTCTTGTTTTTTTTTTGTTGGTGTTTTTTTTTGTTGTTTTTTTTTTTTGTTGTGTTTTTTTTTTGTGTTTGTTTTTGTTTTTCTTTTTGTTGGTTTTGTTTCCTTCTTTTTTGTGGTGTTGTTTGTCCTTTTTGTTGGTGTTTTTCTTTTGTTGTAGTTGTTTCTTAGTTGTGTTGTTTCTTCTTTGTGGCTTGTTTCTTTTTGTTGGTTGTTGGTTTTTTTTTTGTTGTTGTTGTTGCGTTGTTTCTTTTTTGTTGGTTTGTTTCTTCTTTTTGTTGCGTTGTTTCTTTTTTGTGTTGCACTGTTTCGTCTTTTTTTTATGTTTTTTGTTGTTTTCTGTTTCTTTCTTTTTATGGTTGGGTTTTTCTTTTCTATTTTGTTGGTGTTGTTTCTTCTTTTTTTGTTGTTGTTTCTTCTTTTTCGTTGGTGTTGTTTTTCTTTTTGTTGTTTGTTTGTTTTTGTTTTTTTTTGGTTGGGTGGGGTTTCTTCTTTTTTTTGTTTTTCCCTTTTTGATGGTGTTGTTTCTTGTTTTTGTTGGTGTTGTTTCTTGTTTTTGTTGGTGTTGTTTTCTTTCTTTGTTGGTGTTGTTTCTTCTTTTGTTGGTGTTGTTTTTTTCTTTGTTGGTGTTGTTTTTTTGTTGAGTCTTTTCTTTGTTGGTGTTGTTTCTTTCTTTTGTTGGTGTTGTTTCTTCTTTTTGTTGGATGTTGTTTCTTCTTTTTGTTGGTGTTGTTTTCTTCTTTTTTTGTTGTTTGTTTCTTTTTTTTGTGGTGTTGTTTCTTTTTTTGTTGGTGTTGTTTCTTCTTTTTGTTGGTGTTGTTTCTTTTCTTGTTGGTGTTGTTTTTCTTTTTGTGGTTCTTTTTGTTGTGTTGTTTGTTTCTTTTTGTTGGTGTTTGTTTCTTCTTTTTGTTGTGTTGTTTCTTCTTTTTTTTTGTTGGTGGTTTGTTTCTTCTTTGTTGTTGGTGTTTGATTTCTTCTTTGGGGTTGTTCTTGTTTTGTTGCGTGTGTTGTCTTTGTTCTTCATGTCGAAAATGTCGAATAGTAAAATTCCCTAAGTTTTTTGATGATAGTCACTATTTAATAAGGATGTGTTTTGTCAATCTTTTTGATGGTGTATTCAATGAAATAATTGACAAAATAAAATAAACCCTGTCAGGGGTAAAATCAATTTAACTCTTTTCTAAGGGTACAAAACGTAGCCTACATTGATTGATATATGTGATTGATAACTGATTCTCAAATTCAAATATAGGTGTTGTTTACAAAATTAAAATTTGAAAAACAAATTGCTGACAAGTTATCAGTTATTATTCAAATTTGGGTAAAGAAAAGTAATACTGTGTTGTGCTTTAATCTTTGTCTTTCAACTATCCATCTCTGACTCTACTTTCAGTCCCTGATGATTTTGTCAATGTTCTTCTTATGGTTTTTGGTTTTTTTTTTTTTTATTGGTTTGTTTTTTTGATTGATGTTGTTTTTTTTTTGTTGGTGTTGTTTCTTATTTTTGTTGGTGTTGTTTTGTCTTTTTGTGTTCTTGTTTTTCTTTGTTTTTGTGTGTGTGTTTTTTTTGTTGTTTTGTTTTTTTTTGTTTTTTTTTTTTGGGGGGGGGTTGTTTCTTCCCATTTTTGGTTTTGTTTCACCTTTTTTTATGGCGTTGTTTCTTGTTTTTGTTGGGTTGTTTCTTGTTTTGTGTGTTGTTTCTTCTTTTTGTTGGTGTTGTTTCTTTTTTGTTGGTGTTGTTTCTTGTTTTTGTTGGTGTTGTTTCTTGTTTTTGTTGGTGTTGTTTCTTCTTTTTGTTGGTTTGTTTCTTCTTTTGTTGGTGTTGTTTCTTCTTTTTGTTGGTGTTGTTTCTTCTTTTTGTTGGTGTTGTTTCTTGTTTTTGTTGGTGTTGTTTCTTGTTTTTGTTGTTGTTGTTTCTTGTTTTTGTTGTTGTTGTTTCTTCTTTTTGTTGGTGTTGTTTCTTCTTTTTGTTGTTGTTTGTTTCTTCTTTTTGTTGGTGTTGTTTCTTCTTTTGTTGGTGTTGTTTCTTCTTTTGTTGGTGTTGTTTCTTCTTTTTGTTGTTTGTTGTTTCTTTTTTTTGTTGTTGTTGTTTCTTCTTTTTGTTGGTGTTGTTTCTTCTTTTTGTTGGTGTTGTTTCTTCTTTTTGTTGGTGTTGTTTCTTCTTTTGTTGGTGTTGTTTCTTCTTTTGTTGGTGTTTTTTCTTCTTTTTATTGTTTTGTTTTTTTCTCTTTTTATTGTTGTTGTTTTTTTCTCTTTTATTGTTGTTGTTTCTTCTTTTTTGGTGTTTTTCCTTCGTTGTATTGGCATTTTTTCTTCTTCTCTTTGGCGTTGTTTAATGTGTCGACTTTTTGTTGATTTTTCTTCTTTGGGGGGCGTTGTTTCTTGTTTGTGTTGACATTTTGTTGATGTTTGTTGTTGCTGCTGTTGTGTCTTCATGTCAAAAGAAAAATGTCAAAGAAAAGTAACACACAAATAAATACACAAACCCTAAGTTTATTTATGATAAAAGATAAAGCACAATGAATGAAGGAAACAGTAGTTTTGTAACAATCACTATTTTGAAATGGAAATCAGTATTCAATGAAATAATTGCACAAAAAGAAATAGAAATCAAACACCTGTCAGAGGGGGTAAAAATCAAAATTTAACCTCTTTTCCTAAGAGCGGGTACAAAAAACGTAGGCCTACATTGATTAGATATATGTAGCATTTGAATAAAACTGGAATTCTCAAAGATTCAAATAGTAGGTGTGTGGTTTACAGAAGATGAAAAGGGATTTGAAACAAAACAAAATTGCTGACAAGTTATCAGAGGTAAGAGTATTATTCAAAATTTGGGTAAAGAAAAGTATAATGCCACTGGAAAGAATCGTTGTGCTTTAATCATTTAGTCTTTCCAAACTAATCCATCTCTGGACTCTACTTCAGATCCCCCTGATGATTTTGTCAATGTTCTTCAGAAAATGTATGGGTTTTTTGTTTTTGTTTTTTTGTATCTGGGTATTTGTTTGTTTGTAATCTTACGCTTGACAAAGGCCAGTTGGCCGAAAATCTGCGCCTGTCTTGTCTTGTTGTATTAGTAGCACTGTTTCGTTATTGTATTCTTTTATGTCTTGGTTCTTGTTTGCTTGAACACGGGCAGTCACACTTATTTTGGACGAAGAATTCGTCACGATGACATACGCCACCAGTATTGAGGTCACAGTCCTCAGGATTAAGTTGCAGTGGACAGGGTACTTGTACCTCCCACTTTTTGAATCTTCATTTGCAAAGCCAAGCCAAAATTCCCCAGACCTCTTTGAGCCTTTAAGTGAAAAGTTTCTTACCATTTGTTATTATTTACAGGCAAAAAATGTTAAAGAAGCAGTTGTTATTGTCACTAGCATAAAATAAATATGCAAATGATGTTTTATATTGCACTTGTATAGAACGGTTTCTTTTAACTTGAAGTGAATGCTTTCACTATTTTTCCGAAGTGATCTATCTATGCTACGATTCTATGGATCGTTTTCCAGTGTTCAGCACCAATCAGACCGGAGAGTTTGCAGGAGGACAAGGTCAAATACAGCATCATCGCTTCAAGAAACAATCTGCAAGGACCAGTAAGTTTTTATGTAATCACTGCTACTCATATGTGGAATTAAAAAATGGCGTTTCGCACAGTTCTAGGATGTCTGTTGACAAAAGAGCTAGAGCCTACTGCATGTCATTGGGGGTACATATGGAATACCGATATGTGGCAAACAAACTTTACAAGCGCTACAAAATCTAATAAAAATGAAAACACCTCAAAGTACATATCATGTTGGTTTATACATTGGTGATATATCAATACATAATATGTACAGGAACAATATAATAAGCCAAGACAGGACGGTTTTTCATCATTATGTAGATGCACAGTCATCCCATGATCGACCAGGAAAGCTTTGTTTCATACGCTCGTTAATTGGTGCTTATACCACTGTCAAACCAATGTAGGAACGCTGGATTTTGTACTCTGTGAATTCAGAACAAAAAGTGCTGTGGAGAACTCTCATCATCCAAAAGCTGTATCGCTGACACCATTGACGAGTACACAGTGATTATCACACACAGAACACAGTCATTTAAGGCGTGTCCTGGTGATCACGTCACACAGTTTTCTGTTGTGTGGTTCACAGCAGTTTAATGTCTGTGTGAATGGCACACTTCTATTGTACTTTCGACATCAATATGCCAGAAAAGCACGCATATTAAAACATAGAGATCAACAGGTTCACTTAGTCCCTATGTTTACATGCGATGATGTGTTACCAA
>JAPXFY010000032.1:25889355-25979355 GCA_030674185.1 Monoplex corrugatus
CTATCGCCTTCATCGACCTCACCAAGGCCTTTGACCTGGTCAGCAAGCAAGGACTGTTCAACATTCTCTTGAAAACAGAACCCCCCCCCCCCCACACACACACACACAAAGTCTCACAGCCTAATCAGATCATTCCACGTCGAAATGAAGACAACCATTCAGTATGATGGCGGCATGTCCAAACCTTCTGGCATCAAAGTGGCGTCAAGCAAGCCTGTGTCCTTGCTTCCACCTTGTTTGGCAATCTATCTCCTTGCTCCCGGAACATGCTTTTGGGATTGTAACGGAAGGAGTGTGGTTACACACCAGATCTGACAGGCGACTTTTCACCCACGCAAGACTGAGAGCGAAGACAAATGGTGCCCAGATTTCTGTATCTCTCGGGCCTGGTTGACCCAGGATATATTATGATAGTAAGCGTAGATTACAACCTGTCACGCAGTCTCAATCTAGATGGAACTCCATAGCATCATGGGTTACCATCCATATCACATCATCATCATCGCATAATAAAAATTGTTTCAACTTCTGTGGACATTAAAGTGGCGTAGAAATGGGACGAAAAAAAATGTACCCCAGCCATTATAGAGAGCTGATTTTCCCCCATGCTGTTGCTGTTACATCATACACTGAACGACTAGTCCAGCACCTCATAGACAGATTTCCCCAAGCCTGCAAAGAGTTTGGTCTCATCATCAGACTGAAAAGACGAACGTGCTGAGCCAAGACGTGGGCACTACACCTGTCATCACCATCGACGACTACGAACTTGATGTCGTCCACCAAATCACATACCTCGGGTCATCACACCAACAAACTGTCCCTCGATGCCGAGATCAACAAGCACATTGGCATGAGGCTGCAGCAACCTCAGGCCAACTTACTGCTTGCGTCCGGGAGAACCCAAAGCTTACAACTCCTACCACGATGGCGGTGTACAACGCCTTCATCATAAGCACTTACTGTATGGCACCGAAACACGGACAAATTAATTATGCCAAACAAAACCGGAAGAGGAACAGCTTTCCCTTTTGCTGCCTTTGCCTCGTCCTCGGCATCAAGTGGCGTGACAAAATAAACGTCCAGGTCGTAGCATGGCTGGTCTCCCCTACACATTATTCAAACAACGCAGGCTGCGCTGGCTTGGCCATGTGCGCCAGATCCCAAAGGATACTGTATGGTGAACTACTCTCCGGCAAGAGATCGTTAGACGTCACAACTAAGATATAAAAACCTCTGCATACGCGATATGAAAACTCAGGACATCAACACAGAGAGCCGGTAAGACACAGAAACCGATGGCAACAGATGGGGCAGTGTGCTCCAGAAACAACTCAGGCTGGGAAAAGAAGATCCACACCTTAGCTGAGAAAAAGAGAGTCAGGCGGAAAGCGAGCTCCTGTGAAGGCAACCCCACGGCCAGCATCCATACATACATCCAATGTCACAGAGACTGCCTTTCCCGTATCGGCCTTACCAGTCACAGCCGACGCTGCTCCAGAGGCATCATCTTGACTCAGCGTGACACTACGGCGCATCACACATAGTCGACGTTGGCTGACGGAGGCCTATTATTATTATCATTTTATTATTGTTATTATATTATTATACATCATTTATTATTATCATCATCATTCATTATCATTATTTATTATTATTATCATTATTATTATATTATTATCACTATATTATTATTATTATATTATTATTATTATTATTATTATTATTATATTGTTATTATCATTATCATTATTATTAACATTATTGTTTTTTTTTATCATTATTAACATTATTATTATTATGTAAGAGTACAGACACGATGTAAGCATCCATATCAACACTGTCACCAACACGCCTAGACACACAAGATCTCCACACCTGTATTTCAAGATTGAAAGTTAAATTGACGACAACCAGAAGACACATCATCACCAACACCTCTGTTTTACTGAACATAAGCAAGCAAACGCGTGCACACACACACACACACACACACACACACACACACACACACACACACACACACACACACACACACACAACCACACACACACACAAATACACTCATAAACACACACACACAGATTATATAATATATATATATATATATATACACACACACACACACACACACACACACACACACACACCCCCACACACACACACACACACACACACACACACACACACACACCACACATTTCATGAGCCAATCAATGCCCCTTCAAGTGGAAAAAAGGACCGTCGATAACTGTCAAAAAAAAAAAAAAATGAAAGGAGAGAAAGTGACATCATTCACCCTCAACGATGTAATCAGGCGTCATGTAGACAGTGCCGTCAGCTCTAAGGACAGCAGTGGCCGTGGTGTTGGTTAGCTGAACCAGGTTCTTGCCCTCTGTGGCCTGCCACACAACACACACACAGACACACACAACACAACACACTACACACAGACAACACACAGACACACAGACACACACGCACACACACACAACATTTATATATGTATATATATATATATATATATATATATATATATACATATATAGATATATACTATTTTATAGATATAGATATGTGTTATATATATATATATATATATATGTGTGTGTGTGTGTGTGGTGTGTATTATAATATATATATATATATATATATATATATAATATATAATACATACATACATACATAATACATACAGACAGTATAGATAGATAGATAGAAAAGAGAGAGAGAGAGAGAGAGAGAGAGAGAGAGAGAGAGAGAAGAGAGAGAGAGAGTGAGAGAATGCACATAATACACACACGTACTACATACACACATACACACACATACCAAACATGGTTTCTCTCTCTCACAGACAAGCGCACACACACACACACACACACACACACACACACACACACACACACACACACACACACACTGTACAATATAAAAATAAATTATATATACATTATATATATATATATATATATATATATTATATATATACAAGACATGGACCCTCACAGCAGATTTGGAAAGACGAATCATGCCGCTTCAATGAGGTACTATTACAAGATGCTAAACATCAGATACACTGATCATATCAGTAAACAAAGTGAACCAAACGGCACATTGGACCATATGAATATGAGAATGTTCTGAGCTAACTAAAACTTTATGCTTTGTGGCTGCGTCTATGCTAGCTGAATGGGTAGCGCGAACTGTGTTGGATTTGAGAAATTCTACATGGGAGATAACTCCGTGACTCTCAAGAGTTATGTTGCTTAGTTAATATGAAGATCTGCTGACTGCAATTCGGGAAATGTAAACATCACTGGTATGGACAGGTCAGCAGATCCAGTGGCTTTGTAAAACAAATCCTCAAGGGATCTGTCGGGATGAGGGGACGCAGGGGAAAGCTGGATAAACGACTGACTGACACTACGGGAAGGGCATATATGTCGTTTCCAGAGACCCAGGCCTTGACACACAACCAGCTGAGCTTGGGTATCATTGAACAGTTCTTTAGTGCGAGGCCCCATTGACTCTTCACAAAATTAAGGGAGAAAAAAAAAGAAGACGACAATGACTGACGATAGAGATGATAATCGTGATGTTTTAGAGTTCCGTTCTGGATGGAGACGGCCTCACATACAAGATACATTCTACACTGTTAACTTACTTTTATGATACCAGTCGCCGTGGTGTAGTGATTAACGCAACGGACTTCCGACTGGAAGGTTATGGGTTCGAATCCCCATCAGTACCTTCAAAAATCAGTGTGGGATTTTTCGGCTCTAATCGGCTCCTACCCAGAGTTGGGCGTGTATGGGCTCATTGGGAAGACTGGGACCACACAGTCGAGTCTCATCCACTTCACGGATGCGTCATTGAGGGTGTTGCTCAAATCTTCTGACCAGCACCGCAGGTGTCTGTATCTATCAGGCCTGTTGGACGCCAGGATATATTATGATAGTAAGCGTAGAGTACAACCCTGTCACGCAGTCTCAATCCTAGATGGAATTCCATAGCATCATGATTGTCATCCTCATCGACATCATCTTCATTGCACTGTAGAACAAACTGTTCCGACCAGTCGCCGTGGTCTAGTGGTTAACGCAACGGACTACCGACTGGAAGGCTGTGGGTTCGAATCCCCGTCAGTGCCTTCAAAAATCATTGTGGGATGTTTCGGCTCTTACCGCCTCCTACCCAGAGTTTGGCGTACTATGGGCTCATTGGGAAGATTGGAACCCACAGTCGAGTCTCATCCACTTTGCGGATGCGTCATTGAGGGTGTTGCTTAAATCTTCTGACCTGCACCGCAGGTGTCTGTATCTATCAGGCCTGGTTGACGCCGGGATATATTATGATAGTAAGCGTAGAGTACAACCCTGTCACGCAGTTTCAATCCTAGATGGAACTCCATAGCATCATGATTATCATCCTCATCAACATCATCATCACTGCATAATGAAAACTGTTTCAGCTTCTGTGGCCATTGAAGTGGCGTAGAAAAAGGAACAGAAAAAGAAAAAAAATGTGAGCACAAAGGTAACCTCCGTGAGTGCAATGATCCTTAAACAAGTTTTTAAAAAAAGAAAAAAAACACCTTATTTTCATAATATACCCTGACATCGACCAGGCCCGAGGAATACCAACTCCTGAGGTGTTGTTCAGGTCATTTAAGCGTCAGGCACACGTGAAGTAGATGAAACTGGAGTGCATGGTCCCAGTCTTACCAATGATCCCATTACACACTTAACTTGTCCCAGTCTTACCAATGATCCCATAGCACATTTTACTTGTCCCAGACTTACTAATGATCCCATTACACACTTAACTTGTCCCTTGAAGACTTGAAGACGTAATATAGTTGCCTCGCACAACCACTGTGGACGCGATCAACGGGACCTGCTACAACCCTTGAAGACGCACGATTTTGGGGGGTTTTCAAAAAATTCTCAAAAATACAGATTTTACAGCACAAGAACATATTTTATATCAAAATAAAATTCAATTTACGCTCTTTGAGCTGAAGCTACATACAAGGACAATACATCTATTCTATTTACCTTCCTAGAAGGTGAAATGGGGTAGGGTTTTGGTTCTGGGAAAGAAGTTTTTGATTGACAGTAATCCAACACATAAAATCAGTAAAACACCCATTCTTGACCAGATAATCCAGAAATCCAGGTAATCAAAAAAACAAACACAGCTTTGTTTTCACACAGGTGAAGCAGCAAAGGGATTATGACGATCCTTTGAAGAAGAAGAAGAAGAAGAAGAAGAAGAAGAAGAAAGAAGAAGAAGAAGAAGAAGAGAAGAAGGCCTAAATGTCGCCATTTTGGTGCAAGGACAGTCACTCCGGTTGGTTTGGATAAAGGCAAAAACTGTAACTAATTGGGATAAAATCGATGCAAGGGAAGTAACAAACACTTCAGAGGATACCAAAGAGTGTTCCTATATGTGTAGTTAGTTCCCCTAGACCAGTGACCGGCTTGTATCTATTTTTAAAAACGCAGCGGAATATCCGCTATCACGTCTCTAATGGTTTGGCCAGCTGCAGCAGAATGTCCGTTGTCACGTCTCTAATGGTTTGACCTGCTGCAGCGGAATATCCGCTGTTACGTCTCCAAAGAGTTACCAATGATCCCATAGCACACTAAACTTGTCCCAGTCTTACCAATGATCCCATAGCACACTTAACTTGTCCCAGTCTTACCGATGATCCCATAGCACACCTAACTTGTCCCAGTCTTACCAATGATCAAATAGCACACTAAACTTGTCCCAATCTTACCAATGATCCCATAACACACTTAACTTGTCCCAGTCTTACCAATGATCCAATAGCACATTTAACTTGTCTCAGTCTTACCAATGATCAAATAGCACACTTAACTTGTCCCAGTCTTACCAATGATCCCATAACACACTTAACTTGTCCCAGTCTTACCAATGATCCCATAGCACATTTAACTTGTCCCAGTCTTACCAATGATCCCATAGCACATTTAACTTGTCCCAGTCTTACCAATGATCCCATAGCACACTTAACTCGTCCCAGTCTTACCAATGATCCCATAGCACATTTAACTTGTCCCAGTTTTACCAATGATCCCATAGCACATTTAACTCGTCCCAGTCTTACCAATGATCCCATAGCACACTTAACTTGTCCCAGTCTTACCAATGATCCCATAGCACACTTAACTTGTCCCAGTCTTACCAATGATCCCATAGCACACTTAACTTGGGGTAGGAGCCAGGTAGAGATGAAAACTCACACAATGATTTTGATAGGACTGATGGGATTCAACCCCAAGACTTTCCAGTCTGTGGTCCATTGTACTAAACACTGCCCCACAGAGACAGAGAAACAACGTTTATATTCCCACCCAGAGGACAGCGATATAGTCGACAGATGTCTTATTCTTACCCAGAGCAGAGCGATTTGCGTGTGTACCCTGTTTGTGTTTGTACCTTGTTTGTGTTTGTACCCTGTTTGTGTTTGCACTCTGTGTTTGTACCCTGTTTGTGTTTGCACTCTGTGTTTGTGCCCTGTTTGTGTTTGTACCCTGTTTGTGTTTGTACCTTTTTTGTGTCCGTACCCTGTTTGATTCTGTTTCTTGATCTCATCATGATTATTCATCGTAGAAGTTTTGTCACATGACTGTCAAGCTGATTATACGATGGAATTCGCATTCTATAATAGGGGCCTACCTGTTTTCTTTGGAAGTGCAATGAAAATTGATTTTTGACATATGTCTTTAGAGATTTTTCTGGTGTCATAAATTTCATTTAGGAGACTGTTATTTTTTCAATACCAAATTCATCAAGGACATTAATCACCTCTGTTGTAATATTGTCTGGTCCTGGGGCTTTTCCTGGTTTCATCTTTTTCAACGCTGCTCTGACTTCATCTTTCATTATGGGTGATCTTCAACGTTCTTTCTTATAATGTGTTCTTCATTTCCGTCATCGTCAAAAAGTATGTATATACTTAACACAGAGACACACATATTGATACAGCCCTCTTCTCTGTCTGTATCTGTATGTTTGTATAGGACAATGTGCAAGTTCTCGACAAAGAAACAAGATGGTTCCAGAGGGGAGTAAAGGAGGCAGTATACATCGCCGCAAGGAACCCCACCCTCAACCGTGACCGGGCCGACACAACCTGCCATCGGTGTACTCCTCACTTATTCAGTCGCACTGTCGTGAGTTCGCTCACGGCGGTGCGCACTGAAGCCAGTTCTCAACCCAGCAGTTGCGCTGAAGAAGTCGGCTGGATCGCCGATGAAAGCTACGCAGTAAGTAGATATATATATATATATATATATATATATATATATATATATATATATATATATATATATATATATGTGTGTGTGTGTGTGTGTGTGTGTGTGTGTGTATGGAGAGAGATAGAGAGATATAGATATATGTATATATATATATATATATATATATATATGTGTGTGTGTATGTACATGTAATGTGTACACACACACAAAGACACACACACACACACACATACACACACACACACACACAGCAAACCCACACCAGCCAAAATCTACATACAACACCTATCTAACGACGAACCACCACTCACCACACCGCACACTCCCTTAAACACCCTCGTTCCCTTCAAAATCACCTTGTCCAAAGACAGGGGCAGCACGTATCTGCAGAACACAGGCCTGCACTTCATCATGCCAACCTTGCGCAAGCGGTCGAGGTACAGGTCGCTAAAGATGTCCAAGTCGTTGTGAACCACCAAGTCCACCACCAGCTGACCATCGTCCTGATAGCAGTTGATAAAGTGAAAGGAGATGGATGGCATTGCCCGGTACTTGATGTTGGTCTCTTTATTGTCCGAGCGACGTACCAGGCGAAAGATCAGCTGGAAGATATACAGGACCCGTTGGTTGTTTACATCTGTTGACTGTCTGGTGTTTGCTGGATTGGCTGTCTGGCTGTTTGAATGGTTGTTGGTGGGTTGACTGGTTGTCATGTTTTTAATGGACTGACATGTTTTCTTTCTTTCATTCTTTCTTTCTTTCTTTCTTTCTTTCTTTCTTTCTTCTTGTTCTTCTCCTTATTATTACTATTATTATTACTATTATTGTTATATTATTATCGTTATTATTATTATTGTAAGTAGTAGTAGTAGTAGTAGTAGTATTTATTACTATTTTATTATTAGTATTATTATTATTATTATTATTATTGTTGTTGTTAATATTATTATTATTATTGTTGTTGTTTTTGTTATTGTTGTTGTTCTTCTTCTTCTTCTTTTCTCCTCCTTCTCTTAGTCGTAGTAGGCCTACAAGTAATATTTGTCGTAGTAGTAGCAGTAGCAGCAGCAATAATAGTACGAGTACAATTATTAGAAGTATTATCAATGTTTCTATTGGTATTAGTATTATCATCATTATTGAGTTATTATTATCATGATCACTGTCATCTTTTTTTCATTTGTTATTATTATTATTATTATCATTATCATTATTATTATTATTATTATCATCATATTATTATTATAATTATTATATTATTACCACTACTACTATTAATAATAATAATAATAATAACAATAATAATAATAATGATAATAATGATAATAATAATAACAACATAACATGCGGATAATCCTGCTTTGCTAATGCGTTTATCGTTTACCTTTTACTGAGAGAGAATACAAATAAAATACAAACAAACAAACAAATAAACAAACAAACAAACAAACAAACAAACACCATCAACAACAACTAAAATCTAAAACTGTATAAATTAAATGACCTTATATTGTTTAAGAAAACACAACAGACTAATAGATATGGCGCATGTACACGTTTTTTGCTCAATCCATTGTATACACATCTTGTTCTTTTTTTCATGATATTGTAATAATGTTCAGCAAACATTGTATTTATTTGTGTTTTGTCAAAAAAGAATTAAAAAAAAGTTTGAGAAAAAAAAATAACATAGCGTATGTTTTACCTAGTCCATATCTTTTATACTAGTATTGTATCGACCTCTCTTGTTAAACAAATACCTTCCAACCTCAACACGTCCTTCAAGATCAGTCATGATAAATACCTCTTCGTTGGGATACATCTCGTAGTTCTCGTAGTGTGCAGCCTTCCGCCAGTTATTGGTCAGAAACTTGAGAGACTTCATGGTGAATGGCTGATCCAGGATGACGAAATAGTCACGTGACATGCCAAAGCTGTGATTGTAGCCAATGGTAAACTTCCAGCGAGACTGAAGTGAGAACAGCAACTGAGCCCCGGACACGTCTTCTGCGTCTGAAATTGTAAACGGTGATATTAAAGGTGTATAAAAAAAATAGCAAGTTTACTGTGATTCAGTTAAGCGAAACCAGGTTAGGCAAAACGTTTATCATGCACTCCAAACCAAACACGTTGCTAATGACAGGATAATGCACTCCAAACCAAACACGTTGCTAATGACAGGATAATGCATTCCATACCAAACACGTTACTAATGACAGGACAATGCACTCCAAACACGTTACTAATGACATGATAATGCACTCCAAACACGTTACTAATGACAGGATAATGCACTCCAAACCAAACACGTTACTAATGACAGGATAATGCACTCCAAACCAAACACGTTACTAATGACAGGACAATGTACTCCAAACCAAATACGTTTCTAATGACACAACAATGCACTCCAAACACGTTACTAATGACAGGATAATGCACTCCAAACACGTTACTAATGACAGGATAATGTACTCCAGACCAAACACGTTACTAATGACAGGATAATGCACTCCAAACACGTTACTAATGAAAGGATAATGCACTCCAAACACGTTACTAATGAAAGGATAATGCACTCCAAACCAAACACGTTACTAAAGAAAGGATAATGCACTCCAAACCAAGTCCGTTACTAATGACAGGATAATGTACTCCAAACCTAGCACGTTACTAATGACAGGATAATGCACTCTAAACCAAGCATGTTACTAATGACAGGACAATGCACTCCAAACCAAACACGTTACTAATGACAGGACAATGCACTCCAAACCAAACACTTTACTAATGACAGGACAATGCACTCCAAACCAAACACGATATTAATGACAGGATAATGCACTCCAAACCAAACACGTTACTAATGACAGGACAATGCACTCCAAACCAAACACGTTACTAATGACAGGACAATGCACTCTAAACCAAACACGTTACTAATGACAGGACAATGTACTCCATACCAAACACGTTACTAATGACAGGATAATGCACTCCACACACGTTACTAATGACAGGACAATGCACTCCAAACACGTTACTAATGACAGGATAATGCACTCCAAACACGTTGCTAATGACAAGACAATGCACTCCAAACACGTTACCAATGACAGGATAATGCACTCCAAACCAAGTCCGTTACTAATGACAGGATAATGTACTCCAAACCTAGCACGTTACTAATGACAGGATAATGCACTCTAAACCAAGCATGTTACTAATGACAGGACAATGCACTCCAAACCAAACACGTTACTAATGACAGGACAATGCACTCCAAACCAAACACTTTACTAATGACAGGACAATGCACTCCAAACCAAACACGATATTAATGACAGGATAATGCACTCCAAACCAAACACGTTACTAATGACAGGACAATGCACTCCAAACCAAACACGTTACTAATGACAGGACAATGCACTCTAAACCAAACACGTTACTAATGACAGGACAATGTACTCCATACCAAACACGTTACTAATGACAGGATAATGCACTCCACACACGTTACTAATGACAGGACAATGCACTCCAAACACGTTACTAATGACAGGATAATGCACTCCAAACACGTTGCTAATGACAAGACAATGCACTCCAAACACGTTACCAATGACAGGATAATGCACTCCAAACACATTGCTAATGACAGGACAATGCACTCCAAACACGTTACTAATGACAGGATAATGTACTCCAAAGACATTGCTAATGACAGGACAATGCACTCCAAACACGTTACTAATGACAGGATAATGCACTCCAAACACGTTAACAATGACAGGATAATGCACTCCAAACACGTTACTAATGACAGGATAATGAACTCGAAACACGTTACTAATGACAGGATAATGCACTCCAAACACGTTACTAATGATAGGATAATGCACTCCAAACACGTTACTAATGACAGGATAATGCACTCCAAACCAAACACGTTACTAATGACAGGATAATGCACTCCAAACACGTTAACAATGACAGGATAATGCACTCCAAACACGTTAACAATGACAGGATAATGCACTCCAAACACGTTAACAATGACAGGATAATGCACTCCAAACACGTTAACAATGACAGGATAATGCACTCCAAACACGTTAACAATGACAGGATAATGCACTCCAAACACGTTAACAATGATAGGATAATGCACTCCAAACACGTTACCAATGACAGGATAATGCACTCCAAACACGTTAACAATGACAGGATAATGCACTCCAAACACGTTAACAATGACAGGATAATGCACTCCAAACACGTTAACAATGACAGGATAATGCACTCCAAACACGTTACCAATGACAGGATAATGCACTCCAAACACGTTAACAAAGACAGGATAATGCACTCCAAACACATTGCTAATGACAGGACAATTATTGATTACTTTGACAGGGACAAGGGGGATAGAAAGACATCTGGGACTTGCCAAAAAAACACATCGACATTAATCCAACAGCCTTAGGGGAAAGAAGACAACGCCAATTTCAAAATATTGATTGTTAAGTAGAACACAACGCCAATTTCAAAATGTTTTTTGTTAAATGTTTTGAAATATAGCCTCACTTTCTCTGTCTGTCTATCTGTCTCTGTCTGTCTCTCTCTGTCTTTGCTCTCTGTCTGTCTGTCTCTGTCTCTGTTTGTCTGTCTCTGTCTCTATGTCTCTGTCTGTCTCTGTCTGTCTCTCTCACTCTCTTTCTCTCTCGCTGTCTTTCTCTCTTTCTTTCTCCCTCTCTCTTCCCTAATCTCTCTGTTTCTCTCCCCCATCCGTCTCTCTCTGCCTCTCTCGCCTTTTATCTCCCTGTCTCTTTCAGAAGATGCGAACTGACCAGGGGAGGCCGCAGGCGGGAACTTGATGATGTTGTAGTTGTGTGGAGGGTTGAAGGCAGTGCCCAGGTTATACATGTTGCCCTGAGTGTCAAAGTGAGGATGGGCTGTGGCCAAGTGGACCGCTATCTTCTGTCTGAGGTCTTCCTGTGACACAACCACGCACACACACTGGTATATACAATGATACACAATTACTCACACATTGAAACACACACTGATACATAGTTACATACACACCGACTTACACATTGATACACAATTACACACACACTGATACACAATCACACACACACACTGATATACACACTGATACACAATTACACACACACCGAAACACACACTGATACACAGTTACACACACACTGACTTACACACACTGACACACAATTACACACACACACACACACACACACTGATACATAGTTACACACTCACCGAAGTATACGCACAATCACTTACACACAATATCACACAATTACACACACACACTGATAGACAGACAGGCAAAGACAGAGAGAGACAGACAGACAGAGAGCAAAGACAGAGAGAGACAGAGACAGACAGACAGAGACAGATAGACAGACAGAGAAAGTGAGGCTATATTTCAAAACGCACAATACCGTCTAATATCACTTATAGTGAAAAGACGTTAAATTAAAGAACGAACACACTGATACACAGTTATACGCACACTCACTTACACACATTGACACACTATTACACACACACTGATACACAATTACACACACACTGACATACACACTGATACACAATTACACGCACACCAAAACACACACTGATACACAGTTACACATACACTGACTTACACACACTGACACACAATTACACACACACACACACACACACTGATACACAATCACACACACACCGAAACACACACTGATACACAGTTATACGCACAATCACTTACACACAATATCACACAATTACACACACACACACTGATACACAATTACACACACATTGATATACGCACAATTACACACACATATATACTGATATACAATTACACACACATTGATATACGCACAATTACACACACTGATATACACACAGTTACACACACACACACTGATATACAATTAAACACATATTGATACACACAGTGACAAACACACACTGACAAACACACAATGTTACACACACACACCGATACACACACTAGTAGTGGTAGGCCTCCGTCAGTCAGTGTCGGCTATGGATGATGCGCCCTAGTGTCGTATTGAGTCGAGATGACGCCTCTGGAGCAGCGTCGGCTTTGGCTGGTAAGGACGATGTGGGAAAGGCAGTCTCTGTGACATTGGATGTGTGTATGGATGCTGGCCATGGGGTTGCCTTCACAGGAGCTTGCTTTCCACTGGCTCTCTTTTCCTCAGCTAGGGTCTGGATCCTCTTTAACTCCGACCTCAGCTGTTTCTGGAGCACACTGCTCAATCTGTTGCGGTCAGCTGCTGTGTCTCCCCAGCTCTCTGTGTTGATGTCCAAAGCTTTCATATCGCGCTTGCAGACATTTTGATATCGTGGTTAGAAGCGGTGAGAGAGAGAGAGAGAGAAAGAGAGAGAGAAAGAGAGAGAGAAAGAGAGAGAGACACAGAGAGAGAGAGACAGACAGAGAGAGACACACAGAGAGAGAGACAGAGAGAGAGACAGAGAGAGTAGCAACAAAAAAAAAGAGAAAGAAGAAGTGAAACAGAGACAGACAGTCCGTTCCGTACCGTGCCGTCTTTCAGAAGGGTCTCAGGGTTCACCCTGACCATGTAGGGGGTCTCTGTCAGCGCGTACAGTCTGTCGGAATGCTCCACCACGTTCACTGACACATTGTCTGTAACCTCCGTGTCCATTGGCATGAAAAATGACATCAGCCTACACACATAATACACGTCACAATAACGTCATCCATTCTGTAGTGGACGGCTTGAAATATGACATCACCTACACACAATACTCGTCACAATAACGCCATCCACTCTTTGGGAATGGCTTAATGTATGACATCACCTTACACACAATACACGTCACAATAACGCCATCCACTCTTTGGGAACGGCTTGATGTATGACATCACCTTACACACAATACACGTCACAACAACGCCATCCACCCTGTTGCAGACGGTTTGAATATGACATCATCCTACACACAAAACACGTCACAATAACGTCATCCACTCTTTAGGGACCGGCTTGAAATATGACATCATCCTACACACAATACACGTCACAATAACATCATCCACTCTATAGGAGACGTCATGATAACATCATCCACTCTGTAAGAGACAGCTGACAGCCAGACGCCTCATCCAGATGATTGAAGCCCTGGAGGAATTTGGCATAGAAAAAATAACTCTTCCTAAATGAAATTTATGACACTGGAAAAATCCCCAAAGATATGTCAAAATTAATTTTCATTGCATTTCCAAAGAAGACAGGGGCTATAGAATGCGAACTCCATCGAAAAAAAATCTCCACCATTTTCCCACCATGTGCCCCCAAGCAGGTTCAATCTCAGACCTTTCAACTGGAAGACCAGTGACTAAACCACTGGATGAGGCGTCTGGCTGTCAGCTGTCTCTTACAGAGTGGATGATGTTATCATGACGTCTCCTATAGAGTGGATGATGTTATTGTGACGTGTATTGTGTGTAGGATGATCATTTTTGCTACAGTGTGCTATTTCGTAAGATTGTTTCATCACTGTAATCATCATGTGCTATGTGAAAATATTGTCTTCATCTAATTAATACAGAGCCGAGCATTTGGGCATTGACTTGGGGGGATTGGGGGGGGGGGGGGTGCTCTGTCATGTGAGACGAGTTTATACAGAATAGCTAGTTGTGTTGTGCATCAGACAATTAATTATTTATTTATTTAATGTACATGTATGTTCACTATATATGTATGTTCACAAAGTAATGTCTGGTCTGGGGCTTTTCCTGATTTAATCTTTTTCAGTGCTGCTCTAACTTCATCTTTCATTATGCGTGGTCGTTCAAAGTTCTTTTTTATAATGTGTTCTTCGTTTGTGAACATACATATATAGTGAACATACATGTACATTAAATAAATAAATAATTAAATGTCTGATGCACAACACAACTAGCTATTCTGAAATAAACTCGTCTCACATGACAGAGCACCCCCCCCCCCCCAATCCCCCCAAGTCAATGCCCAAATGCTCGGCTCTGTATTAATTAGATGAAGACAATATTTTCACATAGCACATGATGATTACAGTGATGAAACAATCTTACGAAATAGCACACTGTAGCAAAAATGATCAATGTGTTGAATGAGATTTGAGTCCACACCGTCACATGTTTACGTTTATACTTTTCAACTAAGTAGGCCAGACGTTTGGCTTAAAGGACATTGTACTTTATGTGGGCAATGCTGATATAGTAATCAGATACAGAACCCATTATTCTATGATTACCGTGAAACTGAAACTGTGTCAGTCATGCAAACGAAAGACTTTGTAGAAGTTGCAGCCATCTTTAATAAAAAAAAAAAAATTTTTTTAAAAGGAATATGTGGGTGAAGTTAATAGGCTCATTGAATCTATGACAGAAAAATATACATACTTTGTTTCCATATGCAAGGGAAGCAGTTCGGCAGATTCCAAAAGATAAGATATACCTATCTGTTTCAAATAATGCTTTCTTGTACTCTTTATTTATGAGAATAAAGTTTACAAAACTATTGCCTGTGCTTTCAGAAAACAAAGCAACAAACAAAGCCAAACAAAGAAGGGCGAACCTCACGAGAAGGAAACTGAAGAGATGGACAAGAAAATAGATGGCAGCAGCAATAAGGGATTTTTACCAAAACAGAAAAAATGTCCTACGACTAAAGAGAGAAAAATGAATGGAACGTGTAATGTTGTGTGCTTAAGGTAGGTGATCTCACAGGGTGAAAAGGTTACGAGGTATTTTTTGTATTATTCGAAAAATATTCTGTGCGTAAAATTTGTTCCAGTTAGCAAAGTTAAGGATGTCTTAATGCCAGGGATATATTACACGAAAATAAGATTTCTGTCAATGATGTTTGAAGAAGGAGAATATTCGGATAAAATTACACAACTGCCAAAGTTAATGAATCAGCTAATTTAAGTAGATTTGCAATTATAGACATGTAAGTTGATTTACATCCTAATATTTACACAATTAGAAAATACTATTTGTTTCAATGAATTCAGTTCATTTCATGTCCTAGTCACATACCTCACCTGCCAAATATGTTCAACAAAGGTCAGGTCATTTCATGTCCTAGCCACACACCTCACCTGCCAAAGATGTTCAACAAAGGTCAGGTCATTACATGTCCTAGCCACACACCTCACCTGCCAAAGATGTTCAACAAAGGTCAGGTCATTTCATGTCCTAGCCACACACCTCACCTGCCAAAGATGTTCAACATAGGTCAGGTCATTTCATGTCCTAACCACACACCTCACCTGCCAAAGATGTTCAACAAAGGTCATGTCATTTCATGTCCTAGCCACACACCTGCCGAAGATGGTTTTGCAAAGGTCGGGTCATTTCATGTCCTAGCCACACACCTCACCTGCCAAAGATGTTCAACAAAGGTCAGGTCATTACATGTCCTAGTCACACACCTCACCTGCCAAAGAGACTCTTGCAAGGGTCTGTCGTGGCGAATGTGCCAAACTGGGTGGTCACCAAACGGTTGGCCTTGACCGATTTTTCCCACGTCTCTGTGTCAAGGACACGTGACGAGTAGGTGACCTTGCCGTCATGAAGGTGAAAGCGGTGAAGGACGGAAAAACCGTCAAACAGATGATTGAGCTGAGTGTCCCCGACCTTGTGGATACCCGGCCCGTTTCGGTACAGTGAGCCCTGTACCCATTCAGGTATTTTGCCTGTGGGTTAAAACAAGTTTAGATGAAAGAACTAAATAACAAAATACATGTTTCAAATGACAACTAAATGACAAAACATATGTTTCAAATGACAATCTTACTGCTTGATTCCAATATGGTTTGAGGCAATAACAGCAAAAAATGGCATTGACAACCATTGTTAAAAAAACCGCACTGAAAATAGACATGGCATCTCTACGCGGTTCAGCAGTCAGTAACACAATTTAAGGCCAGGGGGAGGGTGGTGATGGGTGTGGGGGTGGGGAGAGACAAGGAAGCGATGACAGACACGACTAAGTTCCTCATGAAAATGATGGAACACAGAGAGATGTCTGACTATTCATGTCGTCCTTTGTGTGTGCGTCTGATTATGGAACTGAGACCAGTTGAAACAACTGAGAGCCTCACCACTGCTGTGTGAGAGGGATGGGTTTGGTACATTTTGTCAGATGATTCACACATTAGCAACCTCACGGCAGAGGAAGAACAATTAATGGCCGATGAACTGAACAGATTGACTCAGGAAAATGTGCAGTTTAGACAGGCACTTGCATGCAAAGAAATTACTTTAGAATCTTTGCATAATCAGGATGCCACAATCAAGTATTCTACAAGACTTTCCAGCACTGTCAGTTTTGTGTGATTTTCTTGGTTCTTTGGCCAGATAGAGCTAGTATTTGTATGAGTTTGCCAGTTCAGTTCAAGGCATGTCCATGGCAATAGCGCATCAGTAGTTGATTGTTTTGAAATATTCTTCGAAAGGTTTTCTAGTTCAGACACAAGTGCACTGACATATTCACATTACAGCCATGATAACACAATCAAATGTGATATTAGTTACACCACAGGAACATATTTCTTTTACATCCAAATGATACCATAGCAGGATTAGTGACATAAAGATGTTAACAGTGGAGATATTTAGACAATTGCCTCTCAAATGATATTGTTTTGGCAGACAGGTTTTGATATATTTGAACTAGTTGTCATGCAAGAGGATGAAGTAAAAATGTCTGCTTTCACAAGAGGTCAGCTTCTGGTGAGTGCATTACAAACTGAAGCAACAAGAAATCTAGCATGCTTACAGTTTCATGTTGAACATGTGACTGGAAGGGTTTGCAGAAAATACAAAATTCCAGCAGCAAGAATTACTGTTTAATCATGCTGAGGAACAGACAAAAACACTTCATTGTGATAGTGTCATGTGCTCTTGTTAACATGTGTTCCATTGTTTCATAAAAAGAAATAGCACTAGAATTGGTTGTGTTGTTTTTCAGTTAAAGCGTGTTTCCGCCAGTATACATCTGTTGTAAGACCAAAACGTACTCTTCAATCACAAGATAACACTGAATGTCTTTTACTGACGCTGTGAAAACAACTGTAAACACACACACACACACACACACACACACACACACACACATACACACACACACACACACACACACACACAAAACACACACACACACACACACACACACACACACACACATAATGGGTTTATGTAAAACATCTAAACACACACACACACACACACAACAAACACACACATAACACACAGGGATGCACATACACGCACACACAGATGCACGCACACACACACACAACACACACACACCACACACACATGCCTAGTTATCTGGTCATATCAACAAATTGTTCTTTCTGCTTCTTCCAATTGAGTCTTTTTGTAGTGCATAATGTGGATAAAACTGTGAATCTGTTGGAGTTGTTTTCAGTTCAACACATGCAGAATGAAACCACTCCAATGGGCAGTATTATCACAAGCAATCTGCCACTAAAAACAAAGGAGACATACATAGCCCTGAATTCGTCCTCATTGTACGCACTCGTCTCTTAACCTATAGACATCTTCACCTGCCAAAGCCCTCTTGCAACATGCTAGAAGCAAAACTAACCTTTGATTCCCTGCATATCACCATACTTTGAAGCTGTGATAGCGAGGATCAAGGCCTAATTTTTGTGTTCTTCACATAGAGGCAGATCTTGTGTTTAACAAAACATATCACGATGCCGATGATCTTTTAGTCTTCACATCGTGATGGCATGATACTTGGGGTTCTTCAGACTTGTCAGGCCATGACATTTGTGTTCTTCACACTGATGATCAGGCCATGATCTTTGTGTTCTTCACATGACTGATCAGGCCTGATCTTATGTTCTTCACACTGATGCAGGCCATAATCTTTGTGTTACTTCACATGATGATCAGGCCATGATCTTTGTGTTCTTCACACTGATGATCAGGCTATGATCTTTGTGTTCTTCACATGATGATCAGGCCTTGATCTTTGTGTTCTTCACATGATGCATCAGGCCTGATCTTTGTGTTCTTCACACTGATGATCAGGCATGATCTTTGTGTTTTCACATGATGATCAGGCTTATGATCTTTGTGTTATTCACATGATGATCAGGCCTGATTATGTGTTCTTCACACTGATGATCAGGCCATGATCTTTGTGTTATTCACACTGATGATCAGGCCATGATCTTTGTGTTCTTCACACTGATGATAGGCCCTTGATCTTTGTGTTCTTCACATTGATGATCAGGCCTATGATCTTTGTGTTCTTCACACTGATGATCAGGCCATGATTTGTGTTCTTCACACTGATGATCAGGCTATGATCTTTGTGTTTTCACACTGATGATCAGGCCATGATCTTTGTGTTCTTCACACTGATGATCAGGCCATGATCTTTGTGTTCTTCACACTGATGATAGGCCCTTGATCTTTGTGTTCTTCACACTGATGATCAGGCCGCCTTGATTTTGTGTCTTCACACTGATGATCAGGCTTGATATCTTTGTGTTTTCACACTGATGATAGGCCTTGATCTTGGTTCTTCACACTGATATCAGGCATGCTACTTAGTGTTCTTCAACCCGAGATCAAGGCCTTGACTTGTGTCTTCACTTGATATGAATGGCTAATGATCTTTGTGTCCTTCACACTGATGATAGGCCCTTGATCTTTTGTCTTGCACATGACGAACAGGCGTATGAGCTTTGTATCTCACCTGTAATATGGCTCAAGATCTTTTGTTTGTCGACTGAACAGCTTGAATCTTGTGTTTAATGTGATCAGGCTTATGTTCTTTGTTGTCTTCAAATGAAATGATCAGGAGATGTGGATCTCCTGTGGTTCTTGACACTGAAAAGATCGTCCCTTGTGTTTGTAGTCTTCAAACATTGGAAAGATCAGTGCTGATGTCTACGTGTTCTCTGACATTATTATAGGCGGCCTGATTTTGTGGGGCATCTATCCAACAGTGATGGTAGCAAGGCCAAGAAAACAAAATAAGTGTATTTCATACAAAAAGAAAGAGCGCGATTGATCTTTGTGTTTGGTTCACGACATGTTTGATCAGCTGCCTTGGGTCTTTTGTATCTTCCTACAACAAGATCTAACGTTGGTCAGGCTCTTTTTCTTTCAGACCGTGGTGTCTTCACACTATGATCGACCATATCTTCATTTAGTGGTTATCTTTCCACTCATGATTGAGCTTTTTGCCGTTTTACTGTATTTTTTTGTTCATTCACATTGATGGATAGCCATTGACTTATTGATGTTTTCAAATGTTATCTTGAGTGCGTCCGCTGTGATTGTGAGTGACGGTTTGATTTATTCAAGATATAGCGCAATAAATATTGTAATTATTATATATTATTATCTTGCCATGTCTTGGGATGTCCTCACAGCACAGGTAAGTGACAGGTAAATAATCAGGTGTTCTGTCACCATACAGATCATTTACGGATGCCTTTGGTGGGGTCTTCAAGAGATAATGAGTCATGGCCCTTTTGGTGTCTCTGTTCAGCAATGTATATAACATCATTGTATTATCTGTTTTATCAAGTGTGAAACATAAACTTTGTGTTCTTCACATTGATGATGAGGCCATGATCTTTGTGTTCTTCAGACTGATGATGAGGCCATTATCTTTGTGTTCTTCACACTGATGATGAGGCCATTATCTTTGTGTTCTTCACACTGATGATGTGGCCATTATCTTTGTGTTCTTCACACTGATGATGAGGCCTATGATCTTTGTGTTCTTCACACTGATGATGAGGCCTATGATCTTTGTATTCTTAACACTGATGATCGGGCTGAGATCGTTGTGTTCTTAACACTGATGATGTAGCTTGTGATCTTTGCGTTCTTCACACTGATGATCAGGCCGTTGATCTTTGTGTTCTTCACACTGATGATCAGGCTTATGATCTTTGTATTCTTCACATTGATGATGAGGCCATGATCTTTGTGTTCTTCAGACTGATGATGAGGCCATGCTCTTTGTGTTCTTCATACTGAAGATGAGGCCTATGATCTTTGTGTTTTTAACACTGATGATCAGGCTTATGATCTTTGTGTTCTTCACACTGATGATCAGGCCCTTGATCTTTGTTTCTTCACACTGATGATGAGGCCATGATCTTTGTGTTCTTTACACTGATGATGAGGCCATGATCTTTGTGTTCTTCACACTAATGACGAGGCCTATGATCTTTGTATTCTTAACACTCATGATCGGGCTGAGATCTTTGTGTTCTTAACACTGATGATGTGGCTTATGATCTTTGTGTTCTTCACACTGATGATCAGGCCATGATCTTTGTGTTCTTCAGACTGATGATGAGGCCATGATCTTTGTGTTCTTCACACTAATGACGAGGCCTATGATCTTTGTATTCTTAACACTCATGATCGGGCTGAGATCTTTGTGTTCTTAACACTGATGATGTGGCTTATGATCTTTGTGTTCTTCACACTGATGATCAGGCCATGATCTTTGTGTTCTTCAGACTGATGATGAGGCCATGATCTTTGTGTTCTTCACACTGATGATCAGGCCATGATCTTTGTGTTCTTCAGACTGATGATGAGGCTATGATCTTTGTGTTCTTCACACTGATGATGAGGCCATGATGTATGTGTTCTTCACACTGATGATCAGGTCAACCTCATGGTAAGCCTGTTCTTGAAAGGCGATTAACCTCCCAGCCCATGACCTAATGCATTTTGGTCTTTGCTCTGAAGCGTTGAAAGTTGAATATTTTGCTGTTGGTCCTAACGTGTTGGTATACTCTGTCATCAGATACACCAAAAGCGTACGATAGTACTTAACATAAAACCCTGAAGATGTTGGCGCAAGGACACAGATCTGCTTCACTCTGTTTTGAATGGAGAATGGCTCTGAGTGTGATCCGTCAAGCTGCACTGTGCCCTGCATGGTCCATGGAAAGAGACGATGAGATACAGCAGCTTTGGCAGGCCACTGATCCTTTCTAGGAGTGTGAAAAGGCCTCTTTTGCTAACATGGTCAAAGTTTTTTTTTTTGGTCGATGAAAGCAACGTGTAAATGCTGTCTCTGTCACTGGCTCGTCTTTTATAAATGTCCAAATGAAAACATCAGATAGATGATGGATCTCCCTGCCCTGAAGTTACAATTGAGACTCAGAATAGATGTGATCTCCTAGTGTTTGCAGTCTTCAGAATCATTCAGGCAAAGTCAGTGCTGATGGTGCTGAGCAGTGATATGCCTCTGTAATTATTATAATGGCTGTGATGTCCCTGATTTCGTACAGCGTGACAATCATAATCCAAAACAAGTGTGACTGCCCGCGTTCAAGCAAACAGTAACCAGAAGAAAAAAAAACACGAAAGAAGAATACGAACGCGTATTTAATACAAAAAGACAAGACAGGCGTTCGTATTGTTCTTTTGTGGGGGTTTTTTCTGGTTCCAGCGTGACAATGTTTGCATCAGCTCGCACCTTGCGCTCTTCCTCTGATACTCTTACCCTACAAATTCCCAAGGTTAGACTCTTAACCGTTGGTCAGCGCTCTTTTTCTGTCTCAGGACCAGCTGCGTGGAACAATCTTCCCCTATCGCTCCGGACCACATCTACTCTTTCCGCATTTAAGTCAGGTTTGAAAACTCACCTCTTTCCACGTCAATGAATTTCTGAGGCCTTTTTCGCCGTTTTTTACTGCTATTTTTCCATTGTTCATAATTTCAGCATTGTATGGACATTTATGCCTATTTTTGACTTAATTGATTGTTTTACAAATGTTCATCTTTGAGTGCGATCCTGCGTGTGATTGGTGAGTGAGCGCGCTTTGATTTGATTTACCAAGATTTAGCGCGATATAAATATTGTAATTATTATTATTATTATTATCTTGCATGTCTTGGGGAACTGATCCCTCCACCCAGCACAGGTAAAGTAGACAGGTAAAAATAACTCAGGAGTACTGTCACTCATACAGAATCACTTCAGCAGGGATGCCATCTTGGCCTGGTGGCTTGCCAAGAGCTAATGAGTCAATGGCCTTGCTGAGTTTGTCCTCTGTATCAGCAATGTATTTAACATCCATTGTATTATCTGTTTTATCATAGTGTGAAACATAAAACCAGTCTTTTACTATGTAAAGCGCAATGAGCATGCTAGTCAACGTAGATTGCGCTATACACCTAAACTCACTGTTAATAGTAAATGGAGGGATGACCTGTACAATGATTGTCAGTAAAATAGAAGGGGAATGGGCGGGTGTGGATGGCCTCTACAAATGTCTGGGTATGTTACTTTCGTTTCTATAGCAACACAGTTTTCAGATCAACATCAACTTTACCACGCCCATATGCAGGGGTGAAAGGTTGTAGTGGTCAGGCGTGACTTCAGTTCATCCATAGAAATGGATGGTCTTTTAAACGTGTCACCGCACGTACACCATAAACATGATGTGGGTATGAAATAACACAGTAGACGTGGAGAAATGTGTGTGTGTGTGTGTGTGTGTGGTGTGTTGTGTGTGTGTGTGTGTGTGTGTGTGTGTGTGTGTGTGTGTGTGTGTGTGTGTGTGTGTGGTGTGTGTTGTGGTTTGTGTGTTTCTGTGTGTTGTGTGTGTGTTTCTGTTGTGGGGTGTGTGTGTGTTCTGTGTTTTGAATGCGCGCGCGCATGCGTGTGTGTGTGTGTGTGTGTGTGTGTGTGTGTGTGTGTGTGTGTGTGTGTATGTGTGCACGTGCGTTGTGTACTGTTGCTTGTATGTGTGTGTGAGTGTCACGTGCGCGCGCGCGTGTGTGTATGTGTGTGTGTGTATGTGTGCGTGTGAGCGAGACACAGACAGACAGACAGAGAGACAGAGACGGAGACAGAAACAGAGGAGAGAGAGAGAGAAAGAGAGAGAGAGGGGGGGTAGAGAGGTAGAGAGAGAGGTCAAGAAGTCAAAGGATTCAAACCACTCACCCACAATCTCAGTGTCCACACGGGTGTTAGTAGCAGACTCAGGATCCAGGTTGAGGAACGGGTAGTTGTAGGTCGACGAACCACCATTCTCTTTTGTCTGCTCCGCCATTTTCCTAGCGACTGTAACAATGGTCCGCTACACACACATCGGTAATGGAAAACACATGGCACAGGACACAAGATACATGTAACAGATACAAGGTGCTTTGTTGACAAGTTCAGAGAGCAGGAATGTTCTTTGGTGACATCATCTCGCTCTATTCACACTCACATCACGCTCACTCATATCCACACACGTGACATGGCAATCTCCGCCCCCCCCCCCCCCCACACACACACACACTTCCTTCCCTCCTGCTCCTTCCCTCCTGCAACCCCCCCACCACATAATGCCATTAAAATCGATAAAAGAAAACTACACACACACAGACAAACACACACACACCCTTACACCCGTCTAATATCACTTACAGTGAAAAGACGTTAAATCAAAGAACGAACGAACACACACACATACACCGCACACACACACACACACACACACACACACACACACACACACACACACACATATATATATATATATATATATATACACACACACACAACACAGAGGCACACACACACACACACACACACACACACACACACACACACACACACACACACACACACACACACACACACACACACACTTATTCATCGTGGATTATGTAGTCGAGTAGGCATACTGTATGATAGACAATCGTCAGCCTCATCAACTACGGTTTACTTTCAGTGTCAGTTTTTTTACAAACCAGTGTTTCCTTACTTGGAATAACCTTTCATTTTGCACGAACACTGCTGTGCATAGTTTGAATATCATGTAACGTACATTTTATTGTAAGACAGAAACCAGTTTCACAAACAGAAAACTCACCTCTGGATGTCTGGCGTCTCACCTTTGAAATGTTACAAGCGGGTCTTGAGAGGTGTAAAATACGCGACCCCAGCAAACCAACTGACTGCAACATATGACCCCAGAAAACTTTATCATAGGCAGGCCTATCCCTCTGTCTGTACTTGACATACTATACGACCTACATTGTAAAGCTCAGATGGAAACAATGGCCAAGTCAGTGTTATCGACAACTGATGGAATCAGGTTATGTGAACACAGTACGACAAAGGTCAATTCATGCTGTCGCCAGAAAGGTCTTGTACTGAACTGAGACATTTTTGATGCTTGTCGTACATCATTTGTCTAAGTTTGAGGTAATAAATTTCTGCCACAATGTTCAGAAATAGTTTTATACTTTCTGAGGCATTGTAGCTCATTTTACTGCACGTTTGTTCATTCATTCATTCATTCATTCATTCATATCATTCATTCATTCATTCATTCATTCATATCTTTCTATTTATCTACCTATACATACATGTATACATACACACATACATGCACACATAAACATACATACACACATACATACATAAATACGTATATGTACATACATGCATACATACATGCATACATACATGCATGCATGCATACATACATACATACATACATACGTACATACGTACATACGTACATACATACATACGTACAACATACATACATACATACATACATACTGCATACATGCATACATACATACATACATACATACATACATACATACATACCATACATACATACATAATTCTTACTGTGCACAACAGCCGAACACCTTGTTGTTAGAGGGGTCAAATTTTCGACTTTAATGTCTTTCTGAAGTAAAATCAGAATGTCCACCGACAACAAAGCATAGCTATTTAAAACATAGAATTTGTGATGAAAGTTCATATCAATGATAAAAGAGATCAATGACTAGTGTTAAATCTACATGTCTCTTGCCTGTCTCAAACGAACATGTTCACATTTATCATGAATTTTTCTAACATACATGTTTCCGCCGCTGCACGCACACACACACTCACACACACACACACACACACACCACACACCCCACAACACACCACACAGAGTCGCACACACTTCCACACACTCACACACACACACCTACTAAAACGCACACACATGCATACATATGCACACCCACACATAACATATTCACATACTCACAAAACACACACACACACACACACACACACACACACACACACACACACGCACATACTCTCACACACGCACCCCCACACACACATGCGCACCCACACACACACTCATGCTGAAGTAAAAGGTGTGTTAACGGGTAAAATAGTCCTTCCTTTTTCCTCGTCTCGTCGAGCGAGATTTCCTTAGTGCACTGTACAGTCACAGTAGGCGTGGACAGTCAGCAAGCAAAGTCGGGGCAGGATCCAGGCAGCCGAAACGCGGTCTCCCAGAAGAACGTCGAGAGCCCCACGGACAGCAAAGAAAACAAACGAGACAGTCCCGATGGAGGCAAACACAAGCAGATCGCTCACAAGGAAGATCAGGAAAAGACAAGCAACATTCACAGGCCACTCCACGAGGATGGGGAGACTTGGAGCACCAGACCACAACGGGAAAGCCGGAGGAAAAGAGAGCACCAGGTATACCCAGGGAGAGAACGCCGGACGGACCGCAGAGCGGCCGGGGACGAAGAGGGTGGGGGAGACGCCGGGGGCAACGAGAGACAGACGGCCGGAAGTCCACGGTCGCCCACGCCACGCAGCAGGGCACCTGACGACGATGATGACGACAGCCACAGCCCATGCAGATTGGACCATGAGAAGGGCTGGAGTCAGTCCCACACATTCAATCCCTGTGGGTAGTTGGTGCGCAGTTTGTGTCTCCAAAACCTTTCTTTTTCTTTCCTCCTGTTTGGATCTTCTGTTTGGATTAGCTCTATGGCGGTGACTCTCAGGTGTTCAATGGAGTGTCCAGGGGTCTGGAAGTGACGGGCCACCAGCGTCTCCCTTCTTTCCTCCACCCCTCTCCCGCCGCAGTCAGGTTTTATTGTTTTTTGTGTTCTTCCGTTCGTCTGTGTTTTTGATGTTTGATCTGTGTCCATGGAACCTGCGTTGTAGAGTCTGTCCCGTCTCTCCTACATATTGCACATCTTCACATTTGGCACAGTCAATGAGGTAAATAAGGTTTCTGCTTTTGCATGTCATAGAGTCCCTGATGATGAAATTCTGTTTTGATCGGATACTTCTGAACATTGTAGTAATAAGAAGCTGGGGAGAGCCCGACAGCTGAAGATGTTCAGAGGAGAAACCCCCATCAATCATGTGCTTTGGCCCTTGCCTCCTGACACTCTTACGGAACCAGGCCACATCCAGTCCAGGACTCCAGGATGCCCTTCTGATGTCACCATTTTTTTGGAAAATATATTTTTGAAAAATTTGTCTTCCTCCTGGAATAAAACCCGTGCATCCGAGGTGGTCAGTCATTTCAATGCCAAGTCAACATTGCGATGGATGTCAACCGTTTATCTATTGGTCACCAGCAACATATTAGGACGTTTCAAGCCTAGTGAAGATAATGTTTCTTCCTCCTAGTCCAGATCCAGCCAGAACTCTTTCCCAATGCTTCTGCCATTGCTTTTAGGGCTCTCACAGAAATTGAGAGCTGTTTCATGGGGTTATATGCTGATGTGCCAGTCAACCCCCTTGCTCCAAGTCTATGGCAAGGACTTTGGCGTGAAAGTCAAGTGTCTTCAAGATGCTGGCTAGACCGACATACGTTTCACATCTTGCAGATCTGGGCTTCTTCCATCCTACTTCCATACGTTACAGTAAGCTCGATCAGGATGATTTGTTTTGACGAATGGAAGTAGAGAATTACATCCGGTCTCATGCCAGTCTTGCTGTGATTTCTGGGTGTTTTTATTTTCATTGTTGAAGATCTGCTGTGCTCTCACAGTCCTCTGCTTCACCCATCAGACCTCGCTTCCATGCTCTGGGTGTCACATCTTTTTTAGGCCACAGTTTCCTGCCTCGTGCTATGTAGAGGTTAGTAGGAGCTTCTGGTAGTAAGTTTTTTTTTCCCTCTTGCAGTGCAGATTGCTTGAAGCATTTGATTGTGCTTCCATGTGTACCTTCCTTGGGTTAGCAAGAATTTGCATGAGGTCAGGACATGCTCCACTGTTTGTCTGCCCTGGAAGGGTGAGGAAGCATGGTTATCTGATTTTCCCCATTTCAACAGACTAGTATTCGAGGGCAGGAGGTCATACACAGATCTGAGGATGAAGCTGATCCTGAGAGTGGCCGTATGCCACAAGTCATTCCAGCTTACACTTCATTAAAGTGCATGTTCCCAAAGTCGTCAACTGCCCCTGTTGGCCTTTCTGAACTGCCTTCTGGAGTCTTGTGGCGTCTTCTTCTTTCTTTATCTCTTGTGTTGCGATATCTCTTTTTGCCTTTCCGTTGGCTTTCGACTACCATTCCATTTTGGTTGATCGCAGTACCTGCCTGTTGGTCTGCGCGTACCCTATTATTTCTTTGACTATGAGGCTTTATTTTGTTGCGACCAGTACCTCCTGGACTTTCCATTTTCTATCAGTCCTCAGCTTGGGCCGGATTGATCTCACAACCTTATCTCCAAAATCTCCAAGCATGCCAAGGTGCCTGAGTTTTCCTGTCTTATATTCCTCAACGATGGATTTTAGGGTAGCTTCGGCTTTGCTTGACGACAATAGAGCGCAACGTCAGTGAGACTGGGTGGGACACCGAGCCATTTCCTTGTGTATCTGTTGATTAAGGCTTCCATTGATTCCACTGTGCTAGTGCAGGTATGGTATATCAAGAGTCGCCAGAACTTTGGAATCAGCATAAACTGCAGGCACCATAATTTGTATTTGCCAAGAAGGCCACAACAGACTATCATCAGCAAATTTTCTTCTTCACAAAACTGGATATATGGCCTGCAAAGATCAGATACACACAGTGATCGTTATCAGGGTGTCTGTCTGCTTACTTCATCATCACCGACATGCACCATGCCACATAACGTTAGCGATCAAGGTCGTCTATATGAATTTGTTGTTATTGTTGTTGTTGCTGCTGCTGCAAGTATATCTCCTACCCTTTCTGATCCCATCCACTTTGCAAAACTGTTTAGTGTTTTCCCTAGGTCTGCCTGGTGTTCTTTTTTCCTCTAGTTTTCGTGCTATAAATATAAGCTTAATTAATTTTCTCGTCTCATAAAATGTCCTATAAATATTGCTTGTTTTCTTTGATGTCCATGATACTCTCAACAAACTTCTCAGATTCTTGTTCTGACTTTGGCTGTTGATTTCCAAGTTTCACATCCGTACAACGGTATTGGTTCTACATAACACTGAAGAACTCTCTTCCTGATGTTAACAGGTAGGCTTTTATTGGTAAGAATGCTTTTCATTTTCTTGAACGCTGTTTTAGTTTGGCCGATTCTGCTGGATATTTCTGAAGTGTATCTGCCGCCTGGTGAGAGGACTGTTCGCAGATATTAAAACTTATCAACTTGTCTCAATGTTGTGCCATTTGAGTTATTTTGCACGAGGGATCTTTTGTTTATAACTTATTATCACGACTTCAGTCTTTTTACTATTCAGCTCCAGCCCTTATTTCTGATTTCTATTTCCATTACATTCACGAGATTTTGTAGACCTTTTACATTTTCTGCAGTTAGAACTGTGTCATCTGCATAACGAGTATTGTTTATCAGTTTTCCTCCAATCTTTATCGCGAGGTACACTTCTAGGTTTCTCATGATGGTTTCACTGTAGTGTGAAAACAAATCTCGTGACAGAGGACTTCCTTCTCTAACCCCTCTTTTGAAAAGAGCTTATTTCACTTTCTACTGTCATTGCTGCTGCTTGTTTCCGATAATATTCCTTCTTATTCTTAATCTTTTCCATCAATATCGAGCTTTTCCAGTTGGTTGATCATTTCTTCTTTTCTTACCCGATCAAGAGACTCGGTAGAATCAACAAAGTGTAAATAGAAATCATCATTCAGCTCAATTGATCTTTCTGTTGGAGTTCTTAGAATGTACATGGTTTTATTGATAGTTCCTTTCCATTCAACAAATCCCCATTGTTTCTCTGTTATTTCTGATTTGATTCTGTTCCTTGTCCTCATAATGAGTATTCTTAAACGATTCTTTGTCTCATGACGTACCAAATTGATTGTACGATAGAGTTCGTATTATATAGCCCCTGTTTTCTGTGGAAGTCTTGTGCAAATTGATTTTGGCCCATCTTAAGTGAATTTTTCCAGAGTCATAAATTTCATTTAGGAAGACTGTTACCTTTTCGATACCAAACGCTTCTAGACCCTCAATCATTTCTATAATAATATAGTCTAGTCCTGGTGATTTTCTCTGTTTTATCTTTTTCAATGCTGCTATAACTTCATCTTTCATTATTGGCAGTCTTTCAACGTTCTTTCTTATGATGTGTTCTTCCTTTCTGTCATTGTCTCTCCATAATTTTGTTTTAAATTTGTCTTTTTCCATAATAATTGTACACACTTTTTGATTTTAAGCAACCAGTTGATGTGCATGTCTTTTTCCTATGGTAATTCCTTCTGTGTTTCTGTACATACATTTGTGGTCTGTTTAGTGTCGGTCTTTTAGGATTTTTTTACACTTTGTTTCTAACCACACTTGCTTGCTTCATTGCATGATGGTGTGGTTTCTCGTTGACTTCCATCGGTTTTTATGTGGACTCTCGGCTAGCCTTTGTCGTTCCCACAACTACTCACAAAGCAATGGGGCGTAAATTTCTGTCGGGGTTTACTCCCTTAGCCTTAGTCTGTACCGAGACAGAGACACAGAGAGAGACAGAGAGACAGAGAGAGACAGAGAGACAGAGATTGAGAGACAGAGAGAGAGAAAGACTGACATGCACTTTTTGCAGAGCTGCAAGCGGCAGTGCTAGTCAAAGGCATAGGCTGAAAGCGAGAGGTGAGAAGACTGTAGTCACTAGCCAACACACTAGATGCATCGCATCAGCCACCAAGACACACTGTGCATTTATGACAAGGTTCATTGACGGTAAAGAGACGGACATAGTGTGCGTAATGCCAAGCTTAGTTGATAGTATAAAGGCCGACGTTGTATACCTAATGTTAAAGTCAGATGACAGTATATAGACGGATGTTGTATACATAATGTATAAGTCAGCTGACAGTATAAAGACGGATGTTGTATACCTAATGTTAAGTCAGTGACAGTATAAAGACGGATGTTGTATACATAATGTTAAAGTCAGCTGACGTATAAAGACGGATGTTGTATACCTAATGTTAAAGTCAGCTGACAGCATAAAGTCGGATGTTGTATACATAATGTTAAATCAGTGACAGTATAAAGACGGATGTTGTATACCTAATGTTAAAGTCAGCTGACAGTATAAAGACGGATGTTGTATACCTAATGTTAAAGTCAGCTGACAGCATAAAGACGGATGTTGTATACATATGTTAAAATCAGCTGACAGTATAAAACGGATGTTGTATACCTAATGTTAAAGTCAGCTGACAGTATAAAGACGGATGTTGTATACTAATGTTAAAGTCAGCTGACAGTATAAAGACGGATGTTGTATACCTAATGTTAAAGTCAGTGACAGCATAAAGACGGATGTTGTGTACATAATGTTAAAGTCAGTGACAGTATAAAGACGGATGTTGTTACCTAATGTTAAGTCAGATGACAGTATAAAGACGGATGTTGTATACATAATGTTAAAGTCAGCTGACAGTATAAAGAGGATGTTGTATACCTATGTTAAAAGTCAGCTGACGTATAAAGACGGATGTTGTGTAATAATGTTAAGTCAGTGACAGTATAAGACGGATGTTGTGTACATAATGTTAAAGTCAGCTGACAGTATAAAGACGGATGTTGTATACCTATGTTAAAGTCAGCTGACAGTATAAAGACGGATGTTGTGTACATAATGTCAAGGTCAGTTCACTGTGAAAAGACAGATGTATATGTAATGTCGAGGTCAGATAACAGTAAAAAGACCGATGTTGTATATCTAAAGGCAAGGTCAGTTGACATTAAAAGACAGATGTATATGTAATCTCAAGGTCAGTTGATGGTAAAAAAAATGGATGTTGCATATATAATGTCAAGGTCAGTTGACGGAAAACAGATGTGTATATAATGTCAAGGTCAGTTGATAGTTAAAAGACGGATGTTGTATATGTAATGTCAATGTCAGTTGAAAGTAAGAAGACGGATGCTGTATATGTAATCTCAAGGTCAGTTGACGGGTGAAAAGGCAGATTTTGTACGTATCATGTCAAGGTCAGTTGACATATAATGAGACAATATTGTGTATGTAATGTCAAATCAGTTTCATGGTGAAAAGGCGGATGTTGTATACATCACGTCATGGTCAGTTGACGGCAAAAAAATGGATGTTGTATATGTAATGTCAAGGTCAGTTAACCATAAAAGCATGGATGTTGTACATATAATGTTAAAGTCAGTTGATGACAAAAATTAACTGTTGCATACATGATGTCAAGGTAAGTTGATGATAAAAAAAAAAATAGTTGTATATGTAATGCCAAGGTCTGTTGATGTTAAAAACACGAGATATTCACATGAAAGAAGGAGACAGAGGACAGAGATGAGAGAAGAGATCGAGGTGAGAGAGAGAGAGAGAGAGAGAAGACAGACAGACAGACAGCACAGAGAAAGAGAGGGAGGGAGAGAAGCAGAGAGAGAGAGAGAGGCAGAGGAGAGAGAGGGAGAGAGAGAGAGGGAGAGGAGAGAAAGAGAGACAGACAGACAGACAGACAGACAGACACAGAGAAAGAGGGAGGGAGAGAAGCAGAACGAGAGGGGGAGAGAGAGAGGAAAGAGAGAGAGAGAGTGAGAGGAGAGAGAGGACGACAGAGAGAGAGAGAAAGAGATAGAGAGAGAGAGAGAGAGAAGAGAGAAGGAAGAAAGAGAGAAAGAGAGAGAGGAGAAAGAGGAGAGAGAGAAGAAGGAGAGAGAGGAAGAGAGAGAGAGAGAGAGAGGAAAGAGAGAGAGAGAAGAGGAGAGAGGAGAGAAAGAGAGAGAGAGAAGAAGAAGAGAAGGAGAGAAGACAGACAGAGAGAAAGAGAAAGAGAGGAGAGAGAGAGAGAGAGAGAGAGAGAGAGAGGAGAAGAGAGAGAGAGAGAGAAGAGAAAGAGAGAGGAAGAGAGAAGAGAGAAGAGAAAGAGGAGAGAGAGAGAGAGAGAGAGAAGAAGAAGAGAGAGAGAGAAGAGAGAGAGAGAGAGAGAGAAAGAGATTGACTGAACGTTTTCAGTTTTATGTCAGCACCCTCAGGTGATACTGCTGATGGGACCAATGAAACACGAAGCTGACATCATCAGAATGATTGTAGCATTAAAAGTATGACAAGCAGCAAACAGGACAGTTTAGATGTTGTGAGCTAGAATTGAACTTGAGACATGGGAATTGAGTTCATAGGTCTGTCAACAGATCCAGCAATCCTGTTGTAGAAACACCCGAGGAGGCTGATGGGACCCAGAGCACCAATGCTTCGCGTCCAGATAATCATCTCCCAAGCCCAGACGCCACTCGATAGTCATTTCATCAAGCAAACAGGGGGGGTGGAGGGGGAGCTGTCCACGCGTTGCAGACCCGTTTGGACCCAGTCAGCAGTTACCTTGTTTACAAACCAAATGGCAAGGTGGGGAGATGACAAACCCCGGGATATAGCCACACAACACGCACCAACCAGGTCCATCCCAGCCTCCAGACCAAGAGAGAATGGAAGACCCCTCTCTCTCCCCACTCTGGTCTTCATCTCTCTTTCGGGCAGCCCGCCCTGCTACCAGCCCACGTAGCTGCCAGCTCCTTTCCCCTTACTATAGTCTCGACACTTAGCAGTCGGAAGCTCCCAACGTTGCTTTACCTCAACCACCGTGGTTGTTTGAACGGCAGCGAAAGTGGCCAGACATGATGCTCCAGACACAGCAGCAGATGACAAACCCTGAGACATAGCCACACAACGCGCACCAACCAGGTCTAGCCTGGCCACCAGACCAAGAGAGAATGGAAAAGCCCCCTCTCATCCCCACTCTGGGCCTCCATCTCTCTTTCGGGCAGTCCGCCCTGCCACCAGCTGGCATAGCTGTGAGGTTTGATGTTTATTAGCTAGAGCTGAACTTGAGACATGAAGTTCTATCAGCAGGTTCACCCATCCTGCTGTAAATTAACCGCCCTCCACAAAGACACTTCCTACACGCAGCCAGTCAAGGGACGTAACTGTGAAATATAAGAAGGCAATTGGAGAGTCACTCCATTTAATTAATGTTTTTACAGGAGGACATCAAAGCGCTGCCCGTAGAAGGTCTGCACAAACACAACACATGAATACAAATAAACTGTAATAGTATAAAGACATCAGCATAGTACGTGACTGGGTTAATGGCAGTGTTGAGAACGAGGGTATATGAGAGAGAGAGGGGGGGGAGAGGGAGAGAGAGAGAGAGAACAGAGACAGAGACAGACAGACAGACAGACAGAGACACAGGAGAGAGAGAGAACAGAGACAAGAGACAGATAGACGACAGACAGAAGACTACACACAGAGACAGACAGAGACATAGAGACAGACAGACAGAGACATAGAGACAGACAGACAGACAGAGACAGAGACACAGAGAGAGAGAGAGAGACAGCGAGGAGAGAGAGAGGGGAAGAGAGAGAACAGAGATTATATATGTGCGTGCGTGCATGCCCGTACGGATGGTGGTGTTTGTGTGTTGTGTGTGTCCGCGTGCGCGAGCGATGTGTGTGTGTGTGTATGCGAGCTTATATTTCTCTCTAGGTCTGCCTGTCTGCCTGTGTGTCTATCTGTCTGTCTGTTTGTCTGTTTGTTTGTCTGTCTGTGCGTGCGTACGTGTGTGTGTGTGTGTGTGTGTGTGTGTGTGTGTGTGTGTGTGTGTGAGCGTGGTGTGTGTGTGTGTGTGTATGTGTGTGTGTGTGCATGTGTGTCAGTGCCTGTGAGAGCGTGTGTGTGTGTGTGTGTGTGTGTGTGTGTGTGTGTGTGTGTGTGTGTGTGTGTGCCCCTGTGTGTATGTGTGTGAGAGAGAGAGAGAGTTGTGTGTGGTGTGTTGTGTGTGTGTGTGTGTGTGTGTGTGTGTGTATGTGTGTGTGTGTGTGTGTGTGTGTGTGTGTGTGTGTGTGTGTGTGTGTGTGTGTCCGTGACCGTGTGTGTCTTAAAAGTTCTGAGAACAAGAACAACAGACACCATTAATTCAAGGATTACATAAAAGTACATTCACGTGTTCAGACTGGTTTATGTCTGTATAAGTGCCCTAAAAATACTGATAGCAGGAACAACAATAACAATAACAATAACAATAACAACAACAATAACAACAATAACAAAACAACAAAACAAATAATTCAAAAGTAACACAGAAGTGTATACACGTCATCAGGTTTTGTGAAGTTATCTCTATGTGTGTTTAATGTAGATTTTGTCGCCAAGTGTTGATGGTGCATGACTGTGTGTGTCTGTGATTAGAATCTACGGATAGCAACATGTTTTAGCAGTTTTAGTTTTAATTTAGATATTGAATTACATTGTCTATACAATAGTGAGAACTGTGGAAATCCATGTTGCTCTTTTTGCCAAGTTCTACTGGTCCATATATACCATTCGGTTTAAATGCATTGAGTCTGTTAGCCATTGCTTCGCTAGTATTTTGTAATCAGTATTTTTATTAGGGTAAGTGGATCTATAGTTGGTGAGGTTATCTGTAAGTAGATAGGGGTATTGTTATCAGTTTTATTTCTTTTCTTTTTTGCTGTGAAATGTGCCCTACTTTAAGGAAGTAGGTTTATGAATCGATTAGCAGTTTTACGTTTGGACAATAACATTTGATAGAATTTTATGATACTGGCCATTTTTTGTTGTTATCATTAAAAATTTTAGTTTTTTGGCAACTTGAGTTAGTTTACATTTGCACAGATTGTTGATCCCTGTTTCGAGTTGGATATACTGAATTAAGGCCTGTTATGTATGATTTTTAAAGGTTTATGCCACCTTTTTTGTACAGTGTTTTAAGGTAGCATATCTGTTCTGTTGTTATATCTGTTTGGTTTGTTACTTTCTTCCCATCTCTTGTGACAGTGGTAGTAATGTAATTGTGCTGTTTGTGATTTTTAATTAATGCAAGGAAACCTTTAGACTGTGTGTTTGATTTCCTCTCTTTTCAATGTATCTTTACTGTGATCTTGTTTTGCGTAGGTTCAGGAAGTCTGTGAATGTTTGTAATGTTAGTTTTTACTATCATTAACTCTCTTTTAAGTATATCTTTGTTATATTTTTGTTGCGCAATTCCTTTTATCACGTTAAGTCTTGTCATCACTTCAGTTTTTCCCTTTGCTTTTGTTGTTTCATGAGTAATCATGTGCGTTGTATTTGTATCATTTGGTATTTTATCTCCAGATCTGCTAGTAATTGATTTGTTTTGTCAATGAATACCATGTCTTTTAGGACTCTATTATTGAACTTTCAGTATGAGAGCCTCTTTTGAAATTATGGAATTTTGGTGTTAATGCAATGGCTCTATGGTCAGAGGAAGGAAGTAGTAAAGCGTCCGGTTTCTTTTTACTACGTCTGGTAAGAGTGGGGTTGATAACCAAGTATATTCTTCTTGTATAGAGATAAACAGATCTGACCTATTTTATAAGTGTTTTGTTTTACTTGCTGACGCTGTACTCTCCATAAGTCATCCACCTGTTTGTACTGCTAGGTGCGTACGCATTGTGATGGTGCTAGTTAAGACTGATCGCCGGTCGGTATAGTTAGTACAAAACAGACACAGGCAACCTAGATGAGAACCAGGGCATTCCCATTAGATGATAACAAGAGCTGGTATAGGTACTGGGTGCAGTAAATATGTGTGCATGACATTATAATCTGCGTTAAGTGTTTTCAGTTTGATTTAACCAGGTTTTATTAAGCTGTCTTAGCTAAGCTAAGCTGGCTCGTATATATATATATATACATACATACATATATATAATATATATATGTATGTATGTATGTATTATGTATGTATGTATGTATGTATACATATAGGCTACAGGGTCAGTGTTTTTACCTTTGCTCTCAAGGCAGTCTCTAGTCTTTTATCAGTAACATCATCGGTTACATATCAGATCGATGAGATCAACGGCACAATTCGCCTTTGGACTAAAATAGGAGGGAATGTACTTTTCAGAAGAGTTGAAAAACATCAGCGAATAAAATGTGGGACTGTAGATATGAGAATGGATCAGTACTTCATCATACGTATATCACAGATGATTTTGAGGAAAACCAGAATCCTACGGCGTTAGAGGAGTGAAGGAAGTGCTTTGTGATTTAGGAAAGAAAAAAAAAACAAGAAAAAAAAAAAACAGATAAGTTATGGTTAACAAAATAAACAAAAGTTTATCATCAAACCGTGTTTGAGGAAGGACTTGACAAAAAAATAACTGTGTGAAAAATGATTGGACAATTTGGGGCAATGAGACAAAAATGAATGAGAGGAAATAAAGAAGAAGAAGAAGAAGAAGAAGAAGAAGAAGAAGAAGAAGAAGAAGAAGAAGAAGAAGAAGAAGAAGAAGAAGAAGAAGGAAGAAGAAGGAAGAAGAAGGAGAAGGAGAAGGAGGAGGAGGAGAAGAAGAAGAATTGCGAAGAAGAAGAAGAAAAAGAACAAGAAGAACAAGAAGAAGAAGAAGAACAAATAAGATAAGTTGACAGATGGTGGCAGTCTCCGAGTGCAGATGTTTCATCTTGAACAACTGAAAGTCAAACTGACTTTTTGCCTGGCACTTCTTCTCTTCTGTAGTAGTGTTCCTTTGACTGTCTGCTGGATCTTGTTACATGAGCACATCATTCCAGTTGTCTTCACTGTACTGTAGACAGCATGAACAAAACTAGTTATTGAGATTTTGTTTCGGTACTGTACTTATCACATTTTCTGTCATCATCATCATCATGTGTCATGCCACATGGCATTGGTGATCATAGCCTCCAGAAAAAAAATCCGAGGAATTTTGTTGTTGTTGGTCTTTTCCTAATCTTCGTTAAGGTTCATTTTATGTTTACTGCTTTCAAGACTGTTTTGCTGTGCTGGTTTTCTTTGATTTCCAAACAGTCTGTGCTTTCTTTGCTGTCTATTGAACCCTTATAGGACCATCTGGAGACAGATTTGATAAATTGGAGGCACATCGCTATTTTTCCCATTTACTAAAAATACGAAGAGCACTCTTTGAATTGGACTATTTCCACGATATGGATAAAATCATCATCATCCTCATCCTCATCCTCCTCCTCTCCTCCTCCTCCTCCTCATCATCATCATTATCATTATCATCATTATTATTATTATTATTATCATTATTATTATTATCATTATTACAATTATCATTATTTTTATTATCATTAGTAGTAGTAGTAGTAATAGTATCATTATTATTATTAATCCAGGGTATTCTTCTAGGTTTCTCACGATGTTTTTGCTGTAAAGTGAAAAGAGATCTGTCTGACTCCTCTTTTGATATTTTAGAAAATGTTTATATCGTTTTCTATTCTCAATGCAGCCGTTTATTCCCAATACATATTTCTGATTATCCATAGATCTTTTCCATCAATATTGAGTCTTTCTAGTTGGTTGATCAATTCTTCATGTCTTACCAGATCGAAAGCCTTGGTATAATCAACAAAGCATACATATAAATCCTTCTTCAACTCGATTGACCTCTCTATGATCGTTCTTAGCATGTATATGGCATTAGTAGTTCCTTTCTCTTCCACCAATCCACACTGTTCATCTACTATTTCTCTTTTGATTCTACTCCTTGTCTTCATCATGATTATTCTTAACAGGATTTTTGTTACATGACTCATCAAACTGATTGTGCGATAGAGTTCGCATTCTATAGCCCTTTTTTCTTTGGAACAGCAATGAAAATTGATTTTGACATATCTTTGGGGATTTTGCCAGTGTCATAATTTTCATTATAGAGGACTTATTTTTTTCAATACCAAATTCCTCCACGGTTTCAGTCATCTCTGTAGTATTGTCTGATCCAAGGGCTTTTTCTGGTTTCATTTTTTTCAATGCTGCTCTAATTTCATCTTTGATTATGGGTGGTAGAGTAGTAGTAGGAGGAGGTATCATAATAGAAAGGGACAAATCAAACCCAGTTAAGGAATACTGGACTGTTTCAGACCGAGTTTTGCTGGTTAAATTGGATGGCAGGTCATTTGATACCAACATCATCCAGATGTATGTACCAACATCCGTAAGTACTCAAAACGAAATTGACAACTTCTATGAAGTATTTGAGATGGCCAAGGCTCAATGTAAATTACCGGAAGTTACAAAAATTATCGGAGATTTTAATGCTAAAGTGGGACATGAGAGAGTGGAGGATACAGTCGGACATCATGGCCTTGGTACACAAAATGAAAGCGGAGGGAAACTTGTAGAATGGGCACAAATGAATGCGTTCATAGTAGGAAACACCTGGTTTGAGCAGCCTAACAGACAAAAATGGACATAATTGACTACATCCTGATCAATATAAGATTTAGGAATTGTTTACTGACAGCAAAAACACTGCCAAGTGCAGACTGCAACAGTGACCATAATCCTGTAATGGGAAGGTTTAGGCTGAAACTAAGGAAAAGAACACAGACCAAAAGTAACATCAAACTAAATCTTGGACTTTTAAAGACAGATGAAGCGACACATACAAAATTTGATGTACATGTTCAAAACAAATTCAGTGCTCTGAAAGACGTTGGTGACAGTAAGGAACAATGGACAAAGTTGATAAACTCGATAAATGAAGTTTGTGAAGAAATCCCTACAGTAGATAGAAAAGCAAAAATGAATTGGATGACAAAAGAAATTCTAGGCTTGATGGAAGAATGGAGGAAGGCGAAGGAAACAGAAGAGAGACACAGAAAGATAAACAAAGAAATCAGGAATCGGTGCAGTGAAGCTAAGTAAGCTTGGCTGAAAACAAAGTGCAAATAAATAGAAGACTGACACAAAACAGATCCTCAGGGTATATACAGAAGAATTGAAGAAACTGCCCACAGGAAAACAAAAGACACGCACATCAACTGGCTGCTTAAAATCGAAAGATGGTACGCTTATCATGGAAAAAGACAAAATATTAGATAGATGGGGTGAGTACATTAAAGACCTTTTTGACGATGACAGAAACGAAGAACACATTATAAGAAAGAACGTTGAAGGACCACCCATAATAAAAGATAAAGTTAAAGCAGCACTGAAAAAGATGAAACCAGGAAAAGCTCCGGGACCAGATAATATTACTACAGAGATGATTGAAACCCTGGAGGAATTTGGTATTGAAAAAATAGCAGTCCTCCTTACTGAAATTTATGACACCGGCAAATTTCCCAAAGATATGACAAAATTAATTTTCATTGCACTTTCAAAGAAAATAGGAGCTGAAGAATGCAAACTCTATTGTACAATCGGCTTGAAGAGTCATGTAACAAAAATTCTGTTAAATTAATCATGATGAGGTCAAAAAACAGAACCAAAAGAGAAATAGCAGAAAAACAGTGTTGGTTTGTCGAAGGGAAAGGAACTATTGATGCCATAATAATGTATCCTAAGAACTATCATAGAGAGATCAATCGAGTTGAATAAGGATTTATATTTTTTTGTATGCTTTGTTGATTATACCAAGGCTTTCGATCTGGTAAGACATGAAGAATTGATCAACCGACTAGAAGACTCAATTTTGATAGAAAAGATCTACGAATAATCAGAAACATATATTGGGAATAAACGGCTGCAATGAGAATAGAAAAAGATTTAAGCTTTCTAAAATATCAAAAGAGGAGTCAGGCACGGTTGTGTTCTGTCACCAGATTTGTTTTTGCTTTACATCGAAACCATCATGAGAAACCTAGAAGAATAACCTGGATTAAAGGTTGGAGGAAAAATGATAAACAACATTCATTACGCAGATGACACCGTGCTAACTGCAGAAAATGAAAGGGACCTACAAAACCTTGTAAATATGATAGAAATAGAAAGCAAATATGAAGGGTTGGAGCTAAATAGCAAGAAGACTGAAGTCATGGTAATCAGTAAAAAAAAAAAATGAAATCCCTTCATGCAAAATAACAGCAAATGGCACAACTTTGTGAATGGTTGATAAGTTTAAATATCTGGGAACGGTCATCTCACCAGACGGCAGATGCACGTGGGAAATAGCCAGCAGCATTGGCCGAGCCAAAACAGCCTTCAAGAAGATGAAAAGCATTCTTACCAAATAAAGCTTATCAATTAACATCAGGAAGAGAGTTCTTGAATGTTAGATAGAACCGATAATGTTGTACGGTTGTGAGGCTTACAGTCAACACGCCTAGCCAGAACAAGATTCAGGCAGCCGAGATGTGGTTTCTAAGAACAATGTTAGGAGTTCCATGGACAGCTAAGAAAACAAAAGAGGCAGCCCTGATGGAGGCAGACACAAGATCATTGATAAGGAAGATTAGGAAAAGACAAGCAACATTTATAGGCCATTTATGAGGAAAGGGGATTTACAGCACCTGGTCAAAACTGGAGGGAAAGAGAACACCAGTTAGACCCAGGGAGAAAACATTGGACAGACTTGCAGAGTGGCTGAGGACAGAGAGGGTGGAAGATGTGATTGCGGCAACAAGGGATAGATACATATGGAGGACCATGATCGCCAATGTCATGCAGCAGAGCACATAATGATGATACTGGTCTTGTACAACTTTTCTTATTTGCCAGAGTCAGAGTGTGAATAGATATATATTTATGTGTGTGTGTATGTCGGTGTGTATGTGTCTGTGTGTCTGTGTGCATATGACAACTCAATATCATGCACTGACATTTCATCTGTAGTTGGGAATGTATACCTGGTGACTGACTATTGGCACTATTCAAACCAATATAAAAATAATCAAACCAACATAAAAAGAATAACAGTTTGTGCGTGAGTGGGAATTAGTGAGTGCCTACGTGAGTGCAAGCAAGTGTGTGTGTTTGTGAGTGTGAATGAATGTGCAGGTGTGACTGTGTGCATGTACTATGGTGCTTTGAGTGAATACCTAGAAACATAACATCACTGGACACATTTCACATTTCTCCTGGCACGCAACCCAAATGTTCAAACAATGGACTGTCCAGAGCACACATCATGAAACTTGTTCACTGTCTCTGGTTGAGTTTTTGGACACGTAGTTCTGTTGCTTTATCTCATCATGTCTCTGGGTTGAAATATGGAGACTGGCTGAGATTAAGCAACAGAGTGTCTCCATTTTTTCCCTACACACACACACACCCTCTCTCTCTCTCTCTCTCTCTCCCTCTCTCTCTCCGTGTCTCTTACATTTTATACATATCATGTTTTTTTAACTTGTTTAAATTGGATCTACATATATTCCACCTTTACATACTGCACTTTATTCAGAAGTATTGATTTCCGATTGCATTTCACCAGGGTGGATATCTCTCTAAAATGTAGGTTTAGATAGAACGTCATTAATCATCTTCATGTAAGTCATACACGTTCATGTAAGTTCTTTCATGATTTCATTAATTTGCATATCAAATTGTAATGTTATTGATGTGGTGATAATGTGACAACAAGCACTGCAAGTCTCTGTTTCTCTCAAGCCTGGTTGATGCCAGGATATGTTGTGAAAGGAAAACATTGAGTACAGACATCTCACACAGTCTCAATCCAGAATGGAACTCCATCACGTGCATTGTGAAAGATGGTTGTCAGTTCTGTGACCCTTCATGTCCTGATGTGATTGTGACCTCATGTACAATTTCCTCTGCCCCTTCCAAGTCTGAGCACACTTCATGTTACAGTCTTTGGGGTTGGTGGTTCCTACAGCTATCATTGAAGGGAAGTGGTGGTGATTTTATTATCAGAGGGTCAGTCACTTGATCTGGTTCTACAACTGAGTGATTGTTATCGTTAGTACAGAGTTGTTGTGGTAGTGTGTTAAGTACATGGGGTCAGACAAAGCGTGGCCAAACTCCACCAAAGAGATTCAGGATCAGTGTACAGTCTGATTTGATGGCTGACCTTGTGGCGACTTAATATCACTGGTTTCTACAGAATTCCTAGAACTGGGATATGCCTAACAGACTTGTATTTGGTGAAATATTCCACAAGAACATTTTGAGTGTTGACAAAAAATTGTAGTATATGCAACACGGATGTATCTGTATGTTTGTGTGTTTATGTTTGTGTGTTTGTATATATGTGTGTTTGTTCTCTTATGTGGGTGCGTGTGTATGTTTATTTGTATGTGCTAGTGTTTTTGTGTGAGTGTGTATGTTTGTGAGTGAGTGAGTGAGGAAAGGAGGGAAAACGAGAGAGAGAGAGAGAGATTGTGTGTGTGTGTGTGTGTATGTGTGTGTGTGTGTGTGTGTTGTGTGTGTGTGTGTGTGTGTGTCTGTGGGTGCGTGCGTGTGTGTGTGTTTGTGTGTGTGTGTGTAAGTGCTGTTACTCGCGTGTTACATCACGTTACAGTGGACATGGTCTTCTAAGTGGACACAGACGTTTTGTTGGGGGCATCCTTGGTAATCTTTCTGCCCAGCAGATTGTGGACAGTCTGTCTGTAGCGAGAGCCCATGGTGTAGTAGATCACGATGTTAAAGGTGCAGTTGATATAGGAGAGGTTGCTGCTTGCCATTAATCCTGAAACGAAAAGATTGTGGTATCGTTGTCCTGCGTTCAACTCTGGCACAAACAACGTGGACATCCTGAAATAAAGAGTGAACAGATGTTACTTGTAGTGAATAGAAACCAAGCAGGATTTCAACTATGTGTTTTCGTTCTTTTTTGTTCCCTCTATTCACATGCGTGTGCTTAAACAATAAAGGTACCGCTAAAAAAGGTTTTAAAATTTAAATGTGTTGAAATGTTTAAACAATAATAACAAATCAAAAATGCAAAAAATTTATCAATTGGTATAATTAAAAATAAAACAAACTTTCAACCGTAAATAAGTGGAGCAGCATAATAATTGCTTGTCAGTATGTAAAGTATATTTCTGGTTGATGGTCACAAGAGATGGAAGAAAATATGTTTTCATTTGGGACAGTAAGGCGTGCATTGATACACAATCACGACATTTATGGTTTTGATTGTCTCAGTCGTCTCAGACACTGTTAATTTAGAGATACTCTGTGTGCTAAAGTGGTTTCCATTCTTGTAAGACATCTTTAATTTTCGTTGAATAGGTGCACCTTTTTCTTAAAAGCACGTAACACTATGCTTTTCCCGCACTATCTATCTATCTATCTATCTATCTATCTATCTATCTATCTATCTATCTATCTATTATCTATCTATCAGTCTGTCTGTCTGTCTCTGTCTGTCTATCTATCTATCTATCTATCTATTTGTCTGTCTGTCTGTCTGTCTGTCTATCTAGCTATCTAAGGTCATGTCACATCTGGCAATGAACTTACCACTTTTTATTCAGTTCCTAATGGCTGCAAAGGAGCTTGGTAGTCAGTGTGTTTGTAGTCGGCCATGTCTCATGTCGTTTCACTCGATAAAGATGTCACCATTACAATGTGTACAGCTGTCTGATCCTCTTGACCGGAGGAACAGATTCATGTACATGTCTGTACCTAGCTGAACATGCAATGGGTGCTAAGCTGCTTGTGGCTGGTGCAGAGACTATACAGGATTGCTTGCTGTTCTAACTTCTATGTTTAGAGTTTGGAGTTTGTTCAAGAGGGATTCATCACACTCAGATTATCCATATGCGCACCTCCCAAATCTGCCAGCATGTATCCGGTGACTCTCTGAGCATGTGTAAAATCCTATGCGCTGGCAAGTATTTCAGATGGGGAGCGGGGCAAGAGGGGACTTATGAAATACTAAGCTAACACTATCAGAATGAAGAGACATTCACATAAACAGCAAACAAGTCAGATTTTGAAATTGTAGGCTGGGACTGAACTCGAGACATCAATTTTTTTAACTTGTGGTTCATTTTCAAATATATAGCTCTTACAAACATCTTGAAATGTACACAGTGCATGATCAACAGATCTAACAAAATGCAGAAAGAGCAAGCATTCATTGCAATATGTGTGATATATGTATGTGTGTATATATATATATATATATATATATATATATATATATATATATATATATATATATAACAAAATGTAGAAAGAAAAAGCATTCATTGCAATATGTGTATACATATATATATATATACATATGTGTGTGTGTGTGCGTGCGTGCGTGTGTGTGTGTGTGTGTGTGTGTGTGTGTGTGTGTGTGTGTGTGTGTGTGTGTGTGTGTGTGTGTGTCTGTGTGTGTGTGACCTGCCAGCACGAAATCAGTCTTAACTAGCATTTTGAGCATTTTAAGATATACATATCACTGGAAAATGTACACTCTGTGGATTCTTTTGGTGCTTGAATAAAGCTTGTACTAAAAAAATGTAGAAGTTATGTATGTTTAAAGTCATTAAGTTGAATGACGGCCATTTTGAGAAAACGGCCTTTAAATGTTTGTGTGCTCTCCTACACATTTTCCTTAAATTTCTTTATCTGAAAGGTGCACCAAAGAGCTTTCTGCCAGTATATTACATGTGCGGGTACTGAACAGGTTACAGTTCACAATATGAGACAAAATAGGTACTTTTGGTAGGAAATTGCGTTCTTTCTTCTGCGATCAGTGCATTAAAGTACCATTTTTCAATTGATTAATAACATTTTTTCAAGAAAAAAATTTCTGTGGGGGATAGATTATAGTCTACAGAAATCAATTTTGATAAAAAGTCAAAACACCCCAGACAGACCCTCAGTCACCTTTTCAGCTCCTAGTGCTGTTCGACTGACTGCGAGTTAAGACTGATTTCGTGGTGGGAGGTCACATATATAATATATACATATCTGTATACACATGCATACATATATATATATATACAGACATACATATACACACGTATACACACATCTACATATACATCTATATATATATATATATATATATATATATATATATATATATATATATACACTTACATACACATACACACATATACATGTAGAGACATCAAATCTTCACTTCAGGGTTCAACTCAAAACAAAATAGAAACGAAAGAAACAAACTGCTCTCTGGACGGAAGGTGGTAATCGTCTCTTTCTATCGGTGGCGGAATGTGTGATCTTATGATACTCTTCTAATTCTCCCTGTGACTGACGTTGTTGTCTGCTTAGTCTTCCTTGGCTTCTCATCCTGTCAGAGGGCTGTGAACATTCTTCAAAGTCATTGCTCACATGCACTGAATGCGGTCAACAGAACAGTGGTTCACCTGTACAGAGCCTTATTTCGCTCTAAACTGGAATATGGCTGTGCAATGTATGACTGCATGACCCTCCTACCTGAAAATACTTGTTCCATTCACCATCAAGGGCTGTGCATCTGTCTTGGTGCATTCAGAACAACTCCTGCATACAGTTTATATGTGGAGGCAGGGGAACACTCTCCCTCTTCAACTGTAGACTGAAATTAAGTTTAAGTTTCTGTTTTAAACTGTTCTCTGAACCAGAAAATTCACCTTACAACTGTGTCTTCAACCCCAAATTTAAAACCTCAAACTTCTCCAAAGTTTCGGACAGCCCACCATGGATTTGTTTTAAAAACACGTAAGGTCTGTTTTTAATCTTGTCTCCTTCTGAAAAGACTCTTACCATTTCATTGGCATAAAAAATCATGCAGAATTGTGAAAACAATTGTTAGCCCACAAAACATTCATAGATGCAAAACAAATTCCCTCCAACAGTTTCATCTATACTGTCAAACGGACTGCTCCGGTTTTGGCACTAAACTGATTTCCTAATCCAAGCACACATTTTTCTCAGCTTTTCATACACTCCACTTTACAGACAATTGCTGGCCGAAACATCAGTCACCCACACTTTTTGAAATTCTTTGAACTATTTTCCTCTTTTACAACTGAAGGTCACTACATTGCTGTTGACTGGATTCCTGGCCACGTTAGTATTCAAGGCAATGAAATGGCTGACTGGCTTGCCAAAAATGCCACAACAGATTAATGTCTAATTCCTTCATCCCTTTCACAGATCTGAAAGTTAAAGTACAAACTTAGATGGAAATCTCTAGCAAGAGGATTAGAACAACCAGACAAACTTTTCCAAACTTGCATGGACCTTAATCAGATTCTCCAATCCGTTCCTAGGAACCGTAGAAAAGAGACAGTGTTATGTAGATCACACACAGATCACACACAGATCACACAGTCTGTACACTCATTCCTATTTAGAACTGAAGAAGCTCCATGGTGAATATCGTGTGATGAGCCACTGGTATCAAACTATTGAATGCTCGGAATTGTGAAATGTGGGATATAAGCACTATATAGCTGACTCTCTAAAGACCCTTTTCAGACATGTTCCTCCAGATGCAATTTTCAAATTTTACGAGAGATCAGAGAATTTCATCATAATGATCATACGTGTGTGAAAGAATTACAAATGTATTTAGATTTAAAGGGGTAATTGTAAACTTGGTCTTTTAATTGTTGTCTTTTAAGTAGGTTTGGAATTGTTTTTAATTTGGTGTTAACTCTTGTATGGCTCTAGTAGTCGAGTGGGCTATAAGCAATATGAAATTTAACTTTAAGTCTTTAGATATGTAAATGCTAATTATTTACTGATTATTGTGTGTGCAATTGTTGTTGAAGTATTGTTTGAATGAATAACTGTGAGTTACGGGGACATACAATATTGTTTATTATATGTTTTGCTATTGTGGCCCAAGTCTATACTTGTGTTGCCGTTCGCAGTGTGAGTGAGAAACTGCGTGCTAAAGACGGACGAAGAACATGCACGCGCCTCTTCACACAACACATTGTCACTCCCACACATCGTGGTACCGACAAAATCGATTACGGACTGAAAACAAGTTGACGAGAGAGTAGGAGAGAAAAACAGAAGTGAAACACATCCTCACATGCTGGCTGTTTCTTTACAGTCGGAATTATATAACGTTTGATCGTATTTTGTTTCCAACGAAGACTCATTCAGAACAACATAAAGGTCAAACATGGTTTTTTAATTCAGAGTTTTCCCAGTGAATTGTTCAATTAAAAATAAAACGTAGAAAGTTGCTGTGGCTCTACCATAATTTATGGCAATGGTTGTGATAGCATTAGTGGTGGTGGTGGTGGTGGTGGTGGTGGTGGTGATTGTAGTGATGGTTGTAAAATGATACTTTATCATTTTTATGTTTTGTTTTTGAGCAGTGTGTAGAGGTAATAAATCTTTGCACGAGCCAAATGCAATAAATCTGAAGTCAGTAGATACCTGCTGTCAGCGATGTCAGAAAGTCACAGGAGTAGAGAGACATAAGTTATGTGGGAAAACCAGGATGTCTTGACAATTGATCTTTAAAAGAATCACGTATGGCGAACAAGAACAGTTCTCGTGCTGCTGACAACCAGATTCATTCAGTATACTCTGGTCTCCCTGTTGTATTGGCTGGATGACAGTTGCTAAGTGTTTTAGACAGGCACCACTGATACTTCGTTGTCATACAACCATCTTACTTTGGTAGTTAAATTATTAAGTAAGCGTTTTGTTAAATGCTGTTCTGTAAATTGCTGTAGTGCACTTGTTATTGTCTTAGTTTATGTCTTATCATTCTTTCAGAGGAACGCAAATTCACATATCATACATGTACATGAACAATTTCCCATATATCTAAGTGATTCTTACCATTTACAGATGTTAATATCAGGGCTCTAGGAATTCTGAGTGGTAAACTTTGCTTAACACTGTACACTTTGTGAATGATAAACTCTGCTTAACACTGCACACTTTGTGAATGATAAACTCTGTTTAACACTGCACACTATGTGAACGGTAAACACTGAACAAAACTTCACAGTTTGTGAACGATAAACACTGAGTAACACTGCACACTTTGTGAATTATAAACACTGAGGAACAGTGCACACTTTGTGTGTGGTAAACACTAAGTAACACTGCACACTTTGTGTGTGGTAAACTCTCAGTAACAGTGCACATTTTGTGAATGATAAACACTGATTAACACTGCAGGCTTTGTGTGTGGTAAACACTGAGTAACACTGCGCACTTTGTGAGTGGTAAACACTAAGTAACACTGCACACTTTGTATGTGGTAAACACTAAGTAACACTGCTCACTTTGTGAATGATAAACTCAGAGTAACACTGCACACTTTCTGAGTAGTAAACACTCAGTAACAGTGCACATTTTGTGTGTGGTAAACACTGAGTAACAGTGCACACTTTGTGTGTGGTAAACACTGAGTAACACTGCACACTTTGTGTGTGGTAAACACTCAGTAACAGTGCACATTTTGTGAACGTTAAACACTAAGTAACAATATACATTCCGATTGGTCAACATCAACAATACAGACTGTGAATAGTAAACATTAAGAATACAGACTGTGAATAGTAAACATTAACAATACAGACTGAATAATAAACATTAACAATACAGACTGTGAATGGTAAACATTAACAATACAGATTGTGAATTGTAAACATTATTAACAATACAGACTGTGAATGGGAAACGTTAATAATACAGACTATGAATTGAAAATGTTAATAATACAGACTGTGAACGGTAAATGTTAATAATACAGAATGTGAATGGTAAACATTAACAATACAGACTGTGAATGGTAAACGTTGATAATACAGACTGTGAATGGTAAACGTTGATAATACAGACTGTGAATGGTAAACATTAACAATGCAGACTGTAAATGGTAAACATTAACAATGCAGACTGTGAATGGTAAATGTTAACAATGCAGACTGTGAATGGTAAACATTAACAATACAGACTGTGAATGGTAAATGTTTACAATGCAGACTGTGAATGGTAAATGTTAACAATGCAGACTGTGAATGGTAAGTATTAACAATACAGACTGTGAATGGTAAATGTTAACAATGCAGACTGTGAATGGTAAACATTAACAATACAGACTGTGAATGGTAAACATTAACAATGCAGACTGTGAATGGTAAACATTAACAATACAGACTGTGAATGGTAAATGTTAACATAAGTGTGAACGGTAAACATTAACAATACAGACTGTGAGCGGTAAACATTAACAATACAGACTGTGAATGGTAAACATTAACAATACAGACTGTGAATGGTAAATGTTAACATAAGTGTAAATGGTAAACATTAACAATACAGACTGTGAACGGTAAACGTTAACAATACAGACTGTGAATGGTAAACATTAACAATACAGACTGTGAATGGTAAATGTTAACATAACTGTGAACGGTAAACATTAACAATACAGACTGTGAATGGTAACCATTAACAATACAGACTGTGAATGGTAAACATTAACAATACAGACTGTGAATGGTAAATATTAACAATACAGACTGTGAATGGTAAATGTTAACATAAGTGTGAATGGTAAACATTAACAATACAGACTGTGAATGGTAAATATTAACAATGCAGACTGTGAATGGTAAACATTAACAATACAGACTGTGAATGGTAAATATTAACAATACAGACTGTGAATGGTAAACATTAACAATACAGACTGTGAATGGTAAATATTAACAATACAGACTGTGAATGGTAAACATTAACAATACAGACTGTGAATGGTAAACATTAACAATAGAGACTGTGAACGGTAAACATTAACAATACAGACTGTGAATGGTAAACATTAACAATACAGACTGAATGGTAAACATAAACAATACAGGCTGTGAATAGTAAACATAAACAATACAGACTGTGAATGGTAAATATTAACAATACAGGCTGTGAATGGTAAACATTAACAATACAGACTGTGAATGGTAAATATTAGCAATACAGACTGTGAATGGTAAACATTAACAATACAGACTGTGAATGGTAAATATTAGCAATACAGACTGTGAATGGTAAACATTAACAATACAGACTGTGAATGGTAAACATTAACAATACAGACTGTGAATGGTAAACATTAACAATGCAGACTGTGAATGGTAAACATTAACAATACAGACTGTGAATGGTAAATGTTAACATAAGTGTGAACGGTAAACATTAACAATACAGACTGTGAGCGGTAAACATTAACAATACAGACTGTGAATGGTAAACATTAACAATACAGACTGTGAATGGTAAATGTTAACATAAGTGTGAATGGTAAACATTAACAATACAGACTGTGAACGGTAAACGTTAACAATACAGACTGTGAATAGTAAACATTAACAATACAGACTGTGAATGGTAAATGTTAACATAACTGTGAACGGTAAACATTAACAATACAGACTGTGAATGGTAACCATTAACAATACAGACTGTGAATGGTAAACATTAACAATACAGACTGTGAATGGTAAACATTAACAATACAGACTGTGAATGGTAAATGTTAACATAAGTGTGAATGGTAAACATTAACAATACAGACTGTGAATGGTAAATATTAACAATGCAGACTGTGAATGGTAAACATTAACAATACAGACTGTGAATGGTAAATATTAACAATACAGACTGTGAACGGTAAACATTAACAAAACAGCGTGTGAATGGTAAACATTAACAATACAGACTGTGAATGGTAAATATTAACAATACAGACTGTGAATGGTAAACATTAACAATACAGACTGTGAATGGTAAACATTAACAATACAGGCTGTGAACGGTAAACATTAACAATACAGACTGTGAATGGTAAACATTAACAATACAGACTGAATGGTAAACATTAACAATACAGGCTGTGAATAGTAAACATAAACAATACAGACTGTGAATGGTAAATATTAACAATACAGGCTGTGAATGGTAAACATTAACAATACAGACTGTGAATGGTAAATATTAGCAATACAGACTGTGAATGGTAAACATTAACAATACAGACTGTGAATGGTAAATATTAGCAATACAGACTGTGAATGGTAAACATTAACAATACAGACTGTGAATGGTAAACATTAACAATACAGACTGTGAATGGTAAACATTAACAATACAGACTGTGAATGGTAAGTATTAACAATGCAGACTGTGAATGGTAAGTATTAACAATACAGACTGTGAATGGTAAGTATTAACAATACAGACTGTGAATGGTAAACATTAACAATACAGACTGTGAATGGCAAACATTAACAATACAGACTGTGAATGGTAAACATTAACAATGCAGACTGTGAATGGTAAACATTAACAATACAGGCTGTGAATGGTAAACATTAACAATACAGACTGTGAATGGTAAACATTAACAATACAGACTGTGAATGGTAAATCATAATAATAACATACAGGACTTGAATGGTAAAATTAATGACTGAATGTAATTAACAATACAGCTGTGAATAGTAAACATTAACAATACAGACTGAATGGTAAACATTAACAATACAGGCTGTGAATAGTAAACATTAACAATACAGACTGAATGGTAAATATTAACAATACAGACTGTGAATGGTAAACATTAACAATCAGACTGAATGGTAAATATTAACAATACAGACTGTGAATGGTAAACATTAACAATACATGATGGTAAATAACAATCGCTGTGAATGGTAATTAACATACAGACTGATGGTAAACAATGCAGACTTGAATGGTATGTATTAACAATACAGACTGTGAATGGTAAATATTAACAATACAGACTGTGAATGGTAAACATTAACAATACAGACTGTGAATGGTAACTTAACAATACAGACTGTGAATGGCAAACATAACTACTAATGTGACTGGTAAATATTACATCAGATGTGAAGGTAAATATCAACAATACAGACTGAATGGTAAATATTAACAATAAAGACTGTGAATGGTAAATTTAACAATTACAGACTGTGAATGGTAAATATTAACAATACAGACTGTGAATGATAGATATTAACAATACAGACTCCAATACTGACTGAACTATCCACATCAGCAATGCCAGCAAAGTAATGCTTAAACTCATTCTGAATAAATGACAGCTACAAACATACATAATAGTATGCTGAACACAAGGCGCGATTTGGTAAGCAGAAGCATTATCGAACTACTCTTCAACTTCTATGCCCTTTCAAAATATCTCTACATCACTAGAGAGAATTTTACCACATTTTCATAGACTTCAAGAAGGCATCTGACAGAGTCAGGCAGGAGACACAGTGGGACACAAGGCAGAAATTCAACATCTGACAAAAACTAAATAATACCATCCTACAACTGTAGTTCAAGGTAACCAGTGTGGTATTTCACAGGGTGCATACAGATAGTGGCTTCATACTTTTGTTGGAGTTTGTCAGGGCTGCCTTCTCTCTCCCACACTTTTCAACCTATTCCTGGAACACATTATGACTGAAGAACATGACGACCATTTCATAACACACAGCATTTGAGAATACAAAAATGATGAACCTTCGTTTTGCCATTGACATTAATGGCCTGGTAGGAAACAAGGAAGAATTTGCAAAACTTGTGAAAAGAATACATGAAACATCAACAAGATATGATATGGAATCAGCACCGAGAAGACCAAATTGATAGCAGTCGACACCACCACCATCACTACACCTATAATTGTCCATGGACTTAAACTATGAACTGTTGAATGATTCACTTACCTGGGATCCATTACTAGGAGTGTGGGATCCAGTCCAGAAATCCTCTTGATGATCTGTCTGGTATTGGTAATCCTATCAGGTGCACCAATCTGAACTATCACAATTAAAATACAGAAATGTTCCTTGCTTATCAGGACCATGACTAGTGATACTAACAACGTTTTCCAACAATACACCCCATTGGCATAGCTTAAGGGATCAGTGGGACCACCAGTCTCTTGATTGCGGGTAGGTGGTAGTCCCCCTCCTTTCCCTGTGAAACAATGTGTACAGACCAGAATATACGGTAAATAACAACTGCTATACAACGTGAATGAGACAGAATCAAAGTAGATGTGATGTCTCCATCTGGCATATTAGCCAATGAATGTGCCTGTTTAATGATGGTATGTGGATTAGACTTGCTGTGACTGACAAGCTAATTTTTGACTGCCAATCACTATCAAAACACAGTCCTTCTGACAGTTCCTCCTATACTGCCGAACTGACTGCTCTGGTTTGGGCACTGAAAATTGTGTCCCAATCCAACCTTAAAAGATCTTTTCAGACTCCCTTCCTGCCTCGCCGGCAATTGCTGGCCAAAACATCAATCACCCAGACCTTCTGAAATTCTTTGAATTTTTCGTGTCGAACAACTGATGGTGACCACACTGATTTCACTGTGTTCCTTGGAATTGGAGGCAATCAAAAGGTTGACAGCCTGGCCAAAAATGCCACGAGGGAAAAGATGTCTGAATCTTTGATCCCTTCCACAGATTTGAAACACAAATTGCAATTTTATATGAAAATTCTCTTGCAGGAAGATTGGAAACACCAGACAGACACCAAACTTTCCCAAATCATCCCCGACCTTGGACAGATTCTCCAATCTGTTCTTGGGAACTGTAAGAAGAGACAGTTTCATGTACGTTCACATGGGTCATATTTCTACACTCAGCGTGCTGACGGGACACACTCAGATTTGAACGACGCAAAAAAGGTGGAAATCAACTGAAAATGATGGCAGAAGCAGAAGTCAGAGTCACAAGACTTCTTTCTGTGCAGTGTCAGCCGGAGAACAGATATTTCAAGCGAGGACCCACACAGGTATGAAGACCAGTGTGCCTACCCATCCACAATGCCGACTGGACAATCCATTATTGTTACCTTTCAGATCACGTGTTATGGAACAGGACTAGCACTATTTTGAAGCCACAATTTTAAATGTTTCAATGGAGTGATTATTAAAAAAATCTCGTTCGTTTATATTTCTGTCATTGTTTGTTTTAATGTGAAGTTTTGTGGTATTACACGTTTAGAATGCGATGGTAAGGGAAACAAGAAAACAACAAAGAGCTAAACAGGCAAAAATAGCAGATAAAAACAAAGAAAAGGAAGCAAAGTTAGAGAAAAAGCAGAAATCAACACATTACTTAGAATTGTGTAATCGAAAAATAAATCAAAAAGGCTTCTTTTGAAAACAACACAATGGGGCATGTGCAAGCTTCAATGCTTTTCAAATTCTGTGCTGAACAAAGACAATCCTTGTTGTCCATACTGGTGTCTGTATTAATATCTATCAGTTTGGTGGTCAATGCTGACACGATCACACATCAAACAGACATAGATAATATCTACCTCAACACCACTTCTGGCCCACTGGAGATCAGGGACTTTTGTCCAGGTGTGGAATTCTTTATGAATCAAAACACGACAGACATTGCCATCATACACAGTAATATGTCTTACTGTGGTCAGTATTCTATACTACATTTTACCAGACAGCAGGGAATTGTATATGGTATGTGTAGTGATTTTATACCTTACTGTTTCTCGCACATAGAGGTACCACGAAGTATGTTAATACGTGCACATATTCAACGACTAGCTTACAGGTGTGAGTCCAGCCCATGGGAAACACAGGTGTTCATTAAAACTATTGATATAGCTACTTCTATAAAATGTAATTTTCACTCACCTGAAGAGGCAATATTTGACTCACATACAAACCACATTGTTTTCTCCCACTTTAACATTCCTCAAGTTAAAGTCAATATTGAAACAATAAAAGAGTATGGCTTTGTCATAAGATATATATCAGCACAATCAGGATGTGTGATATTACCATATCTGGAATATTTCCGTGGTTCCTTTGAATCTTTTGTAGAACTAAAGGCACCTCATGGATTTGTCATCATGGTAAGCTTTCACTCAACCTATGACTATAAATGGCAACACCCATGCTTAGCAGTGAGTTACACAGAATCCGATACACAGCAAAAACGAATTTCACGTTTGTGCAGTTACAATAGCAGTCAGCCAAGTGTGTTATCCACATCATGTCTTCAATTCTCTTTCCGATACTCACACAGGAAAAACATTGACCAACAAATAGTACTGTTTTCTTTTCATACTGAATATGATCATCCCCAAAAAAAGCACAGTGGCTTTTTTAACTGTTCTGTAAGTTTTTATTCCACCTTTCAGCGCCACTTACATTGTAACCTGAAGACAGAATGTGAAGATGGACACGATGAAACAGAACTATGTCCCTTTAGCAGCCCTGATTGTCAAGGCTTAGTGGCTTCACACAATAAATGTTTTCAATACATCTGGTTTAACAAGCCCACGCTGTATGAAAAAGCAGAAATTGATTGTCTAAAAACGGGCGGAAGAGTGTCTTCAATAAAAACAAGATCGGAAATAGAAGACTTTCGTCACATTTTTAAAAGACATTCAGTGTTTCGTTCTTATATAGGTAATATATTAGGAACATACAAATCAGCTGATACACAGGCAGTGGGTATAAACAGGGACCCGGTACCAGATATGTACAACAAGTTTCGCCAGTGGTCAGACTGCACAATGGTCTACAACATAGATCACTTTGTTTCTATAAACCCATACAGGCCTTCAAGGCAAATGAACTATATATTCATTGACATCACAGCGTTTAACAGTGAATGGTACATAGATTATGGTACTCCATCCGTACATAATGTGGTGTGTGAAAGAAAACTGCATTCAGAAAAAAATATTTCTGTCCAGACGATCAACGTTCCTGACCTGAATTCAATTCTGACCATTTTTGCACAAACACGACAAATCTTGTTTCAATGTCCGAGTGGCCATATGACCCAATCCCTTTTATCCTGTGATGTCAACTGTCAGTGTAGAAAGACTACTTATTCACAATTTTGCATTTTCTTACACATGAGTTTGAAAAGCAATACTCTGAACTATCCTGGAAAAAACACAGCATATAACATTGATATGTTTAAATGTGATGATGACTTAACAACGGTATCATACACTCTGATCTGTGACTTCCGACAGGACTGTCCTGATAACAGCGATGAGTCATTCTGTGAGCATCCTTCATGCAGTTTCTTTCTGTGCGCTAACCATGAGTGTGTTTTGCACAGCCAACGTTGCAATGGACAATCAGATTGTTTGGACGATTCTGACGAAGATAACTGTGTTGAAAACATTTTCAGTCACACAGAAGCAGAAAGAAAACAACGACTTTTCATCAAATTGGATGGTGCAGGTTACTTTACTCAGCAAATGATGAAAACTGATGACACTTGCCCTGACACTCATTATTGGTGTACAGAGGACTGGGTGTACTGTCTCCCTGTGTACACAAAGTGTAACGGATATTCTGACTGTACTTTCGGAGAAGATGAACAAGAGTGTGATACCATGACGTGTGATGGTTTTATACATGTCGACATTCCAGAGCGTGTGTACATGGAGATCATCTCTGTGATGGCTGGGGTCAGTGTCCACAGCGTGATGATGAATGGTTCTGTGATATGGCCTGTCCTGAAAACTGTCTGTGTCAAGGTCTCTCTTTTCTATGTGCTCAACCCTTTTCTGCTAACCTCATTCCTCATCTTCGTTCTGTAGATGCCACAGACTCGAGAATGTCTTTGAATAATTTTAGTACCAGTGCATATCTCGTTGGACTACATCTCTCTCGTTGTTCTTTAGTTGATATACCACACACGAAACTATTAAATGTGCAGTTTATTGATTTGGCCCATAATCAACTGAAAACTGTCAACATGAATGCGTTTACAGAAATGTGGAATTTAAGGAGTTTGATTTTCACGAACAATCCTCTGCATCTCATGATAAACAAACCATTTGATGTGCATTATTCATTGAGAAGAATAGACTTATCTGGAACATGTCTGCAAACGTTTAGTGATGAATCATCCGTATATCTACCTCATGTAAAATATGTCAACCTCTCCTTTTCTGCCATTTCACTCATTGGATTATCAGCTTTTAAGAACGTACCCCAACTGACTGAATTAGACTTACGAGAGAATCCAATAAGCATTTTCCCTTTAACATTGTTGTCAGACCTCAGTCATTTGAAAACAGTTTTTTCTTCGAATTTTAGGTGTTGTTGTAAAAACTTGTTTTCCAAACAATCAAGCAAATTCTCTTGTTTAGCTCCATTACCTCTGTTTTCGTCATGTACAAAGCTGTTACCAACTAATCTATACAGACTTTTCTTTTGGTTGGTTAGCACATTTGCCATTGTGGGTAGTCTGGTTTGTTTCATAGCACAATTTGTGATAAAGAAACTTTATAGAAGCAGTTTTATCATGCTAACTACCCATTTGCATTTTGCTAACATATGCATGGGATTCCACAGCGGCATAATTGCAATAGCTAATGAATTATTCCATGGAAAGTATATCTATTTCGAAAAAACATGGACTAGGAGTACAGTTTGTAAGGCGTCTGGTTTTCTTTCGATTTTGTCCAGTCAAGTGTCAGTTCTTATCATCTGGTTCCTCACACTTGATCATGTCATCATCCTTTGTTTTCCTTCAACCAGGTGGAAATTCAACCAGCATTCAATATCTGCAGCTTGTACAACATCATTGCTTGTTGGTGTGTTGTTGTCAGCGATACCTTTTCTCCCTGGATTGTCCCACTTGGGCCTTGATGGCCAGTCAGGTTTGTGTCGTGTGGCCTTGTTTGAGTGCAGTGATTGTCATCCTGAAGCCAGATGGTTCACAGTCACTGTGTTGTTTAACTGTATCTTGTGCTCAATGGTTGTAACTGGTCAAGTCTTCATCTATAGACAAAGACCAAAGTACCAAATGACACTTGATCCCATCAAAAGACCAGTCTATTATGCAGTCCACCTATTGATAAAACTGGGGGTTACTGGTGCCATGTGCTGGTGCTCCTTTGGTCTCTCCAGTGTTATGGCTTTGTGTGGTGTTGCTGTATCAGACAAGGTACATGTGGCTTTGGTTGTGTTCATGTTACCAATCAACTCAGCACTCATCCCTCTTCTGTTCATATGGTCGGTTGTAACACAGTTCCAGCAGCGAGCACAACAAGTAAAAGTATTACAAACGCTGAAAGCAAAACTTTTATTGTAAGATGAAAAAAAATCAAAATCATGTAAAAACGGCCGCATACAAAAAAACAACAACAAATGAATATAAACCTGGTCAATTTCATGTCAGTAATAACAAAAACATTACTTATGATGATCAGTTTCAAATGGTTTCAATGGATTACATAACTATGAATGCATTACAAATATCTGGTATTCCTGAGGATCACAATAGTTATGATTGTAATACATGCATTTCACACACGTTTTGTGTTTTACATATTCAATTTCATATTCATTTTGTCACAATGGATTTCACATGTGAAGTTCGGCTGTTCTCCCCGCTGAGAGCGCATCACCGCAGTGCAACACCACTCATTGTTTTTACCAAGGCGTCAGAAAGGCAAGAAGGTTAACTGTCCTTCAAGGGGAGGGCCCTAAATATTAACCAATATCTCCTATGTTTTTTTTTACCAGGGCAGCCAGGCGAATGCCCTGCCTTTCACAATTTTCAACTGCCGTGGGATCTTTAGCGTGCACAGACCAAAAGGCACACGGGTCCGACTTGTTTTTGTCCCATTCCGAAGGACTAGCCATTTAGTTCAATTTTCCAGTCAAACTTGGGAGAAAAGTCAAGGCCTCAACAGAAAACAAACCCTGGAACTTTAAGTTTAGTTACTGGCAGGAGAACGTCTTAACCATTCTGTCACTCTCCTCCCTGAAGACACTAAGTCAGAATCAGCACTATCCACAAGGGAAATCTCTTTTCCACTCTGTACACACATTTTCCTTGTAGGTGGACAATAGAATGGACCGTTATGATAAATGCGACATTATTTTCATTATGTTGAAATGCTGCAGAGACTGCGTAGTATTGACTGGGAGCTGTGTTTGATATGAGACAAGTTTTTACTAAGTCGTTGGGTTGTCTTCATTTGGTCCCTTTTTTCAGATGAAATGCACATATACACATGTCATAACAATGTAGCAAGATTGTTCCAATGACAGACTGATACAAATACTAGTAAGATACAAAACCCTATAGGCAAGACAGGACCTCAAACCTGGCCAGATCAGGAACCATTCCCAGTGCAATACAGAGTACAAGACAGATGCGTTGTAGAGCACACTCTCTTCCCATCCTGTTTGTGGCAATGTTGATTAATGCTTCCAAAGACTTTGAAAGGGGTGCGAGAAATAATTTCCATTCAGATGGAAAGTCTTTAACATACAGAGACTCCACGTCCTTCAGGAATTTATCATGGTAGATGTCTGTGCAATGGCGGCACGTTTGCACGAGGACGTTCACCACATTACTGACCAATTTGCTGTGGCCTGCAAACGTTTTGGCCTTACATTTAGCCTCAGCAAGACAGATTTCAGTCAGCATCACCTCAGGTTTCCAGAACTTAACCATCTCAGACTGTCATCCACCTGGTGCTCACAAAGACCCAGGGAGAAAGTATTGGATGGACTTGCGGGGTGGATGAAAACAGAGAGGGTGGGTGATGTATTTGCAGTGACAAAGGATAGATTGATATGAAGGGCATGATCGCAAACTCTATGTGGCAGCACACATGATGATGGATCTACGTGGTGCTCTTTTCTCCTCCAGCTTTCCTGTTGTGGCTAGGTGCTTTAATTTCCCTTGCATCATAAACTGTTCTGTAAATATTGCTTGTCTTTTTCTAATCTTCTTCAGTAATGGTCTTCTTGTGTCTGCCTCCTTCTGACCTGTTCTGACTTTTCTGACTTTGCATGTTAACTGTCCAGGCTTCACCTCCGTAGAGCAGTATCAGTTCTATGTAGCTCTTTTCCTGATGTTTATTAATAGGCATTTGTTGGTTAGAACGCTTTTCATTTTCTTGAATGCTGTTCTAGCTTGGCCGAATTTATTGATTATTCTAATGAGCTTCTGCTGTCTGGTGTGATAACTGTTCACAGATATTTAAACTTATCAACTTGTCGCAGTGTAGTGCCAATTGCTGTTTTTTGCATGAGGGGATTTTTTTGTTTTTGTTTTTGTTTGTTTTTTTACTGATTACCATGCCTCAGTCTTCTTGCTATTTAGCGCCAGCCTTTTATTTCTGCTTTCTGTTTCTTTTATATTCACAATATTTTATAGGTCTTTCGCATTTTCTGCAACTAGAACGGTGTCATCTCCATAACGAAGAATGCTTATCATTTTTCCTCAAAACTTTATACCGGTGCATTCTTCTAGGTTTCTCATGACGATTTCACAGTAAAGTCAAAAACAATCTGGTGGCAGAACAAAACTCTGCCTAAACGCTCTTTTCATATTTTGGAAAAAGCTTGTATCATTTTCTTCTCTCATTGTTGCTGTTTGTTTCTAATAAACATTCCTTAGTCAAGTAAAGAGAAAACAAAATAAAGCCAGTAATGTTAAGACAAGCAGCAAGATATGTAGCAGAAGGGGAAGATAAGAAATTCTTTTTGTAATTCAGAGGAAAGGAACTATGTAATAAAAAAAATGCCTGAACTGCTTGACCAGAACGGAACTTTGTCACATGAACCTCAAAAAAGGAAACGAGAGGTAACTACATTTTATAAACCATGTGTAGAGCAAAATATTAAATGCATGCGAAGTAACTGATTTGATAACAATTTGTACAAGATTATCAAAGGAAGAGAGACAATTTTTTAAGGAGCAACCATTGGAAGGAGCAGGATTTGCATTTAAACATTAAAAAACCTGAAACATAAGGGCTTGGGGCAGAATGTTATCAATTCTTTTGAAAAAAAGCTTGATCCATTTGTTGTAGGCCCTACGAGCTTTAGATAAATTGTTAAAAGCTAATGAATTTTCAGCAGCCGAACAAGAAAGCTTTATAAGCTGCATCCCAAAACTAGATAAACTAAAACAGTATACAAAAAATTGCAGACTTGTTTCACTACCAAACAGATTAAAAAAGATCGGATCTGCGTGTATTGCTACATTTAATACAAGTGAGACAACACTTCCAAACTTGCAAGAATCAGACAGGTTTTGTTGCAATTAGGTGTCTTGGAGACAACATAAGGCTAATTTATTATTTGCTCACTTACATGGATATAAAAAAGTACCTGGACATTTATTTTGCCTAGACTTTCAGAAAATGTTTGATTCAATAGATTGGCAATTTTTGTTCAAAGTTTTAAAAGCATATGGGTTTGGAGAATATATGCGTAACTGGATAGGATTGTTCCACAAAAACATAAAGTCAACAGTTATCGTCACTGGTCAAGTGCCAAATTGGTTTCATATAACTGAAACTGTGGACAAGCATGCCCACACACTCTCTCTCTCTCTCTCTCTCTGTTTGTTTTATTAAGCATAAGAATATTTGCAATCGTGATCAGAGAAGATGAAGATATTATGGGTATTATGATTAACAGCAAAGAATCCAATACAACATTCCTCAATATGCAGATGATGTCCAGCTGATCAATATTGGAGGTGAAACGTCATGTATGAAATCTGTTAACCTTGTTGAAAATTTTCTCATGATGTGTTTTCAACACTGACAAAACACAGGCAGTTTGGTTAGGAAGCACAAAATGTTCGTTGATTTGATATATACAGCATTTGAATGAAACTGGAATTCTCAGAGATTTAAAATAATAGGTGTGTGGTTCACAGAAGATGTAAAGGGATTTGAAACAAAAACATTTGCTGACATACTATCAGAAGTAAGGGTTTATTCAAAATTTAGACAAAGAGAAATATAACTCCACTGGACATAATCGATGTGCTTAAATCACGTATTCTTTCCAAACTAACCCATCAGTGGATTATGTACCCACATCCCACCAATGATTTTGTCACTGCTCTTCAAAAAATGTGATATCTGTTTGTTTTGAATAGTAAACGTGACTGAATTAACAGAAACACTACCTACAAAAGCACTCCAGATATACAAAGATAAATTGAATCTTTAAACTGTCCTAGCTGAAACAAAATTCAAAAACAGAACATAAATGGAAAAAAAAAATTACATGTGAACTGTACCATTTTAAGAGATTTTGAAAAACAGTGCTCCAGCTATATATTTTACATAAAGTCAATAATAGTGTGTTCTAGAAAGACACCTTAATGTTACCATTTTTAAGACACCTTAATGTTACCATTTTTACAGCCATAAAGAACCAATAACGCCATATGATTTGGGTTAGAAACATCACTTTGGGGAATAATATTACAAAATGTACTAAATAGTTTCAAAAGGAGTCTTCTGTACTGGAGATTTTTTAATGTGTCACGATGTAAAGATGTATGTAGGTGACTGGCAGTGTCTTGCAGTTTATGCAGGTTCGTGAAGATCTAGCAGTCGGTCGTTCTTCTCAGAGACAAGATACACCAGTCCAGGTTAAACGAAAATGATCCTTTATTTGAGGAAGGAATGAAACACAACAGGAACTGTGTAAAATCTTCACATTTCCAATGCACCACTCCTAGTTTGCAGAATTCTTCTTCTTCAGTCCTCGAATCTACACACAGCAACTCCACGAGTCTATAGCAACTTCTCTATCTCTGACAGCAGGCTTACGCTTCAACTCTTTCAATCGCTCTCTCTCTCTCTCTCTCTCTCTCTCTCTCTCTCTCTCTCTCTACCCACAGTCACGCTTTATTTATAATATCATGGAAAGTTCCCGAATATTCTCGGCTTTTCCCTAGATTTTCAGCCAATCATAGTCACATTCTCGAACCTTCCCTTCTAAAATATTCTGTAGTTCTAGCCAATCACTGTACAGATTAAATTTGTTTACAATTTCAGGAACCTTCTCGAAAGATCTAAGGTATTCTACGTTTTTCTCGTCAATTCTATATTGTTCCGAAGCATTCTACACATTTCCATACAACGAAATCAAACTTAAACATATATTTTCAGTGTTAGCATAAGCCAAAACAAATATTCTCCATTCATTATCGAGCGAATCACAAACTAATCTTCAAGAGCGAACAGCAGAGAGAGCTGAATCTACAGACACATTTTGACGTCACCTTCTTTTATCGGCATTCGCACTTTCACATTGAGTTTCTCCTTTTTGAAATGTAACATAATGATAGTGGATTTTTCTGACACATCATGAATTCAACACAAAAAAAAACACTAAACGATTGTAAATCTCCTGAGTTTCAATGGATGTAAAGCAGTCTATTAGGGCAGACACACAGAAGACAAAACTGAACATACCAAGTGAAAATACTCGTGATATTCCTGCAGCACTGAAAACAATGTACTCTGTACTGGAAGGAGCATGGTTATGCCATGATATATTTGCACATTTGCACATTTGATACACTACAAAAGTCTTGGTCTGAATGGACAGAGAAGATGGTTATTATTTTCAGGGGGAAAAGTTAAAGGAACAGTTGTTATTGTAGCTAGTATGAAATAAATATGCAAATGATTTTTTTACATTACACTTGTACAGAACGGTTTCTTTTTAACTTGAAGTGAATGGATTCAGATTTTTACCAAGTGATCTATCTATGCCACATTCTATGGATCACTTTCCAGTGTTCAGCACCAATCAGACCAGAGAGTTTAGGGGTGGACAAGGTCAAATACAGCATCATCGCTTCAAGAAACAAGTCTGCAAGACCAGTAAGTTTTTATGTAATCACTGCTACTCATACGTGGGATTAAGAAATGGCGTTTCGCACAGTTCTAGGATGTCTGTTGACAAAAGAGCTAGAGCCTACTGCATGTCATTGGGGGGTACATATGGAATACCGAAATGTGGCAAACAAACTTTACAAGCGCTACAAAATCTAATAAAAATAAAAACATCTCAAAGTACACATCATGTTGGTTTATACCTTGGTGATGTATCAATACATAATATGTACAGGAACAATATAATAAGCCAAGACAGGACGGTTTTTCATCATTATGTAGATGCACAGTCATCCCACGACCGACCTGGTAAGCTTTGTTTCATACGCTCGTTAATTGGTGCTTATTACCACTGTCAAACCAACGTACGACCGCATGATGTTGTACTCTGTGAATTCAGAACAAATACTACTGTGGAGAATTCTCATCATCCAAAACCTGTATCACTGACACCATTGACGAGTACACAGTTATTATCACACACAGAACATCAGTCACTGAAGGCGTGTCCTGGTGATCACGTCACACATAGTTTTCTGTTGTGTGGTTCACAGCAGTTTAATGTCTGTGGTGAATGGCACGCTTCTACTTGTACTTTTGACATCCATATGCCAGAAAAGCAAGGCATATCAAAACATAGAGATCAACAGGTCACTTCGGTCCCTGTGTTTACATGCGATGATGGTGTTACCAAGCTGTCATACACCCTGATATGTGATATCAGAACTGACTGTCCAGATCGGAGTGATGAATCATTCTGTAAACATCCTCCTTGTGTCAGCAAATTTACCTGTGATAACGGTCAGTGTGTGTCCTATGACACTTTATGTGACCGAGTGTTCCATTGCCAGGACGAATCTGATGAACAGAACTGTGGCGAAGTACAACAGGAAGCAATTACAAGGTTTCCATCTCCTGCTCTTATCAATTTTGATGGTATCAGAATTTTCACGTCAACCCCAATGAAAGTAAACGAGTCTTGTCCTGACACCCACTATCGTTGTACTGGTAATAGCGATTGTCTGCCTGTCTATACACGATGCAATGGAATGTATGACTGTATCGACCATGAGGATGAAGAGGGCTGTAAGGACATGGTGTGTCCAGGATTTTTTAGATGCAGAGCTTCTGAAATATGTGTACATGGTGACCACCTGTGTGATGGCTGGTCTCACTGCCCAATGCATGATGATGAAATGTCATGTGGTGTGACCTGTCCGGTGGGATGTGTCTGTCAGGGTCTCACTTTTCGGTGTTTTCAGCCTTTCTCAGCATCACTCTTCCCTGAACTACGGTGTTTGGATGCACAGGTTCTGGTATGAATCTGTCTGCTGTGAGTAACAATGCCTATCTTATTCATCTCTGTCTTGCCCAGTGTTCTTTGGTTCTCCTGTCTACCACAAAATTGTTAAATGTTAGGTTTGTTTACCTCACTGGCAATAAACTGAAACATGTTAATATGACAGTATTTGTTCATTTGCAAAATCTGCAGGTATTGTCCCTGTCCAAAAACCCTCTCACCTTGTTGTACTCTGATCCGTCATCTGGGACTTTTCAAACTAAAGTAAATGTGATAGATCTGTCACATATCACACTGACTGTATTTGATTCTAAAGTCCTGTCACAGTTTTCGCACTTGCAGACAATTAATTTATCTTATACAACCATTCATACTGTTACAACAGGTGGTTTTAGGTTCACACCAAACTTAGCTGAGATATACATGGATGGTAGCCCTATAAAAACATTTCCATCTGATATATTCAAAGATCTGTTTTCTCTGCGTCACATATCTACACAAAATTATAAACTGTGCTGTAAAGAAATCCTCCCGTATACTTTCGATGATAATTTCTGCTATTCCCCAAAAGACGAAATTTCATCATGTAAAGATTTACTGCGATCAGAAATGTATCGTATATTTCTCTGGTTGATGAGCTGTCTGTCAGTGACTGGTAACGTCGTTTGTTTCTTCACACGTACGTACGCCCGAAAAATCAGCTCTGTCAGTGGTTTCAGTGTGTTTGTCACCAATCTGACTATGGCTGATTTTCTGATGGGTGTGTACATTGCCATAATCGGAGTGGCTGATGAACTGTTCCGTGGTCGGTATCTCCAATACGATGATACCTGGATGAACAGTGTGGCCTGTAAAGTGGCTGGTTTTCTGTCTCTGTTGTCCAGTGAAGTGTCAGCTCTGATCATCTGGCTCATCACGTTGGATCGTTTGATCGTCCTTCGTTTTCCCTTCAGCACTTTTCGTTTTCATAGAATATCAGCAGGTGTGGCTTGCCTTTTAGCTTGGATGATTGGGTGCTGTCTTGCCGCCTTGCCTTTACTTCCAGTGGCATCACACTGGGAGTTTTACAGCCAGACAGGTGTCTGCATTCCACTGCCAGTAACACGGCGACAATTCAGAGGGCGAATATATTCTTTCAGCATATTAATCATCTTTAATTTTGTTTTGTTTTTGTGTATTTCCGCAGGACAATTTTCCATCTACTGGTCAGTGCAAAAAAATGCACTAACAGCCAACTCGACCAAAGTGTCACGTGACCTGACCATAGCTCGGAGATTGATTAGTGTGGCTATAACAGATTTCATGTGCTGGTTTCCCATTGGACTGTGTGGATTATTGTCTGAGACTGGTATTCCAATTCCTGAAGAAATCAATGTGGCCTTGGCTATCTTTGCACTGCCCTTAAACTCTGCTCTCAATCCATTTCTGTACACCTACAACACTTTGGTGGAAAAGCGGAGAAAATCACAAGAAGCAAAACTTTTAAAATGGCTGGAATCTCATGTTGACCTGTTAAGTAGTTGATAAGGTCTGTGGAAGATGGCTCATGTAGTGTGTTTGTACATTGTAGTAGTGTTTTTAGTGGTGGTATATTGCTCCAGAAAACACATGTCACCCATGTGTACAGGATGAGGAAGAACGACGCTTCATTAACACACCTGTGTCTTCAGATTTGCCCTACAGATTTCATGCGATATCTTAAACTATCCTTACAGTCAAAGAGTAAGAAAATATGTATGTGAGATGAACAGGGACACATATGAAATGTTTAGTGTGTATTGCATAATTAATATTAAATAATGAAGGAAAAGGTTTTCAACCATTGCAGGAACAATGGTTCTAGTATGATTGTATAAAACTACTACTGCTATTGATAATGAGAAGACAGACAATAAAATCAGAAGAAATAAATTGCCATCGTAATCATCGTCATCGTCATGATCATCATCATCATAGTCATAAAAATCATAATAACACAAATCTTAATAAATAAACTGTCCATTTAGGAAAGGTGTAAACAAGTGTTTATAATACTTTGTGGAGTAACTTTCATAATGAAGAATCAGAGACCTGTATGTGATGCCTTGGATGGCCAATTCTAAAGAGGCCTTGCCTTGAACTACATTTCAAGGTTCTTACCGCATAGGGAAATTACGAAGATATGTTCAGACAGTTTTCTCTCAGTTTAAATATTGCAACATATTTGACTGAACTGAATGTACAGAACAAAAGAAGTATTTCTAACTGTTGGAGCTTTCCATCTACAATAAAAGTGCTGTTTGACATGATAAATTTTGTTGCCCTAGTGTGTCATCTTTTCAGTCTTTTGAGATATATTTCACATGCGCCATTCTACATTGCATAAACTTAAAATGTGTTTGATTCAAAAGGAAAATATAGAACATTGGGCACAAACTTTATCATGGAAAGTTCCCGAATATTCTCGGCTTTTCCCTAGATTTTCAGCCAATCATAGTCACATTCTCGAACCTTCCCTTCTAAAATATTCTGTAGTTCTAGCCAATCACTGTACAGATTAAATTTGTTTACAATTTCAGGAACCTTCTCGAAAGATCTAAGGTATTCTACGTTTTTCTCGTCAATTCTATATTGTTCCGAAGCATTCTACACATTTCCATACAACGAAATCAAACTTAAACATATATTTTCAGTGTTAGCATAAGCCAAAACAAATATTCTCCATTCATTATCGAGCGAATCACAAACTAATCTTCAAGAGCGAACAGCAGAGAGAGCTGAATCTACAGACACATTTTGACGTCACCTTCTTTTATCGGCATTCGCACTTTCACATTGAGTTTCTCCTTTTTGAAATGTAACATAATGATAGTGGATTTTTCTGACACATCATGAATTCAACACAAAAAAAAACACTAAACGATTGTAAATCTCCTGAGTTTCAATGGATGTAAAGCAGTCTATTAGGGCAGACACACAGAAGACAAAACTGAACATACCAAGTGAAAATACTCGTGATATTCCTGCAGCACTGAAAACAATGTACTCTGTACTGGAAGGAGCATGGTTATGCCATGATATATTTGCACATTTGCACATTTGATACACTACAAAAGTCTTGGTCTGAATGGACAGAGAAGATGGTTATTATTTTCAGGGGGAAAAGTTAAAGGAACAGTTGTTATTGTAGCTAGTATGAAATAAATATGCAAATGATTTTTTTACATTACACTTGTACAGAACGGTTTCTTTTTAACTTGAAGTGAATGGATTCAGATTTTTACCAAGTGATCTATCTATGCCACATTCTATGGATCACTTTCCAGTGTTCAGCACCAATCAGACCAGAGAGTTTAGGGGTGGACAAGGTCAAATACAGCATCATCGCTTCAAGAAACAAGTCTGCAAGACCAGTAAGTTTTTATGTAATCACTGCTACTCATACGTGGGATTAAGAAATGGCGTTTCGCACAGTTCTAGGATGTCTGTTGACAAAAGAGCTAGAGCCTACTGCATGTCATTGGGGGGTACATATGGAATACCGAAATGTGGCAAACAAACTTTACAAGCGCTACAAAATCTAATAAAAATAAAAACATCTCAAAGTACACATCATGTTGGTTTATACCTTGGTGATGTATCAATACATAATATGTACAGGAACAATATAATAAGCCAAGACAGGACGGTTTTTCATCATTATGTAGATGCACAGTCATCCCACGACCGACCTGGTAAGCTTTGTTTCATACGCTCGTTAATTGGTGCTTATTACCACTGTCAAACCAACGTACGACCGCATGATGTTGTACTCTGTGAATTCAGAACAAATACTACTGTGGAGAATTCTCATCATCCAAAACCTGTATCACTGACACCATTGACGAGTACACAGTTATTATCACACACAGAACATCAGTCACTGAAGGCGTGTCCTGGTGATCACGTCACACATAGTTTTCTGTTGTGTGGTTCACAGCAGTTTAATGTCTGTGGTGAATGGCACGCTTCTACTTGTACTTTTGACATCCATATGCCAGAAAAGCAAGGCATATCAAAACATAGAGATCAACAGGTCACTTCGGTCCCTGTGTTTACATGCGATGATGGTGTTACCAAGCTGTCATACACCCTGATATGTGATATCAGAACTGACTGTCCAGATCGGAGTGATGAATCATTCTGTAAACATCCTCCTTGTGTCAGCAAATTTACCTGTGATAACGGTCAGTGTGTGTCCTATGACACTTTATGTGACCGAGTGTTCCATTGCCAGGACGAATCTGATGAACAGAACTGTGGCGAAGTACAACAGGAAGCAATTACAAGGTTTCCATCTCCTGCTCTTATCAATTTTGATGGTATCAGAATTTTCACGTCAACCCCAATGAAAGTAAACGAGTCTTGTCCTGACACCCACTATCGTTGTACTGGTAATAGCGATTGTCTGCCTGTCTATACACGATGCAATGGAATGTATGACTGTATCGACCATGAGGATGAAGAGGGCTGTAAGGACATGGTGTGTCCAGGATTTTTTAGATGCAGAGCTTCTGAAATATGTGTACATGGTGACCACCTGTGTGATGGCTGGTCTCACTGCCCAATGCATGATGATGAAATGTCATGTGGTGTGACCTGTCCGGTGGGATGTGTCTGTCAGGGTCTCACTTTTCGGTGTTTTCAGCCTTTCTCAGCATCACTCTTCCCTGAACTACGGTGTTTGGATGCCACAGGTTCTGGTATGAATCTGTCTGCTGTGAGTAACAATGCCTATCTTATTCATCTCTGTCTTGCCCAGTGTTCTTTGGTTCTCCTGTCTACCACAAAATTGTTAAATGTTAGGTTTGTTTACCTCACTGGCAATAAACTGAAACATGTTAATATGACAGTATTTGTTCATTTGCAAAATCTGCAGGTATTGTCCCTGTCCAAAAACCCTCTCACCTTGTTGTACTCTGATCCGTCATCTGGGACTTTTCAAACTAAAGTAAATGTGATAGATCTGTCACATATCACACTGACTGTATTTGATTCTAAAGTCCTGTCACAGTTTTCGCACTTGCAGACAATTAATTTATCTTATACAACCATTCATACTGTTACAACAGGTGGTTTTAGGTTCACACCAAACTTAGCTGAGATATACATGGATGGTAGCCCTATAAAAACATTTCCATCTGATATATTCAAAGATCTGTTTTCTCTGCGTCACATATCTACACAAAATTATAAACTGTGCTGTAAAGAAATCCTCCCGTATACTTTCGATGATAATTTCTGCTATTCCCCAAAAGACGAAATTTCATCATGTAAAGATTTACTGCGATCAGAAATGTATCGTATATTTCTCTGGTTGATGAGCTGTCTGTCAGTGACTGGTAACGTCGTTTGTTTCTTCACACGTACGTACGCCCGAAAAATCAGCTCTGTCAGTGGTTTCAGTGTGTTTGTCACCAATCTGACTATGGCTGATTTTCTGATGGGTGTGTACATTGCCATAATCGGAGTGGCTGATGAACTGTTCCGTGGTCGGTATCTCCAATACGATGATACCTGGATGAACAGTGTGGCCTGTAAAGTGGCTGGTTTTCTGTCTCTGTTGTCCAGTGAAGTGTCAGCTCTGATCATCTGGCTCATCACGTTGGATCGTTTGATCGTCCTTCGTTTTCCCTTCAGCACTTTTCGTTTTCATAGAATATCAGCAGGTGTGGCTTGCCTTTTAGCTTGGATGATTGGGTGCTGTCTTGCCGCCTTGCCTTTACTTCCAGTGGCATCACACTGGGAGTTTTACAGCCAGACAGGTGTCTGCATTCCACTGCCAGTAACACGGCGACAATTCAGAGGGCGAATATATTCTTTCAGCATATTAATCATCTTTAATTTTGTTTTGTTTTTGTGTATTTCCGCAGGACAATTTTCCATCTACTGGTCAGTGCAAAAAAATGCACTAACAGCCAACTCGACCAAAGTGTCACGTGACCTGACCATAGCTCGGAGATTGATTAGTGTGGCTATAACAGATTTCATGTGCTGGTTTCCCATTGGACTGTGTGGATTATTGTCTGAGACTGGTATTCCAATTCCTGAAGAAATCAATGTGGCCTTGGCTATCTTTGCACTGCCCTTAAACTCTGCTCTCAATCCATTTCTGTACACCTACAACACTTTGGTGGAAAAGCGGAGAAAATCACAAGAAGCAAAACTTTTAAAATGGCTGGAATCTCATGTTGACCTGTTAAGTAGTTGATAAGGTCTGTGGAAGATGGCTCATGTAGTGTGTTTGTACATTGTAGTAGTGTTTTTAGTGGTGGTATATTGCTCCAGAAAACACATGTCACCCATGTGTACAGGATGAGGAAGAACGACGCTTCATTAACACACCTGTGTCTTCAGATTTGCCCTACAGATTTCATGCGATATCTTAAACTATCCTTACAGTCAAAGAGTAAGAAAATATGTATGTGAGATGAACAGGGACACATATGAAATGTTTAGTGTGTATTGCATAATTAATATTAAATAATGAAGGAAAAGGTTTTCAACCATTGCAGGAACAATGGTTCTAGTATGATTGTATAAAACTACTACTGCTATTGATAATGAGAAGACAGACAATAAAATCAGAAGAAATAAATTGCCATCGTAATCATCGTCATCGTCATGATCATCATCATCATAGTCATAAAAATCATAATAACACAAATCTTAATAAATAAACTGTCCATTTAGGAAAGGTGTAAACAAGTGTTTATAATACTTTGTGGAGTAACTTTCATAATGAAGAATCAGAGACCTGTATGTGATGCCTTGGATGGCCAATTCTAAAGAGGCCTTGCCTTGAACTACATTTCAAGGTTCTTACCGCATAGGGAAATTACGAAGATATGTTCAGACAGTTTTCTCTCAGTTTAAATATTGCAACATATTTGACTGAACTGAATGTACAGAACAAAAGAAGTATTTCTAACTGTTGGAGCTTTCCATCTACAATAAAAGTGCTGTTTGACATGATAAATTTTGTTGCCCTAGTGTGTCATCTTTTCAGTCTTTTGAGATATATTTCACATGCGCCATTCTACATTGCATAAACTTAAAATGTGTTTGATTCAAAAGGAAAATATAGAACATTGGGCACAAACTTTATCATGGAAAGTTCCCGAATATTCTCGGCTTTTCCCTAGATTTTCAGCCAATCATAGTCACATTCTCGAACCTTCCCTTCTAAAATATTCTGTAGTTCTAGCCAATCACTGTACAGATTAAATTTGTTTACAATTTCAGGAACCTTCTCGAAAGATCTAAGGTATTCTACGTTTTTCTCGTCAATTCTATATTGTTCCGAAGCATTCTACACATTTCCATACAACGAAATCAAACTTAAACATATATTTTCAGTGTTAGCATAAGCCAAAACAAATATTCTCCATTCATTATCGAGCGAATCACAAACTAATCTTCAAGAGCGAACAGCAGAGAGAGCTGAATCTACAGACACATTTTGACGTCACCTTCTTTTATCGGCATTCGCACTTTCACATTGAGTTTCTCCTTTTTGAAATGTAACATAATGATAGTGGATTTTTCTGACACATCATGAATTCAACACAAAAAAAAACACTAAACGATTGTAAATCTCCTGAGTTTCAATGGATGTAAAGCAGTCTATTAGGGCAGACACACAGAAGACAAAACTGAACATACCAAGTGAAAATACTCGTGATATTCCTGCAGCACTGAAAACAATGTACTCTGTACTGGAAGGAGCATGGTTATGCCATGATATATTTGCACATTTGCACATTTGATACACTACAAAAGTCTTGGTCTGAATGGACAGAGAAGATGGTTATTATTTTCAGGGGGAAAAGTTAAAGGAACAGTTGTTATTGTAGCTAGTATGAAATAAATATGCAAATGATTTTTTTACATTACACTTGTACAGAACGGTTTCTTTTTAACTTGAAGTGAATGGATTCAGATTTTTACCAAGTGATCTATCTATGCCACATTCTATGGATCACTTTCCAGTGTTCAGCACCAATCAGACCAGAGAGTTTAGGGGTGGACAAGGTCAAATACAGCATCATCGCTTCAAGAAACAAGTCTGCAAGACCAGTAAGTTTTTATGTAATCACTGCTACTCATACGTGGGATTAAGAAATGGCGTTTCGCACAGTTCTAGGATGTCTGTTGACAAAAGAGCTAGAGCCTACTGCATGTCATTGGGGGGTACATATGGAATACCGAAATGTGGCAAACAAACTTTACAAGCGCTACAAAATCTAATAAAAATAAAAACATCTCAAAGTACACATCATGTTGGTTTATACCTTGGTGATGTATCAATACATAATATGTACAGGAACAATATAATAAGCCAAGACAGGACGGTTTTTCATCATTATGTAGATGCACAGTCATCCCACGACCGACCTGGTAAGCTTTGTTTCATACGCTCGTTAATTGGTGCTTATTACCACTGTCAAACCAACGTACGACCGCATGATGTTGTACTCTGTGAATTCAGAACAAATACTACTGTGGAGAATTCTCATCATCCAAAACCTGTATCACTGACACCATTGACGAGTACACAGTTATTATCACACACAGAACATCAGTCACTGAAGGCGTGTCCTGGTGATCACGTCACACATAGTTTTCTGTTGTGTGGTTCACAGCAGTTTAATGTCTGTGGTGAATGGCACGCTTCTACTTGTACTTTTGACATCCATATGCCAGAAAAGCAAGGCATATCAAAACATAGAGATCAACAGGTCACTTCGGTCCCTGTGTTTACATGCGATGATGGTGTTACCAAGCTGTCATACACCCTGATATGTGATATCAGAACTGACTGTCCAGATCGGAGTGATGAATCATTCTGTAAACATCCTCCTTGTGTCAGCAAATTTACCTGTGATAACGGTCAGTGTGTGTCCTATGACACTTTATGTGACCGAGTGTTCCATTGCCAGGACGAATCTGATGAACAGAACTGTGGCGAAGTACAACAGGAAGCAATTACAAGGTTTCCATCTCCTGCTCTTATCAATTTTGATGGTATCAGAATTTTCACGTCAACCCCAATGAAAGTAAACGAGTCTTGTCCTGACACCCACTATCGTTGTACTGGTAATAGCGATTGTCTGCCTGTCTATACACGATGCAATGGAATGTATGACTGTATCGACCATGAGGATGAAGAGGGCTGTAAGGACATGGTGTGTCCAGGATTTTTTAGATGCAGAGCTTCTGAAATATGTGTACATGGTGACCACCTGTGTGATGGCTGGTCTCACTGCCCAATGCATGATGATGAAATGTCATGTGGTGTGACCTGTCCGGTGGGATGTGTCTGTCAGGGTCTCACTTTTCGGTGTTTTCAGCCTTTCTCAGCATCACTCTTCCCTGAACTACGGTGTTTGGATGCCACAGGTTCTGGTATGAATCTGTCTGCTGTGAGTAACAATGCCTATCTTATTCATCTCTGTCTTGCCCAGTGTTCTTTGGTTCTCCTGTCTACCACAAAATTGTTAAATGTTAGGTTTGTTTACCTCACTGGCAATAAACTGAAACATGTTAATATGACAGTATTTGTTCATTTGCAAAATCTGCAGGTATTGTCCCTGTCCAAAAACCCTCTCACCTTGTTGTACTCTGATCCGTCATCTGGGACTTTTCAAACTAAAGTAAATGTGATAGATCTGTCACATATCACACTGACTGTATTTGATTCTAAAGTCCTGTCACAGTTTTCGCACTTGCAGACAATTAATTTATCTTATACAACCATTCATACTGTTACAACAGGTGGTTTTAGGTTCACACCAAACTTAGCTGAGATATACATGGATGGTAGCCCTATAAAAACATTTCCATCTGATATATTCAAAGATCTGTTTTCTCTGCGTCACATATCTACACAAAATTATAAACTGTGCTGTAAAGAAATCCTCCCGTATACTTTCGATGATAATTTCTGCTATTCCCCAAAAGACGAAATTTCATCATGTAAAGATTTACTGCGATCAGAAATGTATCGTATATTTCTCTGGTTGATGAGCTGTCTGTCAGTGACTGGTAACGTCGTTTGTTTCTTCACACGTACGTACGCCCGAAAAATCAGCTCTGTCAGTGGTTTCAGTGTGTTTGTCACCAATCTGACTATGGCTGATTTTCTGATGGGTGTGTACATTGCCATAATCGGAGTGGCTGATGAACTGTTCCGTGGTCGGTATCTCCAATACGATGATACCTGGATGAACAGTGTGGCCTGTAAAGTGGCTGGTTTTCTGTCTCTGTTGTCCAGTGAAGTGTCAGCTCTGATCATCTGGCTCATCACGTTGGATCGTTTGATCGTCCTTCGTTTTCCCTTCAGCACTTTTCGTTTTCATAGAATATCAGCAGGTGTGGCTTGCCTTTTAGCTTGGATGATTGGGTGCTGTCTTGCCGCCTTGCCTTTACTTCCAGTGGCATCACACTGGGAGTTTTACAGCCAGACAGGTGTCTGCATTCCACTGCCAGTAACACGGCGACAATTCAGAGGGCGAATATATTCTTTCAGCATATTAATCATCTTTAATTTTGTTTTGTTTTTGTGTATTTCCGCAGGACAATTTTCCATCTACTGGTCAGTGCAAAAAAATGCACTAACAGCCAACTCGACCAAAGTGTCACGTGACCTGACCATAGCTCGGAGATTGATTAGTGTGGCTATAACAGATTTCATGTGCTGGTTTCCCATTGGACTGTGTGGATTATTGTCTGAGACTGGTATTCCAATTCCTGAAGAAATCAATGTGGCCTTGGCTATCTTTGCACTGCCCTTAAACTCTGCTCTCAATCCATTTCTGTACACCTACAACACTTTGGTGGAAAAGCGGAGAAAATCACAAGAAGCAAAACTTTTAAAATGGCTGGAATCTCATGTTGACCTGTTAAGTAGTTGATAAGGTCTGTGGAAGATGGCTCATGTAGTGTGTTTGTACATTGTAGTAGTGTTTTTAGTGGTGGTATATTGCTCCAGAAAACACATGTCACCCATGTGTACAGGATGAGGAAGAACGACGCTTCATTAACACACCTGTGTCTTCAGATTTGCCCTACAGATTTCATGCGATATCTTAAACTATCCTTACAGTCAAAGAGTAAGAAAATATGTATGTGAGATGAACAGGGACACATATGAAATGTTTAGTGTGTATTGCATAATTAATATTAAATAATGAAGGAAAAGGTTTTCAACCATTGCAGGAACAATGGTTCTAGTATGATTGTATAAAACTACTACTGCTATTGATAATGAGAAGACAGACAATAAAATCAGAAGAAATAAATTGCCATCGTAATCATCGTCATCGTCATGATCATCATCATCATAGTCATAAAAATCATAATAACACAAATCTTAATAAATAAACTGTCCATTTAGGAAAGGTGTAAACAAGTGTTTATAATACTTTGTGGAGTAACTTTCATAATGAAGAATCAGAGACCTGTATGTGATGCCTTGGATGGCCAATTCTAAAGAGGCCTTGCCTTGAACTACATTTCAAGGTTCTTACCGCATAGGGAAATTACGAAGATATGTTCAGACAGTTTTCTCTCAGTTTAAATATTGCAACATATTTGACTGAACTGAATGTACAGAACAAAAGAAGTATTTCTAACTGTTGGAGCTTTCCATCTACAATAAAAGTGCTGTTTGACATGATAAATTTTGTTGCCCTAGTGTGTCATCTTTTCAGTCTTTTGAGATATATTTCACATGCGCCATTCTACATTGCATAAACTTAAAATGTGTTTGATTCAAAAGGAAAATATAGAACATTGGGCACAAACTTTATCATGGAAAGTTCCCGAATATTCTCGGCTTTCCCTAGATTTTCAGCCAATCATAGTCACATTCTCGAACCTTCCCTTCTAAAATATTCTGTAGTTCTAGCCAATCACTGTACAGATTAAATTTGTTTACAATTTCAGGAACCTTCTCGAAAGATCTAAGGCACAAACTTCGGTACGGTAATACTTTCAGTTTTGAAGGCACAGATATTATTTTGAAGACATCATTGTATAAATAATCAATGTCACTGTGCTAGGTAATATTATGATCAATAATAACATCCAGTTAATGGTACTTCCCTTATAGATTAAACGGGAGAGGGCGAGCTATCATCTTTGGCATGCTCATTTCGTTTTTGTAAGGTTTCATATCAGTGCATTAGTAGTACACCACATGGAAACGTCATGGCGAGTTTCTTGTAAGCATGTGTTTCTAATCGTTATACACTTTTCCAGTTATGATTAGTGTAGTAGTCAGTGCACATGTGGCAACAAATAGTAAAATTGGAATACGTAAAGTGGCAAGTCATTTATAGAGAGAGAAATTGAAAAGGACCTATAATGCAGCCCTGAGGTACACCAATTGACCCTGGGAGACGATCATCCCTTGACAGGCAGAACACAAGTACAAAGTATGCTAGTCTTGGTCTAAATGGTCAGAGACGTTTGGAACAAATGATCCACGGAAAAATATTGGAAGTTAAATTGAAATAGCTACATATACCTGTTGTACATAGAATTATTGGAACTCATGTTATATTGAAAGAAATGGGACTTGTAAGCAACTTTTGCTATGATTTTTGTTTAGAAATAAAAGACGGTATCGGTAATATATTTTGGAAATGTTTGTATTATAGCAATTCTGGGGTAGGATGAAAGAAATCTGAAAATCATGATGTATTACCTGTGGAAAAATTAGATTGATTAAAAGTTAGTTAATGTTGATGGAAACATGTGTACAAATTCGGTATTTGACTTAAGCGTCCTTCTTAGAAAAATGTACATTTATAAAGGTAAGTATGAAAAGACTGTACCAAATGTAAAATATTAAAAAAAATATCTTGTTACAAAATATCACATGGAAGAATACAATGCAAAACTGACATGAAACTGCACACCTTTAACTCTTTCAGTCTTGTCTGTTTTACAAGAGAAATGCACTCCCAGCCTGGGGGGTTTCGGAGAGGGGAACTGTACAATGAATGCGTACCCCAATAAAACACCTATGTCTCAAAAACTGCTTGATCAAATTCATTGAAGTTTTGTATGCTTACTGATATATACATGTTCTCTTTCATATATAATTTTTAGATCATTTGATGTTTTTAGTCTTAGTTAAAATTTTATGAAAATTTACAAAAACTACAAAAAATCTGATTTTCATTATTTATTTATATTCACAATTAAAGAGGCACACCAAAATCACAATGCACGCAAGTGAACACTTAAGGAGATACTACAAAATGGGTATTATTACTTTGAAATTGTGTTAAATCCCATAATATCCACAATGTCGAAAAAAATCAAGGAAAAAGGAACACTTTTTCTGCAAATTTGGGATACACTCGATTCAGAGGCCCTACCATGAGTTGAGGATGGTGGTGGTAGTGGTAGTGGGGCCAGAGATCGCTCCGACATAATGACAAAAGGAGCCTTCATTCTCATTATCACTGTCACAGTCGCTTTCTTGCCGCACAGTATGTCGGAGAATTCTAGAAGCATCAATATAACACGCCCTCTTGATGTTGATGGTTGATTTTCCACCTCCATTTCATCAATTTCATCAATTTTCGGTTGTTGGGAGGGCTCTTTGTCGAGTGAAGTGCCGATCGATGAAGATACACTCGATTCACAGGCCGTAATGAATATTTATACAAATGAAACCGAAAGTGAATGGGTGTGTGCCCCCGACAATTTGTCGGCCGCAGGAGCTGAGAGGCAATCAGTCACGCCCGACAATTTGTCGGGCGCAGGGCTGAAAGATTTAAAGAAAAATGGCTGCCATACTTATCACTCATAACAACTGAAGCTTTGTTACATCTAATCAAAATATAATACAAATATTGTCGTTGTATGTGGTGGAATGTGTTAGTAGGTCTGATTGTTTACCAAGTTATCTGTATATGCTGACGAATTATTTGTTATTGCTGCTGCTGCTGCAGCTGTTGTTGTTGTGTTGTTGTTGTTGTTGTTGTTGTTACTGGCTTTGATGTTACAGTTTTCATTATTGCTAATCATGTGTTTACGTAGATGGATGGATTTTTGCATTTTAAATATGCATTTACTTTGCATGATTTTAGATTTGTTCTTATGATATAATCACAATCACTCTTTGCTCTTTTGTTTTGTGTCCTGTGCATTATTTGTTTAAAATGAACCAAAGGAAATTTAAAAAAGAAAAAAATATGCTATTCTTTTTAAACCTTTATCAGAATGAACGGCCCATAACATCACTACTTCCATTTCATTCTCCTCTGAAAACCTTTATCAGACTGGATGGTCTGTGATGTAACAAGTTCTATTTCTATCTTTTAAAACCTTCATCAGACAGGACGGCCTCTGACGTCACAAGTTCTATTCTTTCTAATCTTTTAAACCTTTATCAGAATGGATGGCCTGTGACGTGACAAATTCTTTTTCAATCTTTTAAAACCGTCATGAAACTGGATGGCCTGTAATCTCACAAATTCTATTTAAATCTTTTAAAACCGTCAACATAATGGATGGCCTGTGACGTGACAGGTTCTATTCCAATCTTTTAAAAACTTTATGAGACTGGATGGCCTGTGATGTGACGTTCTATTTCAATCTGTTAAAACCTTTATCAGACCTGATGGCCTGTGACGTCACAAGTTGTATTTCAATCTGTTAAAACCTTTATCAGACTGGATGGCCAGTGACGTCACAAGCTGTATTTCAATCATTTAAAACCTTCATCAGACTGGATGGCCTGTGACGTCACAAGTTGTATTCAATCCTTTAAAACCTTTATCAGACTGGATGGCCTGTGACGTCACAAGTTGTATTCAATCCTTTAAAACCTTTATCAGACTGGATGGCCTGTGACGTCACAAGTTGTATTCAATCCTTTAAAACCTTTATCAGACTGGATGGCCTGTGACGTGACAAGTTGTATTCAATCCTTTAAAACCTTTATCAGACTGGATGGCCTGTGACGTGACAAGTTGTATTCAATCCTTTAAAACCTTTATCAGACTGGATGGCCTGTGACGTGACAAGTTGTATTCAATCCTTTAAAACCTTGATCAGACTGGATGGCCTGTGACGTGACAAGTTGTATTCAATCATTTAAAACCTTTATCAGACTGGATGGCCTGTGACGTCACAAGTTGTATTCAATCCTTTAAAACCTTTATCAGACTGGATGGCCTGTGACGTGACAAGTTGTATTCAATCTTTTAAAACCTTTATCAGACTGGATGGCCTGTGACGTCACAAATTGTATTTAATCCTTTAAAACCCTTATCAGACTGGATGCCTGTGACGTCACAAGTTGTATTCAATCCTTAAACCTTTATCAGACTGGATGGCCTTGACGTGACAAGTTGTATTCAATCCTTTAAAACCTTTTATCAGACTGGATGGCCTGTGACGTGACAAGTTGTATTCAATCCTATAAAACCTTTATCAGACTGGATGGCCTGTGACGTGACAAGTTGTATTCAATCTTTTAAAACCTTTATCAAACTGGATGGCCTGTGACGTGACAAGTTGTATTCAATCCTTTAAAACTAATATGAAACTAAATCGCCTGTGTCCTGATTAGCCCTTTTAGCCTGGCTGAGTTTGACTGGGGGGGGGGGGGGTGTCACGTCATATCTGAATACAGGCAACAAATGTGGAAATCAAAAACCATCAGTAAACTTAGTTACTGTCGTTATTGTCATGGTGATCCTTGAGGGAAATCTGAACGAAATTGCTTCATATTGAATCCTGATGACAACAAAAGACTACATTCTTCGTGTCATTATGTGAAGAGTGGCATGAGGAATGTAAAAGACTGTTTCAGGTGAGGTGAATTCTCCTGAATCGAAGCTCACAGATGGATAAGGATATAAAATGGCATGGAAGAAGGAAAGGACAAGGAGAAAGATGGGCACAGTGTACATGTAAATGATGTGAGTAATGAAAACATATGGTCGGATCCATGTCAATGTCAATATCTTGTTTTACAGAAAGTCTTCAGATGCTCACTCTTGAAGTCAGCCTGAAGAAGTCTGAAATTTTCTATCAGCCCTTGCCTGGGAAGAGTATCACGCTTCAAGTATTTCCATCAGACAAACAGAACTGGAAACAGTACATCGGTTCAGCTACTTGGAGTGTGATGTCCTCTGAGGCCAAGACTGATGAAGAAGTGGACAACAGACTGTCCAAGGCAAACAGCATCTTCGGCAAACTTTTCACACGTGTCTGGAATACTAACCGCTACAAGGAAGATACAGATCAGCGTCTACAAAACTTTGGCACTCACAACTCTCCTACGTGGGTCAAATCCTGGTAACCGACTGTCAGAACCTGCATTGTCGTCACACCATCCTCAACATTTACTGGAGTGACTTCATTACCGCAAAAATGTCCTCACGGTGACATACATCACCAGAATTGAGGCCACAGTCCTCAGGGTTAAATTACAATGGACAGGGTGCTTGTACCTCCCAGTTCTTGAAGTTTCATTTGCAAAGCCAAGCCAAACATTTTTCAGGCCTTTCTGGGCATTTAGGTCGAATATTTCTTTCCATCTGTTATTATTTACAGGGAAAAAAGTTAAAGGAACAGTTGTTATTGTCACTAGCATAAAACAAATACGCAAATGACATTTTACATTGCATTTGTATAGAACGGTTTCTTTTTAACTTGAAATGAATACTTTCACTATTTTCCCAAGTGATCTATTTATGCTACAATTATAAATCGATGGAAGGCAACGGGAAACCACTATCGTATTCTCCCTAAAAAAAATTATGGACAGACAGAAAAAGAAAAATGAAGATAACGACGTAAATGGAGCACCCTCGTCTGGTAGGCACCGTCATGCTGTGCAGGTGACACCAGACCGTCAGCAAGCTACTGAGACCAAACTCAAACTCAAAGATATCACAATTGCAACGTGGAACATCAGAACATTGTTGCAAAAGGTTAAATTAGACAAATATCAAAATGGAGACAGAAAGGCTTAACATTAGTATTTTAAGACTAAAGGAAGTGAGATGGAAAGGGGGCAGGCATGATAACATCATGAGAGTATACAGTAATATGCTCTGGTGGAAACTCACATGAAAGAGGAGTGGGCATTGCAATGGACAGGGACAAATCAAAAGCAGTTAAGGGATACTGGGCTGTGTCCGACAGTCTTGCTGGTCAAATTGGAAGGCAGACCATTGACACACCTGTGTCTTCAGACCTACTCTACAGATTTCACGCGATATCTTAAACTATCCTTACAGTCATCATCATTCATGACACGTTTCTTCCATCCTTCTCTGTCAGACATTGCAGTAGGTAGTTCATCATACTGACAGCCCGTACCATCCATCAGTTGGTCGATGAAGGTCTTCTTTGGACGTCCTGGTCTTTGTTTGCCGTGGCTGGGTCTCCATAGTAGAACATCCCCCACCAGTTCTTCTTTGCTACACCAACAGTGTCCCGCGAAGCGCAGTCTTTGTTGACGTATTGATTTACTGATTGGTGGGATCTTACCGTATAGCTGTTTGTTAGTTGGATGTTCTCTCCAGGATTTGTTCAGGGCTGCACACAGCATTCGTGTGTATGCTCCATTAATCTGCTTCTCCAATGTCGTTGTTAGGGTCCAAGAAATCGAGCCATATGTAAGAACGGACTCCACTGCTGCTCGGAAGAAGTTCCTTTTCAGGTTGTCTGATAGATTGGATTTCCAGATTTTGTCCAGTTGATTTAGTGCGCCCCAGGCATTTCCGAGTCTGGTATTGACATCTTGTTCTGTGAAGTCAAAGTAGCTGCCAAGGTATTTAAAGTCTTGAACTTGTTTGATCGTATCTCCATTGAGACTTCTCATATCTTCTGATGCGTCTTGATTCAGACAGATGAGCTCTGTTTTGTTCGCCTTGAGGTGGAGCCCGATCTCCATTGCTGTTCTTTCGACATTGTGAAGGAGAGATGTTGCATCGTTTAGGAGGTCTGCGAGAACAGCCAGGTCATCAGCGTAATCCGCATCTGTTATCTTTACCGCAGGGTAGCGTCTGCTCTTCTGTTCTGTGAGGGTAAAGCCGAGTTTTTTGTTCTTATCCACTGCTTTCCTCAGCACATAATCGAGACAGATCATGAAAATGTAGGTGGCAAGTCAAATAGTAAGAAAATATGTATGTGAGATGAACAGGGACACATATGAAATGCATAGTGTGTATTGAATAATTAATATCAAATAATGAAGAAAAAGGTTTTCAACCATTGCGGTAACAATGGTTCGAGTATGATTATATAAAACTACTACTGCTATTGATAATGAGAGGACAGACAATAAAATCAAAAGAAATAAATTATCATCGTAATCATCGTCATCGTCATGATCAGCATAATCATAATCATAAAAATCATAATGATACAAATTTTAATAAATAAACTGTCCATTTAGGAAAGGTGTAAACAAATGTTTTAATACTTTGTAGAGTAACTTTCATAATGAAGAATCAGGGAATTATTATTGACCTAGACGTGTATGTGATATCTTGGAAGGCCAATTCTAAAGACACCTTGCCTTGAACTACATTCAATGTTCTTACCACTTAGGGAAATAACGAAGATATGTTCAGACAGTTTTCACTCAGTTTAAACATTGCGATATATTTTACTGAACTGAACGTACAGAACAAACGAAGTATTTCTAACTGTTGGAGCTTTCCATCTACAATGAAAGTGCTGTTTGACATGATAAACTTGGTGCTCTAGTCTGTCATCTTTTCAGTCTTTTGAGATATATTTCACATGCACCATTCTACACTGCATAAACTTAAAATGTGTTTGATTCAACAGGAGAATATAGAACATTGGGCACAAACTTCAGTATGGTAGAAGTTTCAGTTTTGAAGGGATAGATATTATTTTGAAGACATCATTGTTTAAATAATCAATATCACTTTACTAGGTAATATTATGATCATAATAACGCCCAGTTCATGATGTTCAGATGCTTGTGTAATGGCACTTCCCCTATAGATTAAATGGGAGAGGGCGAGCAATCATCTTTGGCATGCGCATTTGGTTTTTGTAAGGTTTCATATCAGTGCATTAGTAGTACACCACATGGAAACTTCATGTCGACTTTCTTGTAAGCATGTGTTTCTAATCATTATACACTTTTCCAATTATAGACAGGGCATTAGTCAGTGAACATGTGGCAGCAAATAGTAAAATTAGAATATATAAATGGCAAGTCATTTATATAAAGAGAAATGGAAAAGGATCTACAATGCAGCCCTGAGGTACACCAATTGACCCTGAGAGAGGATGATCCCTTGACAGGCAGAACACAATTACAAAGTATGTTAGCTGACTTTGCTTAGGTTTAGGTCAACAATCTGTGACCACTATCAATGCAATCTGTCAACACTGGGGGATGATAGTTGGTGTTGTAAACATACAGCGTCATTTGCCAGTGCTGATCGATGTCACTAAGTTTCCATTAAATGACAAAACTTTGTCAGTTGTCAGTGTTGACTGACGTCAATAGGTTTACATTACGTGGCAAAGGTCAGTTGTCAGTGTTGACTGACGTCAATAGGTTTACATTACGTGACAAAGGTCAGTTGTCAGTGTTGACTGATGTCAAGAGGTTTACATTGCGTGACAAAGGCCAGCTGTCAGTGTTGACTGACGCCAATAGGTATATATTACGTGACAAAGGTCATTTAACAGTGTTGATTGACGCCAATAGGTTTACATTACGTGACAAAGGGCAGTTGTCAGTGTTGACTGACGCCAATAGGTTTACATTACGTGACAAAGGTCAGTTAACAGTGTTGACTGACGCCAATAGGTTTACATTACGTGACAAAGGTCAGTTGTCAGCGTTGACTGACGCCAATAGGTTTACATTACGTGACAAAGGTCAGTTGTCAGTGTTGACTAATGTCAATAGGTTTGTATTACGTGACAAAGGTCAGTTGTCAGTGTTGACGGACGCCAATAGGTTTACATTACGTGACAAAGATCAGTTGTCAGTGTTGACTGACGCCAATAGGTTTACATTACGTGACAAAGGTCAGTTGTCAGTGTTGACTGATGTCAATAGGTTTGTATTACGTGACAAAGGTCAGTTGTCAGAGTTGACTGACGCCAATAGGTTTACATTACGTGACAAAGGTCAGTTGTCAGAGTTGACTGACGCCAATAGGTTTACATTACGTGACAAAGGTCAGTTGTCAGTGTTGACTGACGCCAATAGGTTTACATTACGTGACAAAGGTCAGTTGTCAGAGTTGACTGACGCCAATAGGTTTACATTACGTGACAAAGGTCAGTTAACATTGTTGACTGATGTCAATAGGTTTACATTACGTGACAAAGGTCAGTTGTCAGAGTTGACTGACGCCAATAGGTTTACATTACGTGACAAAGGTCAGTTAACAGTGTTAACTGATGTCAATAGGTTTACATTACGTGACAAAGGTCAGTTGTCAGTGCTGACTGACGCCAATAGGTTTACATTACGTGACAAAGGTCAGTTGTCAGTGTTGACTGATGTCAATAGGTTTACATTACGTGACAAAGGTCAGTTGTCAGTGTTGACGGACGCCAATAGGTTTACATTACGTGACAGAGTTCAGTTGTCAGGACATTTTGTGCCTGTCTTCTTGTTTTGTGAATTCAATATGTGTTCTTGTTCTACAGTCAGGTGTTTCTGTTTTCTGTTTGCCTGATCGCTGGTGGTTTTGATGATTCACATCTGGTTTTACGTACGTCCAACTGAACAAATGAAGAGCGGAAAACAATAACAGCAAGTGATGTTACCTCAAATATGAGAAAAAAGGTTGAAAAGAAAAGAAAAAGACACTTAAAAAAAACTAAAGGAGAAATAGAAATAAAACGAAATCTGAACTCCTGTGTGAGAGGGAAGTAGGAGCATTTTATACTTATATTTCCTTTAAAACTGATTGTCAATTTTCAAACCTTAAGGTAACCATAATGATTTAGACTTATCTGTAAGTATGTTCGACAGTCACAATGTGTGTTTGTGTGTGTGTGTGTGTGTGTGTGTGTGTGTGTGTGTGTGTGTGTGTGTGTGTGTGTGCGTGCGTGCGTGCGTGCGTGTGTGTGTGTGTGTGTGTGTGTGTGTGTGCAACTAGACTGAATGACACAAGGATTCAGCGTTTTTTTTATGTGTTTATATGACTGTTTGCACGCTGCTCATCATCTGTAAGGCTTAACATTCCCCAATATGTTGCTAATGAGTGATAGCTAAGTGGTAAAGACATTCATCCAAAGGGTGAGTTTGCCTAGCAACCTGACCACGCATGATGTGCGGGTTCCATTCCCGGAGAAGGACAAATTTCTGTTAAAAAATGGCGACAGCAGAAGGGCATCCAGGAGTTACGACCTGGATGCAGCACGGCCCCTCAGAGTGTCAGGAGTTAAGGGCCGAAACACTTGCATGACGGGGGTTTCTCTTCTGAAGACCTTCTGCTGTCCAGCTGTCCCCAGAGTTTCTTACTACGTAATCTGTACTTGTATTGATTTCTTGTTTCTGGACTTTCTATTTCATCGCTCGACAAGTAACTGGAAGACGTTTTGTTGTTGAGGTGTTTCATTTATTTGTTTTTATGTTGTCTGTTTTCATTTGTTTGTTTTTATGCTGTTTTCATTTGTTTTTTTTATGCTGTCTGTTTTCCTTTGTTTTTTTTATGCTGTCTGTTTTCATTTGTTTGTTTTTATGCTGTCTGTTTTCATTTGTTTTTATGCTGTCTGTTTTCATTTGTTTGTTTTTATGCTGTCTGTTTTCATTTGTTTTTATGCTGTCTGTTTTCATTTGTTTGTTTTTATGCTGTCTGTTTTCATTTGTTTGTTTTAAGTTGTTTTCATTTGTTTGTTCTATGCTGTCTGTTTTCATTTGTTTGTTTTAAGCTGTCTGTTTTCATTTGTTTGTTTTTATGCTGTCTGTTTTCATTTGTTTGTTTTTATGCTGTCTGTTTTCATTTGTCTGTTTTAAGTTGTTTTCATTTGTTTGTTTTTATGCTGTCTGTTTTCATTTGTTTGTTTTTATGCTGTCTGTTTTCATTTGTTTGTTTTTATGCTGTCTGTTTTCATTTGTCTGTTTTAAGTTGTTTTCATTTGTTTGTTCTATGCTGTCTGTTTTCATTTGTTTGTTTTTATGCTGTCTGTTTTCATTTGTTTGTTTTAAGCTGTCTGTTTTCATTTGTTTGTTTTTATGCTGTCTGTTTTCATTTGTCTGTTTTAAGCTGTCTGTTTTCATTTGTTTTTTTTATGCTGTCTGTTTTCATTTGTTTGTTTTTATGCTGTCTGTTTTCATTTGTTTGTTTTTATGCTGTCTGTTTTCATTTGTTTGTTCTATGCTGTTTTCATTTGTCTGTTTTATGCTGTTTTCATTTGTCTGTTTTATGCTGTTTTCATTTGTCTGTTTTAAGCTGTCTGTTTTCATTTGTTTTTTTATGCTGTCTGTTTTCATTTGTTTGTTTTATGCTGTCTGTTTTCATTTGTTTGTTCTATGCTGTCTGTTTTCATTTGTTTGTTTTATGCTGTCTGTTTTCATTTGTCTGTTTTATGCTGTTTTCATTTGTCTGTTTTATGCTGTCTGTTTTCATTTGTTTGTTCTATGCTGTCTGTTTTCATTTGTTTGTTTTATGCTGTCTGTTTTCATTTGTCTGTTTTATGCTGTTTTCATTTGTTTGTTCTATGCTGTCTGTTTTCATTTGTTTGTTCTATGCTGTCTGTTGTCATTTGTTTGTTTTAAGCTGTCTGTTTTCATTTGTCTGTTTTATGCTGTTTTCATTTGTTTGTTCTATGCTATCTGTTTTCATTTGTTTGTTCTATGCTGTCTGTTTTCATTTGTCTGTTTTATGCTGTTTTCATTTGTCTGTTTTATGCTGTTTTCATTTGTCTGTTTTAAGCTGTCTGTTTTCATTTGTTTGTTCTATGCTGTCTGTTTTTATTTGTTTTTATGCTGTCTGTTTTCATTTGTCTGTTTTATGCTGTCTGTTTTCATTTGTTTTTATGCTGTCTGTTTTCATTTGTTTTTTATGCTGTTTGTTTTCGCTTGTTTGTTTTTATGCTGGTATCTGTTTTCATTTGTGTGTCTGTATGCTGTCTGTTTTCATTTGTTTGTTTTTATGCTGTCTGTTTTCATTTGTTTTTATGCTGTCTGTTTTCATTTGTTTTTATGCTGTCTGTTTTCATTTGTTTTTATGCTGTCTGTTTTCATTTGTTTGTTTTTATTCTGTCTATTAGCCTGTAGCATCATGGACGTGGTGGACAGAGACAGCTGACAGCAGCAAGATGGAAACCATGAATGAGAGAAATGCTGTGTGATGTCCAGTCACTTTCACCTTTGATCTATATCTCCTTTGTTCCGCCCCTCCTTTAAAATCCACATATCGTTTTATTGAGTGGTTGTTGAGTCACCTTGTGGGGCTGCATTCTGATCAGATGATCAAACCTCTTTCATTCTCTGTTGATGGGTAAGATGCTTGACCCTTACTGCACATATCATTTCATCGACTTTTGTGTTTTGCATCATTTTGCGTCTGGTCCTGTTGACACTTCTTTTCCAACAATGCATCTTACCTGTGATAAGTGTGTGCTTCAAGATCCACGTCTGGCATGAATGTGTTAGTGTGAAGATGAAAATGGATTTGATACCTGGAAGTCGACATGGC
>JAPXFY010000032.1:25984355-25999355 GCA_030674185.1 Monoplex corrugatus
AATCAAGATTGTTATTTCTATATGTCGTAAGTAAGATAGGACATTCAAAGAGTAGATGGTGGACTGATAATGTTTTTGAACAAATACATACAATCTGTGTATATTTCGTTTTCCAAGAGTTAAGCCTTAGTTTGTATATCAAGGACGCTAGCTGTCTGGGGCAGTAAGGTATCAGGCTATGGGTATTGGAGAAATTTGTATAAACTGAACGTTCTAACACAGAACCAAGTTCATGAACTGAAAGTCGTATATTAGGGCATGTTACGGTATTGGCATTTTTGGATGCTCCGTTTCTTGCTAACTGGTCTGAAACTTCATTCCAATGAAGTTCGCAATGTGACGGAACCCAGCAAAAATTTATACCAACACCACTGGATGAAATACAATGTATCAAATGTTTGATTTCAAAGATAATGTCATTTCGTATTACATGTTCTGCTTGTTTCAAGCTACGTAACACAGATTTAGAATCAATACACAATAGTATATCGCAGATATCGTATGAGAGGCTATTGATACAGGTAAGAGCCATCAATATCGCATATAATTCTGATGTAAAAATAGAGCAGCCTTTACCTATGTAAAAAGATTTTTGTACCTTTAAGACAGGAATGACGAATCCAGCTCCGCTATCAGATGTATCTAAAACTGACCCGTCTGTGTAACATTTTAGGTGATTAAAATAACAAGTGGCTAGATGAGATTTGACTTCTGATACTAGAATATTTCTTTCTTCTTTTTTATTAAGATTTATATAGTCTATGTCAAAGTTGGCATTTTCAAGTTCCCATGGAGGTATGGATGGAATAAGTGGCATTACTGGAATGTTACTTACATCAATATTGTTTTAGCTTAGGAGAACATCTGCAAAATTTCGAATAGGTTGAAGAGTATGCACCTTTCGAGCTTTGTGAGGATAGTCAGTTTCTGACGTGTATAGTAATTCATCCTTAACTGAGTTCTTTACAGCCAGAGCTCTAATAACATACTTTGTCACCGCTAATTCACGTTGATCTGTAAGGGGTAAAATGTTACTTTCTTTATAAGACTTCATTGTGTTTGTATGAACGGGCACACCGAGAACCAATTTAATAGCTTTGCTGTCTACACTCTATAATTTTTTTAAGAGTGTAGTCGAAGCAGTAAAATAGACCTCTTGTTCATAGAGCAGTTTCGATCGAACCAAAGAAATCGCTAAGTGTAACATAGCTTGTGTGTCTTGGCTCCAGGACTGTCTGTTGATTATTTTTAAGAAATTGAGTCTTTTGTTTGCTTTTGTAATTAAATATTCTATATGGTGTCTCCAATTCAATTTTCGTGTTAAGTACACTCCAAGAAATTTAATGGTGGGCTTATAAACAAGCGGATTACTATCCAGTAATAATGTAGGGAGAGTTTTAGGATTTTCTCCATTGTTGAAAAGCATAAGATAAATCTGTTCACTCGATAACTCCAGACCATTGTCTTTCATGTAATTACTCAGGTTATCAAGATCACATTGGTAGAGCTTTTGTACATGGGTGATTGTTCGTTTGTTTGTATTTTTTCGAAGAGTGGTATTCATCCAGATGGCAATATCATCTGCATACTGTACGACATTAGTGTTCTTCGACAAATATTTTGGTAAATCATAAAGAAGTATATTGAACAGGATGGGGGCTATGATTGACCCCTGAGGGATCCCCATGTCTATGTCTTTAAATGAAGAGTATATAGTCCCTAATCTTACACATATTGATCTACAGGATAAAAAGTCTTTAATGTAATAATACATTTTACCTGTTACACCAATGCTCTTTAATTTATAAAGCAGTCTTGAATGCCACACAGTGTCGTAAGCCTTCTTCACATCAAAAAACGTAGCCAAAGTGCTTTTTCTACGAGAAAATTGCTTTTTGATTTGACTTGTAAGTTTTACTAAATGATCTGTTGTACATCGCCCTTTCCTAAATCCTGCCTGATGAGGTGGAATAATATCATTTCTTTCACAATAATGGAACAAACGCTTGAGGATAATCTTTTCCATCAGTTTCCCGATATGAGAAGTTAAAGCTATTGGTCTGTAACGGTCAATAAGTGACCTTGATTTGCCTTCCTTAATGATGGGAATTATCACGGACTTCTTCCAGAGTTTTGGAAGAGCTCCATTAAACCAACATTTTTGGATTGTTTGATTGTATCTCCATTGAGACTTTTCATGCCTTCTGATGCATCTTGGTTCAGACAGATGAACTCTGTTTTGTTCGCATTGAGGTGGAGCCCGATCTCCATTGCTGTTCTTTCGACACTGTGAGGGAGAGATAACAGATGCGGATTACGCTGATGACCTGGCTGTTCTCGCAGACCTTCTAAAGGATGCATCATACATACATATAATTTTTTTAAAGTTCTTTTCAATTCTATCTGCATATGGATCATCTTTACATGCTATAATTTGTTCAAAAATGTCAGTTACTGATTGCATTTCTCCAGGGTTGATATCTTTCTAAAACAGTTTTAGATAGTATGTCATTAATCATATTCATGTAAGTCATGGATATCTTTCTAAAACATAGTTTTAGATAGTATGTCGTTAATCATATTCATGTAAGTCATGGATGTTCTTGCACGTTCTTTCAATACTTTATTATCTTACACATTTCAGTTGAAATACTAATAATGTAATAAAGTGGTAACCAGCACTGCAAGTTTCTGTGTCTCTCAGGCCTGGTTGATGCCAGGATATGTTGTGAAAGGAAAACATTGAGTATAGACATGTCACACAGTCTCAGTCCAGAATGGAACTCCATCACATCATCAATCTATTGTCACATCATGCCGTTGTGAAAGATGGTTGTCAGTTCTGTGACCCTTCATGTCCTGGTGTGATTGTGACCTCATGTACAGTTTCCTCTGCCCCTTCCATGTCTGAGGACACTTCATGTTACAGTCTTTGGGGTTGGTGGTTCCTACAGCTATCGTTGAAGGGAAGTGGTGGTGATCTTATCAGAGGGTTAGTCACAGGATCCGATTCTATAACTGAGTGATTACTATCGTTAGTGCAGAGTTGTTATGTGGTGTGTTAAGTACATGGGTCAGACAAGACGTGCCAAATTCCACCACAGAGACCCTGGATCAGTGTAGAGTCTGTTTTAATGGCTGACTTTGTAGCAACTTAATATCACTGGTTTCTACAGAATTCTTGGCACTTGTACTAAAGGCTAGGCAAACTTGTGTTGGTGAAATATATACATATATATATATATATATATACATATATATATATATATATAATATATATATATATATATGGAGAGAGAGAGAGAGAGAGGAGAGAGAGAGAGAGAGAGAGAGAGAGAAAGACCATGTAAGTCCTGTTACTCGCATATCACTTCAGGTTACAGTGGATACGGTCTTTTCAACAGACACAGACGTTTTGTTGGGGGTATCCTTGGTAATCTTTCTCCTCAGCAGACTGTGGACAGTCTGTCTGTATCGGGAGCCCATGGTGTAGTAGATCACGATGTTAAAAGCAGCATTAACATAGGAGAGGCTGTTGCATATTCTCGCTCCTGAAAGGAAAAAATTGTGATATCGTCGTCCTGCGTTCATCTCTGGCACAATCATCACGGATACGCTGAAACAAAGAGTAAACAAATGTTACTTGTAGTGAATGGAGGCCAAGCAATAGTAGGAAGATTTCAACTGTATGCATTTGTTTTTCTTTGTCTTGTCTATTCACATGTATGCTTTTAGACAACCAAATTACCTAAAGATGCAATGTAACGTTTAAACGGTAATAATACATTAAATGCAAAACTAAAATCACAGTAACATAAAACAATCAAATATAAAGATATAAAGAAAATTGTGTTAAGTGCTGCATATTAAATTAAATTAACCGTATGGCAGTTTGCAAATATACAAGATCAATTCAGCGTCTCTGTTATTTAAGTTCATAAACAACGGAAGGAAGTATGGTTTCATTTGAGCAGGATAACATATCGTGCATTGATATATAGTCATTATGTATGGTATAAATATTTAACTCGTCTAAATAAAGTGAATTTAAAGATAAACTGTGAGATAATGTAGTTTCCATTCTTTTAAGAGATGGCTTTAGTTTTCCTTGAATAGAGTCTCCTTTCTTTGAAACAAGAAACATGTTTTTGATTTTAATGTTGTGTTAATTTCTTGTTTTAAAGGAAATTCCTCTCTCTCTCTCTCTCTCTCTCTCTCTCTCTCTCTCTCTCTCTCTCTCTCTCTCTCTCTCCACACACACACACACACACACACACACACACACACACACACAACTCTGTGTGTGTGTGTGTTGTGTGTTGTGTGTGTGTGTGTGTGTGTGTGTGTGTGTGTGTGTGTGTGTGTGTGTGTGTGTGTGTGTGTGTGTGTGTGTGTGTGGTTTTGTGCTGTTTTCTTAGGACTGATAGAGAGTTGCATCATTGCATCATAATACTGAGCAAGAAGCAATCTGAAGAATCATGCCGTCGATACAACTGGATGTTAGAGCGAGATGTGGCACGTTCCAGTCAGTGTACATCTCATTTATGTTGAAGAGGGCCAACAAGAAAGTCACCATGAGAGTTGCCATCACGACAGCAAAAAGTCGACTAGAGGTGTTATAGTAGGATAACTCCTCTCGCTGACGTTCTGGGGAGGATGTTTGCTTCAATGCGGTGACATGGAACAGAATCCCGGTCCTTCACCTTCCAGAGCGGACAGTACACGGCAGACCAGGCTGACTAGTGTTGGACGCTGGACCAGCATGACAGCACAGATGGACAGTGGTGCCCAGACGACTCCTCTTCCCCCTCCTTCTCAGGAACCAATTCTGGCAGACGTGGTGGGGATGCTCAGTGTTCTGACCTCCCACATGAATGACATGAACGCCAATATGAACAGTGAGTTCTGTCAATTAGAAAACAGTGTAAAGGAACTTGGCGAACAATATGTGACACTGCAGAGTGGGGTCAAATATTTGAGGGAAGAGGTGGAATTTCTTAGAAACGAAAATGAAGAATTGATGAAAACTAATTCTGTGTTACTAGCAAAAGTAGATGAACTGGAGAGGAAAGCAGATGATCTTCAGGGCAGTTCAAAAAAGAATAATCTTATTTTTCATGGGATAAATAGAGGGCAGAATGAAACAAACAAACAAAAATGTGAAGGTAAAATACAGGACCTCAACACTGACAATTTGGAGATAGCAGGTGTCATACAATTTAATCGTGTTCATAAATTGAATGCAAAACCTGACTCTCCAATAATTGCACGTTGTTGTTTCTACGAAGATAAAGTCCAAATTCTGAAATGTAAAAGAAAACTGAAAGGATCCAATGGGTTTTTTTTGTGGGGGAAGACTTTTCTACATATGTAAGGGAAATTAGAAGTGAACTGAAACCCCATCTAAACACAGCACGCAAGGATGGAAAAAGAGGACCTTCTACCTTTTGCTGTCTCCCTAGAGTTTCTTCTTAATACACACACACACACACACACACACATATATATTATATATATATATATATATGTGTGTGTGTGTGTGTGTGTGTGTGTGTGTGTGTGTGTGTGTGTGTGTGTGTGTGTATGTATTTATACATATACATATATATGTACATGTAAATATATATATATATATTATATATATATATATATATATATATATATATTAGGTATATGTGTGTGTGTTTATACACAGACCTATAATTGAGTGTGTGTGTGTGTGTGTGTATGTGTGTGTGTGTGTGTGTGTGTGTGTGTGTGTGTGTGTATGTGTGTGTGTGTGTGTGTGTGTGTGTGTGTGTATGTGTGTGTGTGTGTGTGTGTGTGCGTTGGTATATATAGCTCTAGTGTGTAAAGAAATTATGTACATGAAACATTCGAGTTTGATTAAGTGATTATGGTGTTGTAGACTTACGAATTTCTAGTCTTTTAGTGTATATCCGTCACTCAGTTCAAAACGCACAAGTACTGAAACATGTTGATTTATTATTGATATCATTAATATTGTCATGAATGAAGATGAAGATGATGTTGATGATGATTATTGCTATCGCTGTCATCTGTATTCTCATCATCGCTATCATCATTAATGTATTACCGGTAGTAGGCCAAATGTCCCCTCGAAAACCCTTCAATTACACAAACCACGGCTTTCCACAAAACAAAGTATACAAAATTCTGAAGCAGTTAGACAAGTGAGTCGCTTCATGTAAGATGCGTTTCCAACCAAAGAAATCCAGGAATCTCTCACTACGGAACAGAAAAGTAGTAAAACTGTAAAGCCTGCTATAGCCAACCAAGCCACTCCAACAGTAATAAAAGAACCATTAAGGAGCATTAGACTCAATGTTGATGGAAAAGATCTACGAATAATCAGAAATATGTACTGGGAGCAAACAGCTGCAATAAGAATAGAAAACAATGTAAGCTCTTTCCAAAATATCAAAAGAGGAGTCAGACAGAACAAGATTGAGGCAGCCGACATGTGGTTTCTAAGAAGAATGTTGAGAGTTCTATGGACAGCAAAGAAACAAGCGAGACAGTCTTGATGGAGGCAGACACAAATAGATCACTCATAAGGAAGATTAGGAAAAGACAGGCAACATTTATAGGCCATTTTATGAGGAAGGGGGATTTGGAGCACCTGGTCACAACTGGAAAGCTGGAGGGAAAGAGAGCACCAGGTAGACCCAGGGAGAAAATGCTGGACGGACTCGCAGAGTGGCTGGGGACGAGGAGGGTGGGGGAGATGCTTGGGGCAACGAGAGATAGAGACAGATGGAAGTCCATGAACTCCAACGCCATGTGGCAGGGCACCTGATGATGATGATGAGACGGTGGTATGATGATTCCCTGAAAGATACAAACAGGGACGACGAATTTAAGCAAATAGCAGAAGGAAGCCTACAAACAGACCAGTGTGACGTCCTTGGCAAATGTAAAGTCTGATGCCTACAGTTCATGCTGATTCCAAAGACTGACTGGCCTCTACTGGTATATCATGTCGGTACTACCATAGTGGGCTCAATAGAGGCAAATATTAAAAAATACAACAAGTAAATGGATTGTGTCCCCACCAGGTCTTACAGACGATGTGCTCTAGCTGAAGCTACCTCTAAATCATCGTCAAGGAGTAAAAGACAAGAAAGGTTAGGCATCTGAGCATGCCTGGTCACTCGGGAGATATGGTCATGAGATCACTCTCACCCAAGCTAAGGAAGGACTGAAAATGTAAAGTCTGAAAGGCAGTGCATGCAGCAAAAGAAAGCCCCATGGTCAGATAAATAACATGTCACACAGAAACCAACAGAGAGGGACTGAAATCCACAAAAATGGAAAGTGATCAAAGGCCAAACGAAAAGCAATTAGGGATATGATAACACAAAATATTAATGAAATAAGAAGATGAAGACGCAAAAAAAGATCAGAGGGCAGCTAAGCAAGGCCAACATGGGGAATGTGCACTCCAAAGATGTCAGAAGTGGAATGATACGTGGCAGGCATAATGTAACACCTCTCAGGATCAGTTTAAGCCTCACATCTGTACATGACCTCCTGCCCTCAAATACAAATCTGGTGAAATGGGGGAATCATTTGACTCTGCGTGTCTGCTCTGCCAAGGCAAACGTACAGTGGAGCACGTCCTGAGCTCATGCAAAGTAGTGCTAATCCAGGGAAGTACACATGAAGGCACAATTAAGTGCTTCAAGAGATTGCAAAACCAATCAATACTGGCTAAGACAAAAAACATGCCATCAAAACCTCTTACAACTTCTACATGTCAAGAGGCAGCAACGTGTGGCCTGAAAAAGCTGTGATATACAGAGCATGAAAGTAGTCTGTTGGTTGGAACGCGAGCAGGCAACTATGAGTGCTTATCTTCAACAATGGGAAAAAAATCCTCAAATCCTTCACAAGTGTCATTCATCACAAAATTTTGGAATGGAGAAAGTCCATATCTACAAGTTTAAAAACATGCCAATTCCTCTAGCAACTTGAGGAAATCCAGCTTTCAAGCCAAAAGCCTTGTTTGGACTTACGCTCTCTCTATCTGGCAGTATCACTCGAGCGTCACAAAAGCAACACATGTGAACATACCTCCTACAGTCTGGTCTATTCTAGTAGAGCTGGCTCAATTGCTTCGTATATCACATTAACATTCAACCAAATGAAAAGTACAACCATTTTACCACATGATGATAACATCTTATTTTACGGAATTTGAGAGGGGGTCACCTCTGAAGAAATTGGTAATTCATTCTACAAATAAGTTTGTAAGCATCAAAATTATTTTATCTTTGTGAACTTAATAATTCAGATTTTTAATAGCCAAACTAAACACGAGGTTTCAGGGTTCACTCCCTATAAAGGCCTTGACTTTTCTCCTCATTTTGACTGGAAAATCGAACTGAACGTCTTGTCCTCCACAAGGTGACACAAAACGAGTTGGACCTGTGTACCTTCTGGCTGTGCACGCTAAAGATCCCATTGCAGTTGAAAGTCGCGACGAGCAGGGCATTGCCCAGCTGCCTTGGTATAAAACATTGAACAGCTATGTTGATTTCCCAGGCCCCACACCTTGAAAACCAATTAGCCTTGTTGCTTTTCTGAAGTCTTGGCAAGAAAAAAGTGAATATGACGATGAATTTGAAGCAAGGGATAGGGGATGGGCGTTGCTGTCATGGTGCTGACCCTGGGAAACGTTGAGTCTGTACCACCTCACTCTCCTATACAAGCCCAGGGTTATGGAACTATCTAGATAGGACCCCAGGATCTGGCCAGCCCATGGGCTTATGTGCAGCCTTGAGGCGTTTGTCATGATCATTCTGGATCTTCTCCACCACATAGCACCTGTGACGTTAGTGCATATGGAAATCATTCTGAGCATAGAGACGTCATCTTGAGCAATTGAAACTAAAACTGAAATACTACTACTACTACTACTACTACTTTTACTACTACTACTACTACTACTGCTAGTAGTAGTAGTAGTAGTATCATCATCATTACTTATATTATTATGGCTAGTCTTACCTGAATAAATTCAATGGTAGAGCACAGGCAATAAAAAAGATGGAGTTTCCAACCAACATCCGGGTCAAAGCAATGTCTCGTGCAGACACACCACCACTGCTGGAGGACATACCTGCCCGCCACTCAGCAGCCTGACGTAGTTTGACTACTGTTACGACAGTTGTAGATAACACCGCCACAATCACCACCCAAGAAATCCCCATGGCATACACAACAGTGTCTAACATGTCCACCAACTGTCGATGCTTGTTGTAAAATTCGCTTGCAGTCATTGTCCTGATGATCTTGTCACTGACAGGATCGTAAGCACAGACAATATGATAACGAGTGACCACGATAAACCTGAGACCTGTCACCACAATGAAGACAGCAACAATTATTGTAGTCATGGTAGAGGTACGAAGTATCGTCTGAGACTTGAGAGGATGGAGAATGCAGAAACATCTTTCACAGGCCACAATGGCTGACATTACCTGGGAAACCCACAGGACGGCAAAAAATCCGTGAAGGTAATGGTTAAAGATCCATTCATTGACGGGACCAAATCTGTAAGACAATGTAGTAACAGATAAGAATAGTCTCACGTTTCATGTCACCTGCCTTTGAAACAGATATATGAACTGAACAACAATGCACTGTAAATAACAAAACATTTATATCAACGATGGAATGTAGAGCTAACTTGTTTCCAGTGTATGGTAAACAGGCGAATACAGAAACAACATCTGAAACTTCCACATATACAAATTATTGTGTGAACACATTATTCACAATTGACACTTTAAGGATAGTACAATCAAATAACCAGGGATAGGGTGCATAGTGTAGAAGAAAGACTGTTTTCTATCATTTATGAAAAATGTTCAGACTCACATTTCAACCCAAATTCAAATTTTTGTTGTTTAGCAGAATTCATTCATGTGTGAGATGCACTCGTAAAACAGAATCAGATCATCAGTAATAAACCATCACATCTCTTTGCTCGTGAATGGTTACAAAACGTCAGTACCAAAACTCTGACACAATGGTATATGATGAAATAGGATGAGGACCTTTATACATTCACACTCAATTCATCCCTGAGACACTGCTTTAAACTGTGGAAAATGCCAACAGTAAAAATACCGAAGCAAACTTGTATCATACTACTGTTTTAGTTGCAGTTTCTCAAGATAACATCTGCATGCTCGAAACAAGTTCCAAAGCGCTTATGTCACTGATGCCATGTAATGAGGAAGATTCAAAGCAAGCATGGCATAAGGCTTAAGTCTGTACATAAGCCTTGTGCATTGGCAAAAAGCTAGGGTTCTACATAGAATATGGCTGTTATATTTATTTGTTATCAGCGTATTGCTCAAACAATCTTACCTACATTGTCGTAAATGTAACATGCAATATCAAAATACAGACAAACAAACTGGAAGTAGATGAAAACGCAACCAACGCCTGGTTTAAACTAATTTCACTGCCATTCTCTACATTCATGTCACTGAAATTATTTCCCAAATAATATGACGTTTAGTTTCATCGACTGGTAAATTTGATAAAATCACACACACACACACACACCACACACACACACACACACACACACACACACACACACACACACACACATACATACACACATACAGACACACACACACACACAGAGACACACTGACACACTCACAGACACACAAACACCGACACCGACACACAAACACACACACACACACACACACACACACACATACATACATACACAAACACCACATCACGACACATTCCTTACTCCACAAAAAACAACAAAATAAATATACAAACAAGAATAGAAAAAGAAAGAAAGAAACAACAACAAATATCATCACCATGACAGCAGTTTTTTTACCCTGGCACTGCTGTCTTTATTGTTCTGTCAACTATTTATTCCATTTCTTTAAATTTCTTTGATCTGTAATTCAAGAAAAGCCAGCACATTTTTTGTTCCGTGCCTTAGATGTCTGTGCAGTGTTGCTTTTGAGAAAGAATATTCGTATGAACTGTGATAGCTCTTGTTTTCCTGTCAAGGTGTGATTTTGGCCACCTTGTCTATTTCCTGCTGAGTATGACGATTAATGGTACGATGACACATTTTGTTCGTTAAGGCATACGGCATACTCACTCCCTACTGGGAGATTTGGAATTTAGCTTCCATCCGTGTACTTTGCATTTGTATAGGTTTAAAAAAAATCACTAAAAACAATGGCCAAACACACTTTCTTGAAATTGTTACACATGATCGTGATTGGATTGAACAAAGTATTTGTAACCAATTATGAAAACAACGTATATGTTTATGGTAACAAAGTTGAGGTTAATTGCACTTACATGTTAGGGAAGTTCACACTGTTCTTGAAAAGAGGATTGTTTCCATATCAATCACATTGGAAATGGCGGTAGAAAGTAAACAATACCCCCTTGATGGTTTTTACTCTCTCCCAAACAAAACGTAAAAATTATCATCAATGTAATCCCTTCTGATAGGCTAACATGATTTTCTTTGTACTGTTTTGGCATCTGCAAGGACTGATCCCTCAGTCAGAATGACTTTTGTTGTTTCACGTAAAGTGTAAACGTTTTGCTCGACTGCATTAGGCGCGATCCGTTAATTAAGCTTTCAGGCGGCATTGTTCTCAAGTCTAAAATGGGACATGGTCAGAATAAAAATAGCTCAAAGGCTGACCTGTGATAGATCACTCGCAAAGTGCAGTGATCAAAGTTTACTCTATGCTAAGGCTATAGCAGGACCCGCTTCAATTATCATTAACAGCACAAGGTCGCCAGTGGAAAGTTTTGAATGTCAAGTCCGTGTAGGTGGCTGTTAGAGTGCAAGCACCTTGCTTGGCAGATCTGTGATACTGGCTATTAGAGATGAGTGACTTATTAAGGATTCAACCCTGCCTCAACATCAAGTCAAAACATCATTTTTTTGCATTTATTGAGGTTGTGCTGGTTTTCCTGCTGAAAAGCGTTTATATTTATATATGCAATTTGATTCTGCTAGCCTGCCTTAAATCTGGGTAATTCTGACCAAAAATCCTTGTATGTGTTTGTGTGTGTGTGTGTGTGTGTGTGTGTGTGTGTGTGTGTGTGTGTGTGTTTGTGCGTGTGTGTGTTTGTGTATATGTGTTTGGTGTGTGTGTGTGTGTGTGTGTGTGTGTGTGTGTGTGTGTGTGTGTGTGTGTGTGTGTGTGTGTTTGTGTTTTATCCTGTGGATCACATATCTTTTTGGAAATGGTGACAGAATGGTTCAGACATTGCCTGCAATAACTAATCTTGAGGTTCCAGGTTCGTTTCCAATGGGGGCCTCAACTTTTCTCGTCATGTGACGGGAAAACTGGGCGGAACGTCTAGTCCTACGGAAGAGGACAAAAATGAGTCAGACTCATGTGCCTTTTGGCCTTTGCTGAATAATTCCATGGCACTGAAAATCGTGAAGAGCAAGGCATTTCCCCCAGCTCGAGGCATACAAAATATTGGAGGGGTTTATTTCACAGGTTACACCCTCCCCCCATCCCTTTAAAGCATAATTAGCTTTCTTGTCTTTCTGAAGTTTTGGTCGAAAACAAGTAAGCGAGAGAGGGATCGGGAGGGGACAGAGGATAAGAGAGAGGGAATATGTTCAAATAGTGTGTGTGTGTGGGGGGGGGTGTTCTGTGTCTGTGTTTATTCATGAGTGAAGGTCATTCACCTTACAGGCTTGGGTGGACTGTAGCTCAGCATCTCGTGTATGATTGTGTGTATGTGTGTGGTGTGTGTGTGTGTGGTGTGTGTGTGTGTGTGTGTGTGTGTGTGTGTGTGTGTGTGTGTGTGTGTGTGGAGAGAAGAGAGAGAGAGAGAGAGAGAGAAACTCACTGTTTTCCTGTAGTAGTCAGAAGATAAACTTGCTCTCCCAGTATGATTATATTGACAACAAGGTACAGACCATCTGCTAACGACAGAGCAAACAGACAGACATTAATACGTTCCTTTAAGCTGTGCTTGTAGAACACCACCATGTTGATGACATTGGCAGGCACACCAATCAGAACGGTGATGGGCAGAACCACCAAGGTCTGCAGTTTCAACATGGCGTCTGCTGTTTGTTGGTCAAGGATGTTGTCAATGTTGTTCCAGGGGATGAAGTCTTGGGATCGGTTCTGCAGAACCAGACACTGTGACGAGTTTGTTGCAGAATATAATGTTGTTTCCTTGGTCATAGTTTATGATGGGGGTGACTGAACTGTTGCCAGCAACACCTGAACAAAGACATCATGTTCATAACTGTAAAAAAATCAACACCAGTAGTCAGAGGACGAATGAAGGAGATGGAGGAAAAATAGAGAAATAGGATTGGGAGAGGGTACAGGTTTTTATAGGGAAGAGGGGAATGACTTGCAAAAAAAAAATCACTGGTAATCTGTAACTCAGATTCAAAGCAAAAGTCTTGTACCTGCTGCTTTAGTATTGACATAAATAACAAAAAAGGCTGCTGAATCTTTGTACTACCCCTTTCAACACCATGACATCCTCAAGTTAGTGTGGTGTTTCCACAGTGGAAGAGAAAACGTATCGACCACCTGATGATCAATGGCACATAGGAACGATCATTTCTGGGCGTCACAATGAGGAAAAAGCCAATGTCACCAGTAACCATTTCCTGGTTATGGCAGCACTAAAATTAAAGCTGAGGAAAACAGGATCTAGGACGCAAAAAATAAAAACAATTAAAAACAAGTACACCAAGAATTTGTCTAAGAACTGAAGAAGTTCCAAGCTCTGGCAGGAGAAGAGAAAAGAATGGATTAAAACAGACACGTGGCAAGCCATTGAAAACAAGGAATCCTGTAGAAAATGCTGTTTAGAACCAAGTCAGGGAGACTGACACAAAGATACACAACACAAATGAAGGAAGCTGACTGAACAGTGAGGGACAGTGAAGATGACGATAAAATCAGAAAAGTGAGCGTACAAGAACAACGTTGTAAATCAGGCAGAGGATGTAGCCAGCAAAGGAAAGCAACAGCAAGTGGATGGTCTGTGTCAAGTATCATGGAATCACCAATATACTCATCACAGATAAGCAAAGAAGAATTGTTTGATTAGAAAAAGAACAAGAAGTCAGAGGGGCTGAGCATTTCGGTGTGGTTTTGAACAGACCACCACCACCAACAGAAGCTATCGTAGAGAAAACAGAGATCAACCTTGATATTTGCATTATGCCACCAGAGAATACTGAATTAATTTCAACCATCAGGTCATTCAAAAGTACAAAAGCCCCTCAAACACCCAAACACTTAGGTGTCCAAGACAGCCAAAGAACCGCAGCCGGAATGCTTCAGTCATCCTTTAATGGGACACAAAGAAAATACCAAACGTCTGGACAGAAGGCACTAACGTGAAATATACACCAAAAATACCTAGAGTAACTACAATAAATATCGTGAAAACACATTTTTCATTGTCTAAAAGCACATATATGAATAGACATTAAACGAAATAACCAACGAACACTTTTTGTAAAGTCCAAGCTAATTCCTTTAAAAAAAACTATCATTCAATGAATCTCATATGCAGTAAACAAACAACTTAGAAAAGAACAAGCTGGTTTCCATAAAGCAAAGGATGAAATGGCCAAATATTCTCTTTGCAAATAAAAGTTGAACAATGCATAGAACAGTAGAGACAGCACGACATTATCTGTGTGCAGTATAACAAGGCTTCTGACAGCATCTGCAAGAACAGTCTTTTGCGCATACTCCAAGCATATGGGATCCCATAGCAGATAGTCCATCTCATTAATAGCTTATATGCCAACTGTATTTACTTGTACAATAAAGAACAGTGAGCGCAATGTTTTAAGACAGGAATGAAACAAGGATCTGTAATTTCAGCAACGCTCATTAACCAGGTAATACTGAAACGTACAACTGAGGACCAGCCAAGAGGCATCAAAAGAATTGCACT
>JAPXFY010000032.1:26004355-26011855 GCA_030674185.1 Monoplex corrugatus
GGGGCAAGCCATCTAATAGCCTTGATTTCAAAAGTTCGTATGTCACAGTATCACAGAGGAAATACGACTGAGGATGTAGATAAGAAAGGAGGAGGGGGAGTATGTGTTTATGTAAACAAACAGTGGTGTCACCCAAACAAGGTCACTGTCACGTACAAGGTGTGCTTGTCTGACGTAGAGTTCATGACCCTTAGATGCTGCCATACTATCTGCTATAGGAATTCACACACGTACATTTAAAAGTTTTTTAAGTCCATCCAAAGACACTTTCTGACACAGCAGCGAATGCGATTACAAGCCATGCACATGATCTGCAAGCAAAGGCACCTGACTCTCTGAAACTGTTAACAATGATTTTAATCACAGGTCCCTTAAATCATATCACTGTTCCAGCACGTGATAATAGGATTGTTGATCTGTGTCACTTTAACGTTAAAGATCCTTATTCTTCTTTGTAGCTGCCATCTTTTGGACAGTCTGTCCACTATGTAGCCCATTTATTACCACGATATAGACCTTTAGTAAAACATCAGATGCTTGTAAAAGTGAATGTGTGTGACTGGGCAAATGACTGTGGACATGTTGTAGTGTTGTTTTGTGTTCACAGACTGAAGTATGTTTGTAAAGGCCTCTACTGTATACATAAAAGTTTGTAACGATTCTGTTATTCCAACTACGGATGTTAAAATCTTTTTGCCAAATATAAACTTTGGATTACCAAACAGATCAGAGGCTGTTTTAATGGGAAAAAGGGGGTGGGAAGGGCTTTTTATGGTACTGTTAAGAGAGAGATCAAGGAAGCGCAAAGACAGATATAGAGAGATTTACTGCAGGGCAGACAAATATACTTCATAAAGATAGGAAGTAAATTAGTTAGCAACTACATAAAAGTGGTATGGAAGGGGAAGGAACTGAAGAGTGGATATAAAATTAGAAGGGGGTGGGGAGATATACATTTTGCATCATCTGATGAAGAAGCAAACAAATTCAATGCCTTTTATGCTCGTTTTGATTGTCACAATGTTTGCACAGAAACAAGGTAGTTGAATCAGTTGCTAAATAATGGTCCTCATGATAAGGCAGCCAAGTGTATTGTTTTTTCCATAGAAGAGTTAAGCCAACCAAAGTGTGTGACTCTGGTGGGATTCATACTAATACTCTGAAATGCTATCCGGTTCAACTATACCACAGATAATAACAATAATTAAATCAATCTCTTACTTGCACTATACCTGTTTTACAGATAATACCTGAAAGTCCTCGACAGAGTGGTATTAATCTACTTGCAGAAATTGTCCAACCCGTTTTAGATACCTTTCATTTTGAGTGCAGAAGAAACAGAAATGTTGATGATACATTTTTGTTTTGAACAAAATGTATGAACATCTAGACAAACCGTGTAGCAGCATTCAGCTTTATCCTTTAGCAAAGAAACTCAAGCCTATGGGACTGGCTTTTTCCTTCTATTTTATGGGTTTGGGATTATCTTACTAACAGAACTCCATTTGTAAAATTAGATAATTGTTTGCCTACTTTATATGTACAAACACAGGTGCACTACAAGGTACAGTGCTCTCATCATTTTTGTTTCCACTGTATACAACTGATTGCAGGATCTTGAGATAATTCTGTCCATTAATTAATTTTGCTGATGATTCATAATAATAGGACTGATTACTGATGATAGTGAAGCAGATTTGATAATGAGAACTTGATTGCTTTGTAAACTGGTGTGAGAAAACTCATATTCAACTGAATGATGGCGAAAAAAGCAAAAAACAAACTTGTACTCGATTTTAAAAAAAAGAGATCATGTTCAGGTAAAACGTATCATCATCATCATCATCATCATCATCATCATCATCATCATCATCATCATCATCATCAGTCCCGTAGTCTGGTTGACCGTTGGGGCACCACTGAAGATTTTGCAACCAACTTCCTCCACTCCTCACGGTCCTCAGCTTTCCGCAGAATGATATTCCATTCAAGGCCAGTCCACTCTCTGATATTGTCTTCCCATCTTTTTCTCTGTCTGCCTCTTCGTCTCCCTCCCTGAACTGTTCCCTGCAAGACGGTCTTGGCCAGTCCAGATGATCGTGTGACATGCCCGTACCACCTCAGTTTGCGTCTTTTCACTGAGGTCAGGAGGTCTTCATACGGCCCGATGGCGTTTTCGATTCGGGTTTTCACTTCCTTATTGGTTATATGATCTTTGTACGAGATACCAAGGAGTTTGCAGAAGCATCTCATCTCCATTGCCTGTATCCTTCTTTCAATGTCTGCTGTTATGGTCCATGTTTCGCATGCATACAAAAATATTGACATGACCAGGGAACGCATCAGTCTGATCTTGGAGCCAATTGCGATATTCTTGTCGTTCCAGATGACTTTTAGCTTGGTCATTGCAGCTGTGGTCTGGGCAATCCTGGAAAGTACTTCGGGCTTTGATCTTTCATCTGATACTATAGCTCCCAGATATTTAAATCTATGGACGGTCTCAAGTTTCTTGTTGTCTATGGTAATGTCAGTGCTGATGCCATTGGTATTACTTGTCATCAACTGGGTTTTCTCTGCACTGATCTGCATGCCATATGCTGTGGAGGCCTCATCAAGATGTTTTATCAAGCTGACTAGCTCTTGCTCTTGCCCAGCTAGTCCGTCAATGTCGTCGGCAAAACGCAAGTTTGTGATTGTTCTACCTCCGATGCTGACTGTTCCCTCGTGGTCTTCAAGTGCGTCAGCCATTATTATCTCTAAGAAGATGTTAAAGAGAGTGGGGGAGAGCAGGCATCCTTGGCGTACTCCAACTGTGGTTCGGAACCATTCTCCTATGGTGTTGTCATAATAGATTGCACTGGTCGCCTTTTCGTAGAGGCATTCTATGGTTCTGATCAGGTTGTCATTGATGTTGTACAGCCTCATGGTTGCCCACAAGGCTGTGTGCCAAACTCTGTCGAATGCCTTCTCGAAGTCCACGAAGACGTGGTAAAGGCCTTGCTAGTGTTGCAGGTATTTCTCACAGAGCAATCTGAGGTTGAAAATTTGCTCTGTGGTACTTCTTTCTGGTCTGAAACCTGCCTGCTCTTCTTTTATTATCTCCTCAGCTTGTGGCTTCAGTCTACTCAGAAGGATTTTTAGCATGACCTTACTTGGATGGCTGATCAGGCTGATGGTACGGTAGTTTTGGCACAGTTGTAGGTTGCCCCTCTTCGGGAGAGTGATGATCAGGGACTGGGTCCAAGGTGTTGGCCACTCACCTGTCCGCCAGATCTTATTGCAAATGATGAGTAACATATCTATCATGGCCTCTCCTCCTGCCTGGACCAGTTCTGAGGGAATGTTGTCCACTCCTGCCGACTTGCCTTTCTTCAATGATTTTACTGCAGCTTCAACTTCTTCTCGCACGATGGGGTAGCTGTCGTTGTTGGTTGGTGGAGGAACGTCTAGCACCTTGGGATCTCCTGTTGTTGTGTGTGTGTATAATTCGGAGCAGTACTCTGTCCACCTCTGCAGAATCTCTTGATCTTCTGTGAGACATTTCCCTACTTTGTTCTGTATGGTAGTGGTTCTGCCTTGTTTTGAGCTTGTTAGTCCTTTCACAAGTTGGTAGGCTTTTTTGCTGTTATTATTCTGCAGGTTTGAGGTAAAACGATAGTGGAAGATAAAGTTGTTGAACATGTGGATACATACAAACATCTTAAAGTTATAACTGACAGTACGCTCCTTTTGAAAAGAAAATTCTACTGCACCTTCTGAGAAGATTAACAGAAGAATGCACTGTTTAAAAAAAAGTCTTTAATCTAAGGAAACAGATGCTCCAAATGTTTTACACATCTGTTATTTACAGTATTTTAACCTTTGGTGCTTTGTGGTGGGGTGGAAATTTGACCAAGCATGACAAAAACAGATTTGAAAAAGTCATAAAAAGTCATTAAGAAAGCAGGAGGGATGGTGGGTAAAAGACAACACACTTTTAGCAAACACGTTCAAGAGGAAAAGTATTGACAGATTCACGAGAATTTTGATAGATAAAACACACCCATTACACGAACATATAATAAGAGACGGTTAGTCAGAAGTCTTAGGTTTAGAGCCATATACACACAAGAACATCTCATTACATAAATTCATTCATTTCAACAGCCATTCAAATAGTCAACCAACACGTGCAACATTCTCACCACTTGCACTGATACTTATTATTTTCATTATCTGTGTGTTTGATAAGTTGTGTTATTACAAGCCTGTGACTGCCTGATTAGCTTCCCTGTGAACCATTTAAGTGTTACTGAATTGAACTGAATTTTCTCTGTGGATGGATCTTGAACCACAAGCTATGACATACAAGCAAGGAAGTACAAAAGATGCACCTGGTAAAGCCATTCTATTGTGGTAATTGCTAAACTTGTGGAACTATAAACAGAGTAGGTAGAGGGTCAGGAGAGGACTGTATTCCAGTTCTGAATTAAAAACAAATTACTCCACTGGTCAGGCACACAGACAAATAGGAATAAAGACGTGTTGAATCATCAGCTATGGTAAAGCCCTGTGGTGATGAAAAAGTGGTGACAGGGGCAAGCAGAGGATGCTGCTTAAGTCTCTGGCTTTGAATCTGTTTATCAGCGGCTGTGAAATGATGATCATCTATAAAAATCTTCTGTTTCAGTTTCTCAAGTTTCAGTTTCATTTTAGTTTCATTTTCTCAAGATGACTTCTCCGCGCTCGGTATGAGTTCCATGTACATTAGCGTCACAGGTGCCATGTGATGGAGAAGATCCGGAATGATCACGGCACAAGCCTTAAGCCAGCACATAAAACCCATGAGCTGGCCAGGTCCTGAGATCCAACCTAGACAGTTCCATAACCCTGAGGTCGTAGGGGAGTGAGGTCAAGATGACGTCGAATATGAATTCCATATGCCTTGACGTCACAGGTGCTATATGATAGTGATCATGGCACAAGCCTTAAGCCTGCACATAAACCCAAGAGCTGGCCAGATACTGTGGTCCTACCTAGTCTACATTTTTTACTAGTATGGTATCAGTCTATCATCGGAACAATATTGGTTTCACGTAAATGAATGTGTATCTTTGTTTCTTGTCTTCAAAGAAAAGAACAAATAAATAGTTTAAACACAATTGATAGTCTGATTCACAACACAATTAACCATTCAGTATAAACTTATCTCACATCACAGAACCCCCCCCCCCCCCCCAGTGAATGCACAAAGCCTCAGATACCTACCACAAGATGAAAACAATACTTCCTTGATCATAGCCCCTCCAGTCTGTCGTCCATTTTCAAGGAAAGAAAAGAGAAAAGGAAATAAATATATGAATAAATGATTAAAAATAAATAAACAGCTAAAGGCTTATGTAAATAATAAAAAGTAAGAAATAAACAATAAATAGCAGTAAATACACATACATACACTAACACCCACAAACCAATACACACACATATAATTTACACATACACACTCATATCCCCACAGCATGAAGGCCGCCCCGCCACTGACGACGACAACAACAAAATCAGCAACAGCAAAAGGAAACGCATACGTACATTTTTTCTTCCGCTGCTGCCAATGATGATAGTGATATGATGATAGTGACAATTATCGTCATCGTTATTATCATCTGTGGAGTGAATATCCTCATTTGTCTGGAGATGGTTAAAGAGAGCAATGTAGGTGCAAAAGCTTTCTAAATGTTGAACTAAATGTGATAAAATTAAAAGTACGATAGTTACTATTACTTACTGTTATTGTTGTTGCTGCTGCTGTTGACATTTTGGCAGCTGCTGCTTCTTCTGCTGTAGCTACAACATTTACGAATATTACTTCTGTAAAGCATTTGCTATTAGACTCGTGTCTGTTGGTCTGGTTTCCTTTACAGCCACAGGTGCACACACAGACTATTTACTTGCACATACACTTTCCAGGGACTACACCGCCCAAAATTCAAAGCAACTTTCAATTTTCTCATAATATAAATGACAAAAAGCATTTCAGGGAAAATAAACTGTCGGTGCACACTACTGATCCGTTGATTTTTTGGATGACGATGACCTTCATCCTGTTCACTTCTGTAAGTCTTTCGGCAGTTATTGCTGAAAATCCTAGTCCTACACCCATCCAGGACACATGCAATTGATAAACATTGTTCACAGATTGGTTTCTTTGTTGTTGTTGTTGTCGTTGTTGTTGTTGTCGTTGTTGTTATTGTTGTTGTTGTTGTAATACTAGTGTGGTACATCACTGCATTCATATTTTCATTTTCATTACTACGAAATGTTAAATCAACAAAGCATGCTCATTTCGGACGTGTGATGCGGCCTGACTCTCTCCTCAAATTCATTCTCACTTAAAGGAATGGAAGGCAAGACAGCAAGAGATCGTCCAAGATGAACATGGACAGACGATGTCAAAAACAACACAGGGAACAGCCTGGCTGAATGCGTCCACTCAACACAGGACAGGACGACCTGGAGAACTGTGACACACCGACCCCTGGACTACAAGGATGGCAACAGGAAAAAGAAGATGATGAGTTTTAAATCAATTTTACATCTGGGTGGAGATAAGTAGGTGGATGTCAGCCTCAAACCACCGATATCTGGCTTCAGTTTGCTAATTGTGGTTGTTAGCTTCTGTGAGGAAAACACGAACTGCTCCTTGCCATACTGAAAAACAGCTAGTACCCAGTCAAGCATATAAACAAGTCAACATAAAATTCTTGTTCCTGTTTATGATCTAGTTAGTGTTCTTGTTTTTGTTCTTCTTCTTCCTCCTTAATTCTGTAAATAAAATGGAGTCACTCTACATATACAGAACTGTTCACCAGATTCTTTCGGCTCTGAAAGTTGTGTGCCAATTCAGTTTCAGTTTCATTTTGACAAATTATAGCAGTCCGCCACGTAGGTTTTACTGAATCCATTAGTCATTATTACTTTATAACACCTACACGTATGGAATCACTGTATGCACCATTGTTTCAGTTTCAGTTTCTCAAGATGACGTCTCCGCGCTCGGAACGAATTCCATATGCACTAACGTAGTCACAGGTGCCACGTGTATGGTGCCCTGGCATATACATGCCTTAAGCCTGCACATAAACCCGTGAGTTGGCCAGGTCCGAGGCCCTACCTAGACTATGTTTTACCTGGTCTATATTTCATACTGGTATTTTATCAGCCTACCACTGGAATAATCTTGGTTACATGTAAATGGCATGTGCATGTGTGTATCTTACCTTCAAAAAAGGAATATATATATATATACATACATACATACATACATACACACATATATATATATATATATATATATATATATATATATATATATATATATATGTATATATATATATATAAACTCTCACATGACAGAACCCCCTCACTCCTAGTCAATGATCGAATGCTCAGCCATCTATCAACTAGGTGAAGACAATATTTTCTTAATCACAGATAGGTAAGTAAGTAAGTAAGCAAGCAAGT
>JAPXFY010000032.1:26019355-26039355 GCA_030674185.1 Monoplex corrugatus
TAATCATATTCATTTAAGTCATGGATGTTCTTGCACGTTCTTTCAATACTTTATTATTTTTTAGATTTCAGTTGAAATATTAATGATGAAATAATGTGGTAACCAGCATTGCATGTTTTTGTATCTCTCAGGCCTGGTTGATGCCAGGATATGTTGTGAAAGGAAAACATTGAGTACAGACATGTCACACAGTGTCAATCCAGAATGGAACTCCATCACATCATCAATCTATTGTCACATCATGCCATTGTGAAAGATGGTTGTCAGTTCTATGACCCTTAATGTCCTGATGTGATTGTGACCTCATGTACAGTTTCCTCTGACCCTTCTATGTCTGAGGACACTTCATGTTACAGTCTTTGGGGTTGGTGGTTCCTACAGCTATCGTTGAAGGGAAGTGGTGGTGATCTTCTCATCAGAGGGTCAGTCACTTGATCTGGTTCTACAACTGAGTGATTACTATTGTTAGTGCAGAGTTGTTATATAGTGTGTTAAGTACATGGGGTCAGACAAAGCGTGACCAAACTCCACCACAGAGACCCAGGATCAGTGTAGAGTCTGTTTTGATGGCTGATCTTGTGGCGACTTAACATTACTGGTTTCTACAAAATTCCTAGCACTGGGATTATGCCTAACAGACTTGTATTTGGTTGTTTGGGTGTTGACAAAAAATTGTAGTATATGCAACACGGATGTATCTGTATGTTTGTGTGTTTATGTGCGTTTTTGTGTGTTTGTATGTATGTGTGTGTGTTCTCTTATGTGGGTGAGTGTGTATGTTTATTTGTATGTGCTAGTGATTTTGTGTGTGAGTGTGTATGTTTGTGAGTGAGTGAGTGAGGGAAGGAGGGAAAACGAGAGAGAGAGATTAAGTATGTGTGTGTGTGTGTGTGTGTGTGTGTGTGTGTGTGTGTGTGTGTGTGTGTGTGTGTGTGTGTGTGGTGTGTGTTGTGTGTGAGTGTTTGTGTGTGTTGGTGTGGTGTTTTGAGTGTTTAAGTGCTGTTACTAGCGTGTTACATCACGTTACAGTGGACATGGTCTTCTAAGTGGACACAGACGTTTTGTTGGGGGCTTCCTTGATAATCTTTCTGCCCAGCAGATTGTGGACAGTCTGTCTGTAGCGAGAGCCCATGGTGTAGTAGATCACGATGTTAAAGGTGCAGTTGATATAGGAGAGGCAGTTGCTTACCATTAATCCTGAAACGAAAAGATTGTGGTATCGTTGTCCTACGTTCAGCTCTGGCACAAACAACGTGGACATCCTGAAATAAAAAGTGAACAGATGTTACTGGTAGTGAACACAGACCAGGCAGGATTTCAACCGTCTGCATTCGTTATTCTTTGTCCTGTCTACTTACATGTCTGTGCTTAGACAACGAAATACCCTTAAAAAGACCAAAGTCCTTTAAAAATGAAATTATTGAAATGTTTCAGCAGTAATATCAAATAAAAAATTCAAAATTGATGAATAGATATAAACGAAAACTTTTAACCGTAAAAAAAACTAGGGTTTCATAATAGCTGCTTGTCAGTTTGCAAATATACAAGGTCTAATAAGCATCTGTCATATTGAAGTTGGATACGAGATGGAAGAAAATATGGTTTCATTTGGGATAGTAAGACATGTGCTTTGATATACAATCATGACATTTATGGTTTTGATTGTCTTAGTCATCTCAAAAACAGTTAATTTAGAGATACTCTGTGTGCTATAGCGGTTTCCATTCTTGTAAGACATGTTTAGTTTACGTTGAATAGATGCCCCTTTTCCTTAAAAGCACGTAACTTTTTTTCTGTCTGTCTGTCTATCTATCTATCTATCTATCTATCTATCTATCTATCTATCTATCTATCTATCTATCTATCTATCTATCTATCTATCTATCTCTCTATCTATCTGTCTTTCTATCTATCTATCTATCTATCTATCTATCTATGTATCTACCTACCTACCTACCTACCTATTTGTCTGTCTGTCTGTCTATGTGTATCTCTTGTCTGTCCGTTTGTATATCTAGCTCATATGTGTAAAGAAATTACTTACATGGAATGGTTGTGTCTTGTAATATCTATACGTATGTCTAGTCGTTTGATGTATAAATGTTCTTCAGTATGAAAGGTCTAAACCTTGAAAGCAGCTGTTAGATTAGTATTATCATTATTTTTTGTTATTGTTATTGCTGTTATTACATTATTGTTATATCATTACTTTTGTTGTTATTATCATTATTAGTGTTATTATTGTTATTGGCGTTATTATTATTAGTGTTATTGTTATTATTAGTATTGTTATCACTATAATTGTTATTATTATCATACAACTATTATTGGTTGGTTTTATTTTTGTTGTTGTTGTTCTTCTTCTTCTTCTTGCTGTTAACTTTATTACTTTTTAGCTGTCTATCTACCTATTTATCTTCGTACCTATCTGTCTGTCATCGATTTCTAGACAACTGATAATCTTACCGGATTAAACCAACTGGAAAAACACAGGCGATGAAAAAGATGGAGTTGCCAACCAACATCCGGGTCAAAGCAATGTCCCGTGCAGATACACCACCACTGCTGGAGGACATACCTGCCCGCCACTCAGCAGCCTGACGTAATTTGATGACCGTTATGATTGTTGTCACCACCACCACCACAATCACCACCCAAGAAGTCACCCAGCCATACACTACAGTGTCTAAAATGTCCACCAACTGTCGGTGCCTGTGGAAAAACTTGCTTCCAATCATTGTCCTGATGGTCTTGTCACTGACAGGGTCGTAAGCACAGACAACATGATAGCGAGTGACCACGATAAACCTGAGACCAGTCAGTACTGTAAAAACAGCAACAATTATTGTAATCATGGTAGAGGTACGAAGTATCGTCTGAGACTTGAGAGGATGGAGAATGCAGAAACATCTTTCACTGGCCACGATGGCTGAGAGAACCTGGGAAACCCACATGACACTCCAAAACCCCACAAGGTAATGGTTAAAGATCCATGCAGTGATGGGACCAATTCTGCAAGAAAACGTAATGACAGATAAAAATGATTACATGTGTCAGGTCACGTGCCTATGAAACAGATTATGAATGTAACCACAACATACTTTGTACATTTAAAACCTTTGTACCAGTGTTAAACTGTAGGTCAATCATTTGTGCGGTGTATGGTTGACAGATGAATACAGCAAACACCCACAATTTTCAAATACATAATTAAAGAAATTACTTATTCATAATTCCTTCATTAAGGATTGGATATTCAAAGACTGTACAATCAGCTTACCAGGTGTGGAATTATCAATAGAGAAGAAAATGTGTTTTAGATTATTTGTGGAAAAATATGTATACATGTTTTAGATTTGCATTTCTTGCCAGGTTCCTTTTCTCGTAGTTTTTATCAAAACCCCATGATGTGTGATATGCACATGTGGAGTGCAATGAAGTTATTAGTTATAAAAGTATCATATCTGTTTGCATGTAAATCGTTACTTACTGTCAGTAGCAAAACGCTGAACAACATGGCATATGGTAAAACAGGATGATAACGTTTACACTTAGACACTAAACCTTTTCCCTCACACACTGTTTTCGATTGAAGAACGTCCACAGCAAAGTTTCCAAGTCCAGCTTGCATCATGTTACAGAAGAAGAACCAGAAGGTTACAGAAATGACATTCAGGAGAAGTTGAGGGATAATCAAACCAAGCTGAGGGTGTTAGCCAAGGAGGATCATTTTTTTTCAGTCAAAGTCTCGTTGAAAAAGAAAAGTTGTATGACACTCTGTGTGTGTGTGTGTGTGTTGTGTGTGTGTGTGTGTGTGTGTGTGTGTGTGTGTGTGTGTGTGTGTGTGTGTGTGTTGTGTGTGTGTGTGTGTGTGTGTGTGTGAATGTGTGTGTGTGTGTGTGTGGTGTGTGTGTGTGGTATGTGTGTGTATGTGTGTGTGTTTATGTGTGTGTTTGTGTTGACAGACAGACAGACAGACAGAGAGACACAGAGAGAGAGAGAGACAAACAGAGACAGAGAGAGAAAGAGAGAGAAAGAGACAGAGAGAGACTTACTGTTCTCTAGTAGTGTAGTGAAGATAAATATCCTCTACGGAGGGAACCATATTGACGACAAGGTACAGACCATCTGCTAATGACAGTGCAAATAGACAGACATTGATACGTTCCTTCAAGCCATGCTGATAAAACACCGCCATGTTGATGACGTTGGCAGGTACACCAATCAGAATGGTGATGGGCATAATCACCAACATCTTCAGTTCCTTCACTGTTTCTGTTGTGTGGTACTGAATGATGTTGTCAGTGTTGTTCCAGGGTATGAAGTCTTGGGATCGGTTCTGCAGAACCAGACACTGTGAGGTGTTTGTTGGAGAATATGTGGGGATTAACGCTGTATTGGCGGCCATAGTTTATTTCTGATGAAGGTGACTGAACTGTTGGCTGCAAAACATAAAACAAAGACTGTAATCAACCAACCAACATACACAGTCAGAGGAAAAGTGAAGAGATGGAAGTAAAATAAAAATGGAGGGGATATAGGTATTTATATGAAAGAGGGGAACGACTCGCAAAAAAGTTCATTTGTAATCTTTAATCTCGAGTCAAAGCAAAATGTTTTACCTGCTGCTGTAGCATGGACAGTGTCAACAAAAGAGACTGCTGGAACTGTGTACTACCTACGGCATTGTCAGCACAGGGATTATTTTTCCACACCATGACATCCACAAGCTTACCTGGGTTTCCACACCATGACATCCATAAGCTGACTGGTGTTTCCACACCATGACATCCACAAGCTAACCTGGTGTTTCCACACCATGACATCCACAAGCTTACCTGGTGTTTCCACACCATGACATCCATAAGCTTACCTGGTGTTTCCACACCATGACATCCACAAGCTTACCTGGTGTTTCACACACCATGACATCCACAAGCTTACCTGGTGTTTCCACACCATGACATCCAAAGCTTACCTGGTGTTTCCACACCAATGACATCCACAAGCTTACCTGGTGTTTCCACACCATGACATCCACAAGCTTACTGGTGTTTCCACACCATGACATCCCAAGCTGACTGGTGTTTCCACACCATGACATCCACAAGCTAACCTGGTGTTTCCACACCGTGACATCCACAAGCTTAACCTGTGTTTCCACACCATGACATCCAAAGCTACCTGGTGTTTCCACACATGACATCCACAAGTGTCAGTGCAGATGTGGTTTAGTGTGTCTATGACTGCTTGTCACCTCCACTCACCCTGACCTGGTTTCACACCTGACATCGCACAAGCAACTGAAGAGCAGAATGCGTAAGTCTCTTTCCTGTCAGTACATAGCCTCTCTATCAACAAGCCGTACGTTGTGCCTCCTCGTGGCGACATGCGGTACTGAGCACCTCACGGACTCAGGCTAAATCTCGTGGGACTCGGAGGAGGTCTGGCCCCCAGACATGCCGCACGCAGGCCCACCAGCGTGTGGATATGCCCTGGTGCCCACGAACCAGATCCCCAAGCTATGGGTAAATAGCTCCACTGCTTTGTGGACATCTCGGGAGAGAATAAGGCTAAGGGAGGTAACACCCGAAGAAAAAACCACACCCTACTGCCTTGTAGGTTGTCGTGGGAACGACAAAGGCTAGGAGAGACCACAAAAAAACCACTCAAAAAAACCGATGGAAGGCAACGGGAAACCACTATCGTATTCTCCCAAGAACATTATGGACAGAAAAAAAAGGAAATGAAGATAATGACGTAAATAGGGGCTCGATGAGCACTTCGTCCAGTAGGGACCGTCATGTGGCGCAGGTGACACCAGACCGTCAGCAAGCTACTGCGACCAAACTCAAACTCAAAAATACCAAAATAGCAACATGGAACATCAGAACAATGTTGCAAAAAGGCAAATTAGACAACATCAAAAGGGAGATGGAAAGGCTTAACATTAGTATTTTAGGACTAGGATAAGTGAGATGGAAGGGGCAGGCATGATAACATCAGGAGAATATAAAGTAATATGCTCTGGTGGAAACTTACATGAAGAGGAATAGGCATCGTAATGGACAAATCAAAAGTAATGAAGGGATACTAGGCTGTGTTCGACAGAGTTTTGCTGGTCAAATTGGGAGGCAGACCATCTGATATCACATCATTCAGATGTATGCACCAACATCCGCAAGTACTCAGGAAGACATCGACAGCTTCTACGAAGTATTAGAGATGGCCAAGGCTCAATGTAAATAACAAGAAGTTACAGTAATAATGGGAGATTTTAAAGCTAAAGTGGGACAGGATAGGGTAGAGGATATAGTTGACTTCATGGCCTTGGTACACAAAATGAAAGGGGAAGGAAACTTGTAGAATGGGCACAGATGAATGAGTTCATAGTAGGAAACACCTGGTTCGAGGAGCCTAATAGAAGAAAACGGACTTGGATGAGTCCAGGAGATAATACCAAAAATCAGATTGACTACATCCTGATTAATAAATTTAGAAATTCTTTACTGTCAGCAAAAACACTTCCAGGCGCAGACTGCAACAGTGACCACTGAAATCAACGAAAGGTAAACAGACCAAAAGCAACATCAAACTAAATCTTGGACTCTTAAAGACAGATGAAGCGATACGTAAAAATTAACGTACATGTTCAAAACAAATTCAGTGCTCTGGAAGACGTTGGTGACAGTGAGGAACAATGGACAAAGCTGAGAAATTCAATAAATGAAGCTTGTGAAGAAATTCCTGAGGCAGATAGAAAAGCAAAAAAGAACTGGATAACAAAAGAAATGTTGGGCTTGATGGAGGAAAGGAGGAAGGCAAAGAGAAAGGAGGAGATATACAGGAAAATAAACAAAGAAATCAGGCATAGGTGCAATGAAGCTAAGGAAGCTTGGCTGAACACAAAATGCTCAAAATAGAAGAGCGACACAAAACGAATCCTCATGGTATGTACAGAGGAACTGAAGAAATTGTCCACAGGAAAAATACATGCACATCAACTGGTTGCTTAAAATCGAAAGATGGCATGCTTCTCATGGAAAAAGACAAAATATTAGACAGATAGGGAGAGTAATAATAATAATAATGTTTATTTGTATAGCGCATATTCCATATAAAAACATGCTCACCAGCGCTTTACATTTCGCAAGAAAGGCAAAAGGTGATAAAAAATGTTCACAATTACATACACAATAAGATAACAACAAACATTAAAGCTATACAAGTAAGAAGACACATAAGAAACCACAGAATATTAAAATTTAAACACTGACTTATGTAATGAAGAAAGATTAACAGATTTTTCATATGAATAAAGAGGCATACTGTGTTTATATATTGCTGCGTGTGTGTGCTTGCGTACGTGTGTGTGTACATGTGTGTGTGCGTGCGTGTGCGTTGCTGTGCGCGTGTGTTTGTAAGAATGTGTGTGTGTGTGTGAGAGAGAGAGAGAGTGTGTGTGTGTGTGTGTGTGCGTGTGCTATGTTTGCATGCGTGTGTGTGTGTTTATGCATGCAATAGTTGTACATAAAATTATAATCAATATTTTGAATGAAGATAAAAACAGAAAAATTCTAATCCATATACAGGAAAAACATTACAACTTCAGTATTACAGCATTAATACCTTGACAATCAAAATTCCTCACAAATTATGAACTATTCGCATATCATACATCACAATTTACATACAAACAAAGATTTGAAAAAGTTTCTTAAAGTATTTCAGTCTCTTTCCCACTCAATTTCTCCCCTATCCCTTCCTCAGCTGTACACATACAGTGATACACACACATGCTCACTCAAGCACGCACACACACACACACACACACACACACACACACACACACACACACACACACACACACACATACACACATGCACGCACACACACACCTTGCTCTATAGGCCCTTATACAAAATACTGTTATACAGGCAGGAGAGATTAGTCTGATGACAGACTTGCAAACTAAGGCTCTTCAGGTTAGATGAGTTTGAAAGAGGTGGGTTTTCAGGTGCCGTTTGAAGGTTGAGAAACACTTAGTTTTTCTGAGAGACAGTGGTAGAGAGTTCCATACATTTGGGCCAAAGACAGAGAAAGATTTTTTACCAAAGGTGTCTAGAGAGAAGCGAGGAACAGTCAACAGTGAGGTGTCAGAAGAGCGGAGCGTTCGAGAAGGTTTGTAACCCTGCAGGAGGTTGGCAAGATAGGATGGCATGTTCTCGTGATAGATACACTGAAAGCAGAGACAGGCAACTTTATATTGAATCCTAGCCTTTACCGGGAGCCAATGAAGTGTTCTAAGCAGAGATTTTGCACTCTCACGCCTGGGCTTGCGGAGAACAAGGCGAGCCGCGTAGTTCTGTATGCGCTGAAGTTTAGATAGTTGATTGTCATGGAGACCTGCGAATAGAGAGTTACAATAGTCCAGTCTAGATAGTATGAAAGAGACAGCAAGCTTGTTGGTAGCATCAGTGGAAAGGAAGGAGCGAATCTTACCAATTCTGCGTAGCTGATAGTACAGAGTACGGCACAACTGTTTGACATGGGCTTCCATAGACAGAGTACATTAAAGACCTTTTTGAAGATGACAGGACCACCCATAATGAAAGATGAAGTTAGAGCAGCATTGAAAAAGATGAAACCAGGAAAAGCCCCAGGACCAGACAACATCACTACAGAGATGATTGAAGCCCTGGAGGAATCTAGTATAGAAAAAATAACGACACTGGAAAAATCTCCAAAGATATGTCAAAATCGATTTTCATTGTGCTTCCAAAGAAGACAGGGGCCATAGAATGTAAACTCCATCGAACAATCAGTTTGATGAGTCATGTAATCAAGATCTTGTTAAGATTAATCATGATGAGGACAAGGAATAGAATCAAAAGAGAAATAGCAGATGAACAGTGTGGATTTGTGGTAGGGAAAGGAACTATTAATGCGATATACATGCTAAGAACTGTCATAGAGAGGTCAATCGAGATGAACAAGGATTTATATCTATGCTTTATTGATTATACCAAGGCTTTCGATCGGGTAAGGCATGAAGAATTGATCAACCAACTAGAAAGACTCAATGTTGATGGAAAAGATCTACGAAAAATCAGAAATATGTATTGGGAACAAACAGCTGCGATGAGAATAAAAAATGATATAAGTTCTTTCCAAAACATCAAAAGAGGAGTCAGACAGGGTTGTGTTTTGTCACCAGATCTGTTTTCACTTTACAGAAAGAGCATCATGAGAAACCTAGAGGAAGACCCTGGATTTAAGGTTGGAAGAAAAATGATAAACAAATTCGATACACAGATGACACTGTGCTAATTGCAGAAAGTGAAAGGGACCTACAAAACCTTGTGAACATACTAGAAATAGAAAGCAAAGGTAAGGGGTTGGAACTAAACAGCAGGAAGACTGAAGTCATGGTGATCAGTAAAAAACATGAACCCTCCTCATGCAAAATAACAGCAAACGGCACAAGCTTGAGACAGGTTGATAAATTTAAATACTTGGGAACGATCATTTCACCAAATGGCAGATGCATATCAGAAATAGCCAGCAGAATCGGCCAGGCCAAAACAGCTTTCAAGAAGATGAAAAGCATTCTTACCAACAAATGCCTACCAATTAACATCAGAAAGAGAGTCCTTGAATGTTATATAGAACCAATACTGTGTACGGCTGAGAGGCCTGTACAGTCAACAGACAAGGCCAGAGCAGGATTGAGGCAGCCGAGATGTGGTTTCTAAGAAGAACGTTGAGAATTCCATGGACAGCAAAGAAAACAAACGAGACAGTCTTGATGGAGGCAGACACAAGTAGATCATTCATAAGGAAGATTAGGAAAAGACAGGCAATATTTATAGGCCATTCTATGAGGAAAGAGGAATTGGAGCACCTGGTCTCAACAGGAAAGCTGGCGAGAAAAGAGCACCGGTAGACCCAAGGAGAAGATACATGTACTAGACGGACTTGCAGAGTGGCTGTGGACAAAGAGGGTGGAAGAGACGCTTGAGGCAACAAGTGATAGAGACAGTTGGAAGTCCATAATCGCCAATGCCATGCGGCAAGGCACCTGATTATGTTTGATGATGACATCCACAAGCTAACCTGGTGTTTCCACACCATGACATCCACAAGCTAACCTGGTGTTTCCACATCATGACATCCACAAGCTAACCTGGTGTTTCCACACCATGACATCTACAAGCTAACCTGGTGTTTCCATATCATGACATCCACAAGCTAACCTGGTGTTTCCACACCATGACATCTACAAGCTAACCTGGTGTTTTCCACACCATGACATCCACAAGCTAACCTGGTGTTTCCACACCATGACATCCACAAGCTAACCTGGTGTTTCCACAGTGGAAGAGAAAACGTATCGACTACCTGATGGGTCTCGGAAACGATCACTTTTAGACGTCACAATGAGGACAGGAGCTAATGTCGGCAGTGACCACCACCTGGTTACAGCAAGAATGAAATCACAAATGAGGAAAACAGGATCTAGGATGCAAAAAAAACAGAAAAAGAAAAAAGCAGGACAGACACCAACAATCTGATTTAGAGAAACTGCAAGACCCAAGAGAGAAGAGCACTTCTGTCAAACAACTGAAGAACAAATACCAAACTCTGGCAGATACTGAAGACCACACACAGCCAGACCTGGATCATGTCAACACTTAATGAGACCAAACCAAATCAACATGTTTACAAATAAGTGAAACCTGTCTGGGAACAAAGCAGAAGAACAGAAAAGAGTGGATTACGACAGACACATGGCAAGTCATTGACAACAGGAGAATGCTGAAGTAACGTTTTGTGGACGCCATGTTTGAAAGACTAAGAGATGATACCACTACTACTACTACTACTACTAATAATAATAATAATAATAATAATAATAATAATAATAATAACAATAATAATAATAATTATGACATTTGTGAGGCGCCAAATCTTGATTCAAGAGTCAAATCAAGGTACGCACTCTCATCATTCACCAAAGCAGACCAACGACGACGAAACCTCCAGGACACAATTAATATATGACTGACAGTTCAGTCATGACGTCGGTATTTATTAATATATGACTGACAGTTTAAATCACATGTTGATGTTTGTTGATAAGGACTCATCATAATGTTGGGTGTTGGTCTAAGTTTTTATATTAAAGTTTGATCTTCGACTCCAGGATCTATGTTGTTGATTTTTGTTGTAAGACTTCGTGTCCTTCTTTCCTTTCAGTGATTTCCAGCTGGTGTTTATAAGGCCCACCTGGTGTCTTAGAGTTTCATGACACTGGTAACTTTCATTCCGGTTTCATAAGATCTGTATGGCATTTTAGAGTTCATGATTCTGGTGTCTAATATTCTGGTTTTATAAGACCTATATGGTATTTTAGAGTTCCATGATTCTGGTGTCTAACATTCCTGTTTTACATCCTATCTATTAACTTCACAATGATCACAGGTTGTGTTGAACGTATTTGTCAATTTCTGTTTTATTTATGTGTACGCGTTGCAATCTGAGTGTCGATGAGCTTGTGGTAAACTCTGTAGTGGAATTCATGGAAAGCTTTCAGCAGTCTTTCTGAAAGTCTTTGAATATATTACAGGGTTTGTAGACAGACTGATGTTTCAGTCTTTATTATTCCTGTTGACATGCACCATTCTGTCCGATAACCCTCTAACTATGAGAAGATTGTACGCTGTTGTTTTAAACCTCCAGCCTGACTCGTTGTTGTGGTTTTGGTAGTAGAGGCAGATTGTATATCATATCGTATGAGGTATTGGTTTTTATGGGTCTCTCAAATGTTGCATTTCTGTTTTCTAAGTAAGTAAGTAAGTTAATAAGTGAGTAAGTAAGTTAGTATGTAGGTATGTAAGTATGTATGTATGTATGTATGTATGTATGTATGTATGTATGTATGTATGTATACATGTGTGTAAGTTAATAAGTAAGTGAGTAAGGAAGTATGTATGTATGTATGTACGTATGTATGAATGTAAGTAAGTATGTATGTATGTATGTATGTATGTTTGTATGTATGTATGTATGTAAATAAGTAAACATAAATAAATGACTAAAATAGAAACAAAGTGAGTACATCAATCATTCAATCAGGAAATATATAAGTAACTAGCTAACTATCTAATTGACTCACTCATTCTGCCGTTCATTGTTGAAATACGTATTTCATTCTTTTTCAATTTCTGTTTCACACATATTTAAATACTATGTGAAAACAGATGTGCTCAGAATCACCTATAATTCAACCTTGGAACTGCCTAACTGTCAATACTTACAGTTACAAAAACACATTAACAGTTTGCTTGTGTTGGAAAGTTCTTTTGTGACATGCAAGTGTGTTTTGTGTCTGATATATATGTGGCCAGCATCATTATCCATCAACAGTGTTTTTCCACAGATTTATCGGCAGTTTGACAATTTGCTGCAGATCGAAGACAATTATCATGATGAATACGTGAAATATCATAATTAGACAAGTCTATGACGATAATTATTGTGGTGGTGGTGATGATAGTGGTGGTGGTGGTGGTGGTGGTGGTGATGGTAGTAGTACCGATGATGGTGGTGATGATGATGATGACGATGGTGATGATAAAGGCATTGTCAATTAGAGAAATACAGAGAAAGAAACAGGCACGACAGACAGACAGACAGAGACAACAGACAGACACAGACAGAGAGACAGAGAGAGAGAAGAAAGAGAGAGAGAAAGAGAGAGAGAAAGGGAGAGAGAGAGAAAGAGAGACAAGAAAGACACAGAGAGAGAGAAAGAGACAGACAGACAGAGAGATAGAGAGAGACAGGGAGAGAGAGTGAGGCAGACAGACAGACAGACAGACAGCCAGCCAGACAGACAGACAGACAGAATTAATGTTTAGTCAGTTTAAGACATCTAAGTTTTTTGTTGCACTTATTACGATGGTATGTTTCATTTCGTTTCTAACAAATGACACGATCAATTCACAAGAGTAACTATCGTGAGGATAATTGGTGATCAATGTGATGATAAACATGTTAAAACCTGTCACACAGGGATTCCCTATCTGTTATTTAAAAGCCAAAGCATTGAGAGCACACACACCACAACACACACACACACACCACACCACACACACACACACGCCCGTTCACACACACACACACACCACACACCTCACACACACACACACACACACACAACACACACACACACACACCACACACACACACACACACACAACACACACAACACACAACACACACGCGCACACAAACACACGCGCACACAACACACACCACACACACACACACACACACACACACACACACAACACACACACACACACACACACACACACACAACACACAACCAACACACAACACACACACACAACACACACACACAATCACACACACACACACACACACACACAATCACACACACACAATCACACACACACACACACACACACACACACATACACACACACACACACACGCACACATACACACACACACACATACACACACACGCACACACACACACACACACACACACACACACACACACACACACACAAAATGACGTGATTATACTATCATGTCGACAAAAATCAGATTAAAACCAGTAATTGTAGAGAATTCATTTCTGTATCAAAACTTTCATAATTGGTTGATGACAATATAAAACAGACAAACATTTGGGTCCTGGAAATAATTACGTTGGTCTGTTTTGATTTCTATATTCATTGCGAATGGTGGTAGTCACCGGAATTTTTAGAGATGAAACGAAAGTTTAAAGTTTATTCATGATTGCAGACAGGTAATTCCATATACGCTTCACCCAAATCTGCCAGTAATTATCTGGAAGACTTCCGGAGCCTGCACTAAACATTATTCGCTGGCAAAATCTTAACACTTTGGCATCATCAGCTGGCTATTTGACCTACTTTCCTGCAGACGTGCCAGCTGCCACTGACTACTTTCCTTGGAAACGTGCATTTTTAGGCCACTTTGAATTAATTTTGACAGGCGCCCCAAATGACTAACATCAACATGTAGGGTATGGTTAGAAAGGTAATTTAATCCTGTTTTAGGATATCTACAGTATAAGGTTTGTTCAGACATGCTTTGAGGTTATTTGTGCAATGAAATATCATGGTTGAGGAGCATTTCAGACAAGCATTTCATCCATTCAGCAGATGTAAACAAAACAGAAAAAAGAGACACCAATTCTCCCTGACTTGTGTCATCTGATCAGAAGCTCAGAAAAGTACACACACACACACACACACACACACACACACACACACACACACACACACACACACACACACACACACACACACACACACACACACAATTCCACAATCCTGAGTGAACAGCAACATCGCGCATTCGCAGGGCGCTCCATTTTGCCTTTGTTTCAGTGAAGCACGCGGTTCGGGTGACGTTGTTCTCGCGCCCGAAAAATTCTTCAAATAGACTTTTTACACGGGAAATCACTCTCACAGTATTTAGAAATGGTTACTTGATACTATAATATGGGAGGTTGGCAGGACACCAGGACATGTGAAACACAAAGCGGACAACACCAGATTGCTTGGATCATTAAGATGGGCAGCAAACAGGAGGCAACTACCATTACCGTCCCCAAGCACAGCTGGCTGTGGAACAGAAGAGGGACAGAGGAGGGACAGAGGAGGGACAGGTGGAGACAGGATCCATGGCTACAGCACTCCTCCCATGCAATGCCTGTGGAAGAACAAGTGCCTCTGTGAGCGGTGATGTATCCCACATGTGGCCCCAATTCACGTGCTGAAGACCAGTACGCCAATTCTCCCGTCAGTTTGATGGGAGGAGTTCATCACATCATATCAGCAGCAGCAGCAACATCGTTGTCGTCGTCATCATCGTCGTCGTAGTCACCACCATTGTTGTCATCATTATATCATCATCATCGTGGTCGTCATCAGAATCGCCAAGTGCTGTCTGTGTAATGTATTAATCTTTAGCAAAACAAGAATACGCTGTTCCATCCCACATCTAATCAGAATTGCTAACAAGACATGTATATAATAATGGAAAGGAATGTACTGTAAACTTTGGGACTTGAATAGTGCCCACCAACTTTTGTGTCTTTACAACAGAGTACTGTAACATGCATTTGGACTCCAAGGTAGTAGTCTTGTGTGGTTTATGTCATTCATACCTGTCTGACCACTTTCAGTCAGTCGTGGTAAATGAATCTAAATCCCAGCAAGTTAAACTTGCATATGGGTGTTCCCCAAGGCTCCGTACTTGGTACTAGTACTCTTCGCTTTCTATACCTCACCACTTGCCAATCCCAGCACAAAATCACATATCGTTTCTATGCTGATGACTCCCAGCTCTACAACAGTGCATCTCTCGACAATTTTTTAACTTTTCTTTCCGAAGCCTCTGACTTGCAATTTCAAGATCCAGAACTAGATGATACAGAATAAGCTACAGTTGAATGGAGATAAGACTGAAGCAATGCTCATTGGCACAAAGCACAAGCATTCCACCATAAGAGGTTTTTGTATCCAACTTGGTGACACCATTGTTAGGAGAAAAAGTTTATTTTTTTCCTACTCATTTTTGTTATTTGTTTTGTTCGTTTGTGATCTTATGTTTACGTTTGATAAAGGCCAGTTGGCCGAAAATGTGCGCCTGTCTTGTCCGGTTGTATCAAATACGCGTTATGATTTCATTTTCATGTTCTTCTTGTTCATATAAACACAGGGACTGGTTTGATTGTTGTAATGAAGAAATGGGCAGACATCTTGACAAAATGCACGGTACTCACAAGAAACAGGTCGGCAGCAATAACAGCAAGAAAACGAATCAAACGTGCCAGCAAAATATAAAGCTTATCCAACACAAGACGTGTCAGACGAAGAACCAATGGTGGGAGAGAAAAGTTGCAGAACACTGGGTTGTGGCTGATTCACATGACATGAAGCCATACCCTAATGGTTCACGTACAATGTATGGACAATGTAGGGTTCAGCATTGACCCACAGTTCCAATGATTCAATTTTCCTGACAGAAAACATTGGCATCTTGTTAGGCTAGGTTACACACTGCTGAACAAGTCGTTCATTACTACAGAAATGTAAAAGGTCTTCAGATGCAGCCTTGAGGTACGCCAGTTTCCACAAGAGAGGATCATCCATTGGTCAGTATTAAAAAAGTATGCTAGTAGGCGCTGCTGAGGTCAAGAAAACAAATAGGTCAGAATGCTGTGTCCTCCGTCCTTGCCGTCTGTCAACGCTGGCAGATGATAGTTGGTGCTGTAAACACACAGCGTCATTTGTCAGTGCTGACTGATGTCAATAGGTTTACATTACGTGACAAAGCTTTGTCAGTTGTCAGTGTTGACTGACGTCAGTAGGTTTACACTGTTTGACAAAGGTCAGTTGTCAGTGTTGATTGATGTCAATAGGTTTACATTACGTGACAAAGCTTTGTCGGTTGTCAGTGTTGACTGACGTCAATAAGTTTACATTACTCACAAAAGTCAGTTGTTTGTGTTGACTGATGTCAATAGGTTTACACATGTACACCATTTGACAAAGGTCAGTTGTCAGTGTTGACTGATGTCAGATAGGTTTACATTACGTGACAAAGCTTTGTCAGTTGTCAGTGTTGACTGACGTCAATAGGTTTACATTACGTCACAAAAGTCAGTTGTTTGTGTTGCCTGATGTCAACAGGTTTCTATTACATGACGAAGGTCAGTTGTCAGTGTTGACTGATGTCAATAGGTTTCCATTACGTGATAAAGGTCAGTTGTCAGTGTTGACTGACGTCAGTAGGTTTACACTGTTTCACAAAGGTCAGTTGTCAGTGTTGACTGATATCAATTGGTTTACATTACGTGACAAAGGTCAGTTGTCAGTCTTGACTAATGTCAGTAGGTTTACATTACGTGACAAAGGTCAGTTGTCAGTGTTGATTGATGTCAATAGGTTTACATTACGTGACAAAGCTTTGTCGGTTGTCAGTGTTGACTGACGTCAATACGTTTACATTACGTCACAAAAGTCAGTTGTTTGTGTTGACATGTCAATAGGTTTCTATTACATGACGAAGGTCAGTTGTCAATGTTGACTGACGTGAACAGGTTTACATTATGTCACAAAGGTCAGTTGTTAATGTTGACTGATGTCAACAGGTTTACATTATGTCACAAAGGTTAGTTGTCAATGTTGACTGACGTCAACAGGTTCACATTATGTCACAAAGGTCAATTGTCAGTGTTGACTGATGTCACTAGGTTTCCATTATTTGACAAAGGTCAGTTGTCAGTGCTGACTGATGTCAATAGGTTTCCATTATTTGACAAAGGTCAGTTGTCAGTGCTGACTGATGTCAATAGGTTTACATTATTTGACAAAGGTCAGTTGTCATGTTTGACTGATGTCAATAGGTTTACATTACGTGACAAAAGTCAGTTGTCAGTGTTGATTGATGTCAATAGGTTTACATTACTTTACACAGGCGATGTGTTCACTGTGTATGTGTGTGGGTGGGAGGGGAACAGAAAGAGGGATGTGTGTACTGTATGTGTTTGTTTGTGTGTGAGACAGAAAGAGGGACGTGTGTACTATGTGTGTTTGTGTGTGAGACAGAAAGAGGGACGTGTGTACTATGTGTGTTTGTGTGTGAGACAGAAAGAGGGACGTGTTTGTACTATGTGTGTTTGTTGTGTGTGAGACAGAAAGAGGACGTGTGTATTGTATGTGTTTGTTTGTGTGTGAGACAGAAAGAGGGACGTGTGTATTGTATGTGTTTGTTTGTGTGTGAGACAGAAAGAGGTACGTGTGTACTATGTGTTTGTTTGTGTGTGAGACAGAAAGAGGGACGTGTGTACTATGTGTGTTTGTGTGTGAGACAGAAAGAGGGACGTGTGTATTGTATGTGTTTGTTTGTGTGTGAGACAGAAAGAGGGACGTATGTACTGTATGTGTTTGTTTGTGTGTGAGACAGAAAGAGGGACGTGTGTATGTATGTGTTTGTTTGTGTGTGAGACAGAAAGAGGGACTGTGTGTATTGTATGTGTTTGTTTGTGTGTGAGACAGAAAGAGGGATGTGTGTAGTGTGTGTGTTTGTGTGTGAGACAGAAAGAGGGATGTGTGTAGTGTGTGTTTGTGTGTGAGACAGAAAGAGGGATGTGTGTAGTGTGTGTTTGTGTGTGAGACAGAAAGAGGGACGTGTGTAGTGTGTGTGTTTTGTGTGTGAGACAGAAAGAGGGATGTGTGTAGTGTGTGTTTGTGTGTGAGACAGAAAGAGGGATGTGTGTAGTGTGTGTGTTTGTGTGTGAGACAGAAAGAGGGATGTGTGTAGTGTGTGTTTGTGTGTGAGACAGAAAGAGGGATGTGTGTAGTGTGTGTGTTTGTGTGTGAGACAGAAAGAGGGACGTGTGTATGTGTGTGTGTTTGTGTGTGAGACAGAAAGAGGGATGTGTGTAGTGTGTGTTTGTGTGTGAGACAGAAAGAGAGGTGTACGTTGTGTAGTGTGTGTGTTTGTGTGTGAGACAGAAAGAGGGATGTGTGTAGTGTGTGTTTGTGTGTGAGACAGAAAGAGGGATGTGTGTAGTGTGTGTGTTTGTGTGTGAGACAGAAAGAGGGATGTGTGTAGTGTGTGTGTTTGTGTGTGAGACAGAAAGAGGGATGTGTGTAGTGTGTGTTTGTGTGTGAGACAGAAAGAGGGATGTGTGTAGTGTGTGTTTGTGTGTGAGACAGAAAGAGGATGTGTGTAGTGTGTGTGTTGTGTGTGTGAGACAGAAAGAGGGATGTGTGTAGTGTGTGTGTTTGTGTGTGAGACAGAAAGAGGGATGTGTGTAGTGTGTGTGTTTGTGTGTGAGACAGAAAGAGGGATGTGTGTAGTGTGTGTTTGTGTGTGAGACAGAAAGAGGGAGTGTGTGCAGTGTTGTGTTTGTGTGTGAGACAGAAAGACGGATGTGTGTTCCGTATATGTTTGTGTGTGAGACAGAAAGAGGGATGTGTGTACTGTATATGTTTGTGTGTGAGACAGAAAGAGGAGATGTGTTAGTGTGTGTGTTTGTGTGTGAGACAGAAAGAGGGATGTGTGTACTGTGTTGTTTGTGTGTGAGACAGAAAGAGGGATGTGTGTACTGTGTATGTTTGTGTGTGAGACAGAAAGAGGGATGTGTGTACTGTATGTGTTTGTTTGTGGTGAGACAGAAAGAGGGATGTGTGTACTGTATATGTTTTGTGTGTGAGACAGAAAGAGGGATGTGTGTTCTGTGTATGTTTGTGTGTGAGACAGAAAGAGGGATGTGTGTTCTGTGTATGTTTGTGTGTGAGACAGAAAGAGGGATGTGTGTTCTGTGTATGTTTGTGTGTGAGACAGAAAGAGGGATGTGATGTACTGTAATGTTTGTGTGTGAGACAGAAAGAGCGATGTATGCACTGTAGATGTTTGTGTGTGAGACAGAAAGAGGGATATGTGTACTGTATATGTTTGTGTGTGAGACAGAAAGAGGGATGTGTGTACTGTATATGTTTGTGTCTGAGACAGAAAGAGGGATGTGTGTACTGTATATGTTTGTGTGTGAGACAGAAAGAGGGATGTATGTACTGTATGTGTTTGTGTCTGAGACAGAAAGAGGGATGTATGTACTGTGTATGTTTGTGTGTGAGACAGAAAGAGGGATGTATGTACTGTATATGTTTGTGTGTGAGACAGAAAGAGGGATGTATGTACTGTATGTTTGTGTGTGAGACAGAAAGAGGGATGTATGTACTGTATATGTTTGTGTGTGAGACAGAAAGAGGGATGTATGTACTGTAATGTTTCTGCGTGAGACAGAAAGAGGGATGTATGTACTGTATATGTTTGTGTGTGGAGACAGAAAGAGGGACGTATGTACGATGTGTGTTTGTGTGTGAGACAGAAAGAGCAATGTGTGTACTATGTGTATTTGT
>JAPXFY010000032.1:26049355-26054355 GCA_030674185.1 Monoplex corrugatus
CCTGTATATCTCCTCCTTTCTCTTTGCCTTCCTCCGTTCCTCCATCAAGCCTAGAATTTCTTTTGTCATCCGGTTCTTTTTTGCTTAGGGATTTTTTCACAAGCTTCATTTATCGAATTTCTAAACATTGTTCCTCACTGTCACCAAAGTCTTCCAGAGCACTGAATTTGTTTTGTACATGTATTTGATTTTTTACGTATCATTTCATCTGTCTTTAAGAGTCCACGATTTAGTTTGTGTTGCTTTTGGTCCGTTTGCTTTTCCTTAATTTCAGCCTAAATCTTCCCACTGCAGGATTGTGGTAACTGTTGCAGTCTGCGCCTAGTAGTGTTTTTGCTGACAGTAAACAATTTCTAAATCTATTGTTGATGAGGATGCAGTCAATCTGATTTTGGGTATTATCTCCTGGACTCATCCAAGTCCGTTTTCTTCTATTAGGCTGCTCAAACCAAGTGTTTCCTACTATGAACTCATTCATCTGTGCCCATTCTACAAGTCCCCCCCCCCTTTCATGTTGTGTATCAAGGCCATGAGGTCCAACTGTATCCTCCACCCTATCCTGTCCCACTGTGGCATTAAAATCTCCCATTATTATTGTAACTTCTTGTGATTTACATTGGGCCTTGGCCATCTCTTATACTTTATAGAAGTTGTCAATGTCGTTCTGAGTACTTGCAGATATTGGTGCATACACCTGAATGATATTGATGTCAAATGGCCTGCCTCCCAATTTAACCAGCAAAACTCTGTCGACACAGCCCAGTATCCCTAACAACTTTAGATTTGTCCTTGTCCATTACGATGCCTACTCGTCTTTCATGTGAGTTTCCACCAGAATATTTACTGTATGCTCTCCTGATGTTATCATGCCTGCCCCCTTCCATTTCACTTCCCTTTTTTCCTAAAATACTAATGTTAAGCCTTTCCATTTCCATTTTGATATTGTCTAATCTACATTTTTGCAACAATGTTCTAACATTCCATGTCGCACTTTTTTGTTTGTTTGTTTGTTTTTTTGAGATTGAACGCAGTAGCTTGCGCAGCATGACGGTCCCTACCGGACGAAGTTGCTCCATAGGACCCCTATTTACGTCGTTACACTTATTTTCCTTTTTTTATCTGGCCATGATTTGTCTTGGGAAAGTACGATGGTGATTTCCCGTTGCCTTCCATCGGTTTGTGTACGGTCTCCACGCTAGCCTTTGTCGTTCCGACGACAACCTACAAGGCAGTAGGGCGATTGTTTTTCAGGGTTTATTCCCTTAACCTTATTCTCTCGGGAGATGTTCACATGGCAGTGGAGCTATTTACCCATTTCTTAAGCCATTCATTCTTATTTATATATTTTCTTAAAATCCATCTTACAAGTAAATGCTTCCTATCGGAGGGGAATCACATGGTTATAATATATAATTGTATATGCTATGCTCTCTATAATTTTCCATTGCTTTTATTCTTGCTTTTATTGCTTTTATTCTTTCTCCCCATTTATAGCCATGCGTGTGTGTGTGTGTGTGTGTGTGTGTGTGTGTGTGTGTGTGGTGCGTGCGTGTGTGTGCGTGCGTGTGCGTGCGTGCGTGCGTGCGTGCGTGTGTGTCTGCTTCAGCGCTTAGATTTGATTTTATCAAGATTTTGCGCTATATAAATATTGTAATTATTATTATTATTATTATCTTTATAGTTGTACTGACAACCACGCATAATATATGTACTTTGACGTGAACTGTTTGCGTCAATGAAATGGAAGTATTGTGATTATCATCACATACTAGAACATTTTTTATCTTTGATTTTAGAATTGCACTCCCTCTCTCTCCCTCTCTCTCTCTCTCTCTCTCTCTCTCTCTCTCTCTCTCTCTCTCTCTCTCGCTGTCTTCCTCTCTCTCTCTTACTCTCTCCCTCCCCATTGTATCACTGTTACGATAACCTGGCATATATACTAGATGGATCATCTTTATAGGTATTTAGTTGTGTGCTTTCTTTTTTTTTCTCGATGTAATCTAAATTTTGGGCTGCTCTCCCCGGAAGCAGAATGTCGTCAGCAGTGCAGCGCCACCCCTCTTTTTCTTTTTTTTTTCTCCTGTATGGATATGATCTTTTACCTTTGAAAGTGGATCTTGCTACAGAATTTTGCCAGGGACATCTCCTTTGCTGCCACGGGGTGTTTAACGTGCGCTGACTGCCTGCTGCACACGGACTTTGATTTATCGTCTCATCCAGGAAGACTAGCACCTGCACCACTACAAAAGACCTAGTGGGGGGAGGGGTAGGGGCGGTGAGTGTCTGTGTGATCATGATTCTAACCCCGGTATCCAACGTGCTGGGCAGGTCCTTTTACCACGAAGCCACCCACTCCACTGAACTCTGTCTCTCTGAACTCTGTCTTTACACCTTACTGCTACTCATGGGCTCATCCTCAGTGTTGAAGGCATAGGACTCATTCTTCTTGCGGGGACGTCCAAAGGCGATGGAATTGGCGATTTCATCAAATGTCTTGTTCTTCGTCTCTGGCACGAAGAAGAAGATGAAGATAATGGCCGCAGCCAGGATAAATGAGAACACGATGTAAGTGTACTCTTGCAGTCCGTCCTGAAGAAGGGAGGAAAAAAAGACAGAAAATCAGAACATTGTGGGACGTGATAGTCACGTGGGTACACGTCAGACTTGTCAGTCAGAAGGTCTTGGGTTCGAACCGCCTGGATAGCTCCACCTGGTGGGTAAAGGGTGGAGATGTTCACGATCTTCTTTTTTTTTTTTAACCGTTTTTTAATCATTTTTTTAAACAATAAATAGACATCAACAAACAATGTAGTAACAAAACTAATTTCAATTCATACGCATAAGAGGAACAAAACTAATTTCAATTCATACGCATAAGAGGAACAAAACTAATTTCAATTCATACGCATAAGAGAAACAAAAATCACTTCAATTCATACGCATAAGAGGAACAAAAATCATTTCAATTCATACGCATAAGAGGAACAAAAATCATTTCAAATCATACGCATAAGAGGAACAAAAATCATTTCAATTCATACGCATAAGAGGAACAAAGATATTCAAATCAACCATAAGAGGAACAAGATAATTTCAAATCATACGCATAAGAGGAACAAAGATAATTTCAAATCATACGCATAAGAGGAACAAAGATAATTTCAAATCATACGCATAAGAGGAACAAAGATAATTTCAATCATACCATAAGAGGAACAAAGATAATTCAAATCATACGCATAAGAGGAACAAAGATAATTCAATCATACCATAAGAGGAACAAAGATAATTTCAAATCATACGCATAAGAGGAACAAAATAATTCAAATCATACGCATAAGAGGAACAAAGATAATTTCAAATCATACAAAAGAGAACAAAGAATTTCAAATAAACATAGAGGAACAAAGATAATTTCAAATCATACGCATAAGAGGAACAAAGATAATTTCAAATCATACGCATAAGAGGAACAAGATATTTCAATAATACGCAAAGAGAACAAAGATAATTTCAAATCATACGCATAAGAGGAACTTTTCAGACATCTGACAACATACAACATACAGAAGAAAAAAAATATATTTCATACATGGGAGATTTCAAAGTGAACACCAAGATTTCAAACATGTCATAAAGGAATTTGTTCTCTATTAATTAAACACTGGTTTATAGTTATTCCACTGATCATTAAAAGACAGACAAATGAAAGTTTATTTTGGCATTGTATTGTTCAATTTTGATTCTTATTTAATAGTCATTGAAAAGTACATATTCGGAATACATTTGTCAATCTTACCAGTTTTTTGTGTTTTTGTTTTTGTTTTGTTTTTTGTTTAAATGTATACAATGATAGTTTTCACATTGGAAGTTCAAAAATGAACATTAAGATCTAACGCATGTCAACATTTCCCTATGAATCGATTTCAAAAACCACATTCCTTTGCTTAACGATAATCAAGCATCGTCGAACAATGTGGCAACAGAAATTATTCAATTTATACAAATACGACGATAATTGTTTACATAAAAAACAACCTATAGCTTACAAAACATAAGACAATATTCTAATCAATGATGGTTTTATTATGTGCATCAATATTCAAGAAACATGTAATGAAGAAAGTCTGTTTTCTACACGGTTCACGATCTTCTTGGTCAACATGCGTGCTAACCTACCAGTACCTAAATCCACTTTGTGTGTATACACATGCAAAATATCCATATGCAGATTAAAGATCCTGTAAATCATGTCTGTGTCTGGTGGCTTATGGGAACATGACAACGCCCAGCATGCCCCCCTCTGAAGACGCAAAGTGTGCAAGGACACAGTGATATGTGGTCAGCTCGCCTTTCAGCTGGATTTGTATCATCATCATCATCATCATCATCATCATCATCATCACATCATCATCATCGTTATCATCATCGTCGTCGTTCGTCGTCGTGTCGTCGTCATCATCATCATCATCATCATCATCATCATCATCATCAGGTGCCTTTCCACATAGTGATGGCGATCATGGCCTTCCATCTGTTTCTGTCTCTTGTTACCGCAACCATCTCTTCCATCCTCTTTGTCTTCAGCCACTCTGCAAGTCCGTTCAATCTCTTCTCCCTGGGTCTACCTGGTGCTCTCTTTCCCTCCAGTTTTCCCGTTGTGACCAGGTGCTCCAATTCCCCTTTCTCATAAAATAGCCTATAAGTTGTGCCTGTCTTTTCCTAATCTTCCTTATGAATGATCTTCTTGTGTCTACCCCCATCAAGACTGTCTCGTTTGTTTTCTTTGCTGTCCATGGAACTCTCAACATTCTTCTTAGAAACCACATCTCGGCTGCCTCAATCTTGTTCTGGCTTTGCTTGTTGACTGTTCACTGTATACGCCCATTAAAAGTCAGATTTTGTGTACTGTGCAAGGACCTCAAATCATTTTGGAGAAGAGCATTACAAAAAATTGTAAGAAGTAAACGAAGAAGAAATAAAGACAAAATTGAAAGTGG
>JAPXFY010000032.1:26064355-26074355 GCA_030674185.1 Monoplex corrugatus
TGGGGGGATAGATTATATTTCACAGAAATCAATTTTGAGAAAAAATCAAAACACCCCAGATAGACCCTCAGTCATCTTTTCAGCTCCTAGTGCTGTTCGACTGACTGCGAGTTAAGACTGAATTGGTGGTGGGAGGTCACAAATGCTTGTAGTCCAGATAGTTTGTCCCTGGAAATTTGATGCTGATTCGGAAAGGTGTCCATGGAGGTTGGAAAGGGGGTGGGGTGGGGGTGGGGGAGGAGCTGGGGTGACAGGAGGAAGTGACGTGGGAAATCACGTGGGTGACTTGAACAGATTTCATTTACTGTCTTATACTAGCAGGAAAAATAACTTTTCAATTTACCACGTTTTCATAGATTTGCAAGGTTGTACTCTTTCGGTATTAGACAAAATTAGAATCATTACTAATTGTATCTGGAAAAATGTACAATTGAACATGGGAAGCAACTGCAGCTTCAGGGTAACAATTTTAGTCTAGTAAAAGGTGCCTCCCTTGTCAAACCTTGTTGCCGGCATTCTTGTGAAACTCTTGGAAGCGAGTTATATGAGCTAATATTTAACTTCCTTCTTGCCACTGGATTTTGGGTCGGAAGCATGAAAAGGTTTAATCTGGACAACTACTTTCCCACTCTCAGCACTTGGAATTTACCATTTCTCTCCGTTGTTGTTATTTGCTGATGTTTGCAAAACATGTGTTGTCATAGACATCCATGACGATATATTGTCTTCTTCCCCATCATCATCATCATCATTATCAAGTGCCCTGCTGCATGGCGTTGGCGATCATGGCCCTCCACACGAATCTATCCCTTGTCGTTACAAGCACATCTCCCACCCTCTCTGTCCTCAGCCACCCTGCAAGTCCGCCCAATATTTTCTCCCTGGGTCTGCCTGTTCTCTTCCCATCCAGCTTTCATCTTGTGACCAGTGCTGTAATTCCCTTTCCTCATAAAATGGCCTATACATGTTGCTTGTCTTTTCCTATTCTTTTGTATTAATGATCTTCTTGTGTCTGCCTCGTTCAAGACTGTCTGGTTTGTTGTTGTTGTTGTTGTTGTTGTTGCTGTTGTTGTTGTTTTGTTATTGTTGTTATTTCTTTTTGCTGTCCATGGAATTCTCAAAATTCTTCTTAGAAACCACATTTCAATTGCCTCAATTTTGTTCTGACTTTGCGGGTTGACTGTCCACGCCTCATAACCATACAACAGTATTGGGTCTGTGTAGCATTCAAGACGTTATTAACTCGATGGCGACGCTCTGGAGCTATAGCTGCGGAGCTCCATGTCTCCACTGTTACTTTTTTTTTTTTTTACCGTGACTACGTGTATACTATAATAAGGGAGATTATACTGACAGCCGAGTTTAACCATTTTTCTAAGCAGATTTCTTTCCCTTCGACCGCAGGAGATGTTGGAACTCTATTTTTGGCTTGTTTTCGCGGTACCTGAAACAAAGAAATTTCGAAGGGTCGAAAGACTCTATGTCTGTATTTAATCATTTTTGGGACAAAATATTCATAAAAGCAGAACTCATAGTGACTTCCAGTGAAGAATGTATATCCTGTGACATGTTAAGTGCAGTTTTGTGACATGGATATTTAATGGACTACAAGCAGCAGTTTGATAAGTCATGTGTGTGTACATCCGGAACTTTTCTATTTTTGCTATTTGTATGCCTTTTTCAATGGTAAACCAGAAAAAAATGAAAGCATGCATAAACAAGAGGTCTGCACAGTTACAAAGTGGATATAATGACCTTTTAAAACATATAAAACAGGAAAGGTTTATTTTTGTTGGATATTCTCCATAATTCTTTTAAAACGTACCAAAAACTGTGCGTCTCGAGAGTTTCAGCAGCCATTTTAGGGCGCGTCTTCAAAGAGTTAATTGTGTTTCCCCATACCCCTGTTAATTGGCATGATAGGATGAATTCGCATCAAATGCTTAAATCTTCAAATGTGACTGGTATTTTTCTTTCCTAATTGTAATGATAAGAATGATAACGCGTTGCATATATCGTATCGTATCGTATCGTTCGTATCGCATTGCATCGCATCGGATATGGATTGGATTGGATTGGATCGTATTGTATATGTATTGGATTGTATTGTATTGCATTGCATTGCATTTATTGTATTGTATTGTGTTGATTGTATTGTATTGTATTGTAGTGTGTATTGTTTGTATTGTGTTGTATTGTATTGTGTTGTATTGTGTTGTATTGGTTGTATTGTGTTGTATTGGTTGTATTGTATTGTATTGTGTTGTATTGTGTTGTATTGTATTGTATTGTATTGTATTGTGTTGTATTGTTTATTGTGTTGTATTGTGTGTATTGTATTATGTTGTATTGTTGTATTGTTGTATTGTGTTGTATTGTGTTGTATTGTGTTGTATTGTTTTATTGCATTGTCTTACACTGCATCATACAGCATTGCACTGTTTTGTTTTGTATATATCCGTGTTGAATTGTACTCCATCGTGCTGTGTTGCATTGTATTGTATCATTATGTTCTGTATTGCAATATACTGCGCTGCAAGGCTCAAAATGGTATTGTTTTGTATTGCACTGTATTGCATTGTATGGCAGTGTGTTGTACTGACTCAGACTTGTTTATATGTCATGACAACAAGCACAGGGTTGTACGACCAACAAAGAAACACACATAATCTGTACGTACAGAAACAGCCATCAACAACTAAATGACAAAGATGACATTCAACAAATAACGCTTCCACAGTTTCCATGCAAAGAACATTCCTCAAGTGGAAACGAAAGATCACTAATCTTTTTAGCACATCATCTTTTTGCTTTTTCTTGTTTTGTTTTTTGTTGTTGTTTTGTTTTTTCACATGGTTTTAGCCCGAATATGTTTTTGATGGTCGAGTGGCTATAAATAATATGAATTTAAACTTGAACTTCCTTTTGTAACAAAGACTAACTACATACAAACATCTGCTTTGCCCTTCCTGTTTCTACTCCCCTTCCCTGCATCGATTTTTTTTTCTTTACGTATTTATTTATTCCTTTCTTTCTTTCTTTCTTTTCATTATTCATTTATTTATTTGTTTATTTATTTATTCTTTTTTTTTTCATTTATTTATTCATTCATTCATTATTTATTTATTTATTTATTTATTTTTTGTTTATTTGTTTGTTTCTTTCTTTCTTTATATTATTTATTTACCTATTTATTTTGTCTAAAATCATTTAAGTGAATAGACATTAAACCAATGACTACCTCCACCACACATCATACACAACCAACAATAAAAATGCAAACGTGTACAAGAACAAGCACAACTCCCATGTATGACTTTTGTAACTGTAGGCAATGTATCATGGACATAATCATTCTTCACTCTAATTCGTGAACCAGGTAATATGTGTATAACGGATATATCCTGTAACTTTAATTCGTGAACCAGTCGTTCGTGAACCAGGTAATATTCACGGATTATCCTGTAACTTTATTCGTGAACCAGGCATTCGTGAACCAGGTAATATGTCACGGATATATGATATATCTTTTAACTGATTCGTGAACCAGGTAATATTCACGGATATGGATATATCTTGTAACTGAATTCGTGAACCAAGTAATATATTACGGATATGTCCGTGAACTTTAACTCATGAACAAGGATATATTCACGGATATTCCTTAACTAACTCGTGAACCAGGCGATATATCACGAGATATATCCTGTAACTAACTCGTGAACCCGCAATATATCACGAGATATATCCCTGTAACTAATTTGTGAACCCGGCAATATATCACGATATATCCTTAACTAACTCGTGAACCCGGCAATATATCACCAGATATATCCTGTAACTAATCGTGAACCGGCAATATATCACGAGATATATCCTGTAACTAATTCGTGAACCAGGCAATATATCACGATATATCCTTAACTAATTCGTGAAGCAGGCAATATATCACCAGATATATCCTGTAACTAACTCGTGAACCAGGCAATATATCAGAGTATATCCTGTAACTAATCGTGAACCAGGCAATATATCACAAGATATATCCTGTAACTAATCGTGAACCAGGCAATATATCATGAGATATATCCTGTAACTAATTCGTGAACAAAGCAATATATCACGATATATATCCTGTAACTAATTGTGAACCAGGCAATATATCACGAGATATATCCTGTAACTAATTCGTGAACCAGGCAATATATCACGAGATATATCCTGTAACTAATTCGTGAACCAGGCAATATATCACGAGATATATCCTGTAACTAATTCGTGAACCAAGCAATATATCACGAATATATCCTGTAACTAATTCATGAACCAGGCAATATATCACGAGATATATCCTGTAACCAATTCGTGAACCAAGCAATATATCACGATATATATCCTGTAGCTAATTCGTGAAGCAGGCAATAGATCACGAGATATATCCTGTAACTAATTCGTGAACAGGCAATATATCACCAGATATATCCTGTAACTAATTCGTGAAGCAGGCAATATATCACGAGATATATCCTGTAACTAATTCGTGAACCAGGCATATATCACGAGATTATCCTGTAACTAATTCTGAACCCGGCAATATATCACGAGATATATCCTGTAACTAATTCGTGAAGCAGGCAAGTAATCACGAGATATACCCATGTAACTAATTCGTGAACCAGGCAATAGATCACGAGATATATCAGTAACTAATTCGTGAACCAGGCATTATATTCTGGGCAGATTCTGAAATTCTAATTTGTGATCTAGCCAATGTAATCACTGCAATATATTTTTCTAATTCTACATGTACTACATGACCAAGGCAATATCATGGGCATAATGTTTGACTTAATTCGTGAACCATCTCCCCATCCTCCTTACCCGTGTTCTCGCCCCTCCTTGCCACATACCTGAATGTAAGCCGACGAAAATACGGGAGAGCATAAGAACTTCCGGTGACTTGACAAGAAGAGTTATCCCCCCTAGAATGCCGGCAATGAACATGAGGAATGTGATGACGATCATCCCCTTCTTGCTGAAAAAGATTGTTTGTTATCATTAGCATCACTGATCGTTGCTTGCTGAAAAAAGCTGTTATCATTATAATCATTCGCTATCATCATTTCCATTTCTTATTATCATTATTGTCATTATTATTAACATTATTGTATTAATCACATCATCCCTAGCACCGTCAGTCTCATACATCATTATCATCGTCACCGTGGTCGTTTTTGTGTTCCTTTGAATTCATGCAAATAGAAAAAGATCCTTTTCTTTCAAAAAGATATATTATCAAGCATTTATCAACAATGTACATTGTTTCTATGAAAAATCATTTGGTTATTCGAGTAGTAGAAGCAACAGTAAAAGTAGTATTGGTAGTACAATGATACAGTTAGAATCAAATACCCAGCAATAAATCATGAATATAAACGTATACCCACACGAAACATTGTTCTTCAATTAATCATACATATTATTAACATATTACTTGTTTAATTTATCACGCTCACACCACTACTACGAACAACAACAACACCAACAAACAAAGAAGCAAACTTACCGACCAAAATAGTCCGCCACCTTAGCCGAACTGAATGCTCCCACCATGCCAAAAAAGACGAAGAGAGCCACAGTGGTCGACCACAAAATGTCCAATTCCCATTTGTTCAACATCTTGTCCCGATCTACGCCGAATGCTTCCGGAGAATGCCGAGTCCCGTTAAGCCAACCGGACTCATTGTAACTGACCCATAGTGAACTTCAGCGGTTGTTGTGGTGGTGATGGAGATGGCCGTATCGTTATTGATGATACTGGTCGTGTCATTTTGTTCCAGAGTCATAAGATACTTTTCGTAACGAAGAACGTTGTCCCAGTTACCGTTCTTCCGTTCGTAAAAGGTTTTGTTGTAGAAAGTTTTGATTATCTGAAATAACAGTGCGAGTGATTTGAGTTCTGATGATTGTGTATATGTTCGTTTTTGTCTGTCTTAAAGTGTTGGTCTGTTAGTTGGTTGGTTGGTTGGGTGGGATTAGTTAGTCACTAGTCAGTCAGTCATTTACTCGTTACCTACCTCCTCTTTTTCTTCATAGCCCCACTGGTCGTCGTCGTCGATCATCATCATCCTCATCATCATCATCATCATCATCATCATCATCATCACCTTTTTCTTTTGTCTTCTTCTCTTCTTCTTTTTCTCTTCTCTTCTTCTTCTTCTTCTTCTTCTTCTTCTTCTTCTTCTTCTTCTTCTTCTTCTTCTTCTTCTTCTTCTTCTTCTTCTTCTTCTTCTTCATTCGTCTCTCATCATCATCACTTCTTTTCTTCTTCTTCTTCTTCTTCTTCTTCTTCTTCTTCTTCTTCTTCTTCTTCGTCATCTCTTTTCATCATCATCATCATCATCATCTTCTCTCATCATCTTCTTCTTCTTCTTCTTTTCTTCTTCTTCTTCATCGTCATCATCATCATCATCACCTTCTTTTTCTTCTTCTTCTTCTTCTTCTTCTTCTTCTTCTTCTTCTTCTTCTTCGTCTCTCATCGTCATCGTCATCTTCATCTCATTCTCTTCTCTCTCTCTCTCTTCTTCTTCTTCTCTTCTTCTTCTTCTTCTTCTTCTTCTTCTTCTTCTTCTTCTTCTTCTTCTTCTTCTTCTTCTTCTTCTTCTTCTTCTTCTTCTTCTTCTTCTTCGTTCTTCGATTCTTCATTCTTCATTCTTCTTCTTCTTCTTCTTCTTACTTCTTACGGATTCTTCGACTTTCTTCGATTCTTCGGATTCTTCTTCTTCGATCTCGGATTCTTCCTTCTCTTCTCTCTTCTTTCTTCTTCTCTTATCTTCTCTTCTTACTCTCTTCTTCTTCTTCTTTCTTCTTCTTCTTCTTCTCTTCTCTTCTCTTCTTCTTCTTCTTTTCATTTCTTCTTGTTCTTTCTCTTCACTCTTCTTCTTCTTCTTTTCTTCTTCTTCTTCTTCTTCTTCTTCTTCTTCTTCTTTTCTTCTTCTTCTTCTTCTTTCTTCTTCTTCTTCTTCTTCTTCTTCATTAAACATAATTTCACATCATCATAATTTTCGTCTTCTTGTTCTTCTTGTTCTTTTTGTTTTTGTTCTTCTTGTTCTTGTTCTTGTTCTTGTTCTTGTTCTTGTTCTTCTTCTTCTTCTTCGTAATCTTCATCATTAAACATAATTTCACATCATCATCATCATCATCATCATCATCATCATCATGTCTTCTTCTTCTTCTTCTTCTTTTTCATTCGTCATATCATTCATCACTTCTCTTCTCCTTCTCCTCTCCTCCTCTCCTCCTCCTCTTCTTCTTCTCTTCTCTTCTTCTTCTTCTTCTTCTTCTTCTTCTTCTTCTTCTTCTTCTTCTTCTTCTTTCTTTCTTCTTCTTCTTCTCTTCTTCTTCTTCTTCTTCTTCTTCTTCTTCTTCTTCTTTTCTTCTTCTTCTCTCTTCTTCTTCTTCTTCTTCTTCTTCTTCTCTTCCTCTTCGTACTCTTTATTATTAAACATAACATAGCATTGCTAAAGATAGTAACTACGAAAACGACAATAACATCGACAATGGCGGTGATGACAGTGACGACAACGACGAAAACAACACTTACTACTACTACTACTACTACTATACTACTACTACTACTACTACTACTACTACTACTACTACTACTACTACTAGCACTATACTACTACTTTCATTACGGCTGTGTTACTTTACTACTACAACGACACCACTACTATAACTACTATTGAGACCATTACCAGAAGAACTGGTACTGCACTTCTTTCTACTACTGTTACGACAGCAATGATGACGACGATGATAAGTATCGTCATCCCAAAAGAAAACTCACACGATACTTACCGAAGAGGGAGTATTGACGACGCCAATGTTGTAGCCATAACAGAAAAGAATTACCGATCACAGACACGAAGACACTGAACAACAGAATGCCTGTCGTCTGCTGGTTCTCCTGCCAAACACACAGTAAACCTTAACTAAACAATATCAATTATTATTAATGATAATAATAAATCACTTTATATAGCTCTATTCTCCTACACATAGGCAAAGACTCACTGCGCTTTACATTAACTTAGTTCATTTTTCCCAATCAGCCCTATGCCTAGTGGTCAATTATACTAAATCCCATTCCTAGTTCCCCCCCCCCCAACACACACACTAGCACATCTGTTGCAAGCAAGTACTAATAATAATTTACTGAATCAGAAAGATAAAAAATCATGTTTCATAACTGGTAGTATTTATCAAAACGATGAGTTTTGAGGCCCGTCTTGAAAGAAGAGAGAGATGATGAACAGCGGAGAGAAAAAGGCAGATCGTTCCAGACAAGCGGGGCCTGGCAACAGAAGGCTCGGTGTCCTATGGTTTTGTATTTTGATTTTGACTTTGCCGGAAGCTTCTGGTTGCTTGACCTGAAACTGTATTCAGGCCTGTATGCTTTAAGCACAGAGGGAGGTAGATAGGCAAGGTACCATCAAAATGCGATAAACCAGACGTGCTCGTTTATATTCATCTTACTTCAAGGGACCAGTGGAGCTGCTTCAAAAGGCTGGTCATGTATATATGGTAAACCTTAAACTAATAAATATCAATCATTCTTGTATAAACAGTAAAACTTAACTAGTCAAATCAGTCATTTATATATAAGCGATAAAACTTAACCAGTCAATATCAATCATTCATGTATAAACAGTAAAACTTGACCAGTCAATATCAATATCTTCTGTAAACAGTAAACCTTAACGAGTCAATATCAATCATTCATGTATAAACAGGAAAACTTAACGAGTCAAATCAGTCATTTATGTATAAGCGGTAAAACTTAACGAGTCAAATCAGTCATTTATGTATAAACAGAAAACTTAACGAGTCAATATCAATCATTCATGTATAAACAGGAAAACTTAACGAGTCAAATCATCATTTATGTATAAACAGAAAACTTAACGAGTCAAATCAGTCATTTATGTATAAACAGTAAAACTTGAACAGTCAATATCAATCATTCATGTATAAACAGTAAAACTTAACAAGTCAATATCAATCATTCTGTATAAACAGTAAAACTTAACAAGTCAATATCAATCATTCTTGTATAAACAGTAAAACTTAACAAGTCAATATCAATCATTCTGGTATAAACATAAAACTTACCATCATTATCAATCATCACCACTATCACCACCATCATCATCACCACCATCATCAGCATTGTCATCATCATCATCATTAACAACAACAACAACATGATCATCATCACCAACAACACCATCAGCATCATCATTATCATCAATATCATCATAATCATCATCAACAACAACTACAACAACATCATCATCGTCATCATCATCAACAACAACATCATCGTCATCATCATCATCGTCGTCGTCGTCGTCATCGTCGTCTCATCATCACATCATCATCAACAACAACAACATCGTCGTCATCATCATCATCATCATCAACAAACAACAACATCGTCGTCATCATTATCATCATCTGAGCAACAATAACAACACACATCATCATCATCATCATCATCAACATCAACATCAATAACAACAACAACAACATCATCATCAATATCAACATGTTCTGAGTTCTGAGGTCACACACGCACACACACACACACACACACACACACACACACACACACACACACACACACACACACACACACACACACACACACACACACAGAGTTAAGTAAACCATACCTCTCCCATTGTCAGTTACAAGCGTAGTACTAGGTTTTCTTTTTCTTTTCTCTTCTCTTCCCCCTTCACGAGTTCCTCTGTTGCTGACGCCCGTGTCCAAACCGTGACGTCACTGTTTGTCCTTGTGCTGGTCTGACTGCCTGCCTGTCTGCCTGACTGCCTGTCTGTCTGCCTGCCTGTCTGTCTGTCTGTCTGTCAGTCTGTCAGTGAGTCAGACCCCTGCAACACAACAACAACAACTACAATAATCTGTAAATCATAGA
>JAPXFY010000032.1:26081855-26086855 GCA_030674185.1 Monoplex corrugatus
GACCGTGGCACGAGCCTTAAGCCTGCACATAAACCCATGAGCTGGCCAGGTCCTCAGGCGCTACCTAGACTATGTTTCACCTAGTCTATATTTTATACTGGTATTTATCAGCCTATCACTGGAATAATCTTGGTTACATGTAAACGACACGTGTATGTGTTATCTTACCTTCAAAAAAGGAACGTATATAAAGTAGATAATTAAAGGTCTAAAAATGGAAAATTTGAACATTGTTCAATTGGCTTGCCCATTTTGGTTTTTGTATATATTTTTTTTATTAATACTGCTGTTAATAATAATACTTTTATGTTTGGAATTTTCTTTTTACTTCTTTCATTTCTTCTTTACATTCTTTTAATTTTTTTTTTTCTTTCTCTCCTACTTCGTTTGTTCCTCCGTCTCTTTTTTCTATACACGATTGACAGATGTGTAAACGAAATTCAATACGTGCCCCTTGTGGTTCTCCGCTGACCTAAATATTCTGTTTACGATCAAGTGAACATAGTTACCGAACTTACAAGGGCAAATCTATATTACTGCCCTACATACCTCAACTCCCTCCTCCCCCTCCCCCTCCCCCTCCCCCCCCCCCCCTTCCTTTGGTTTCCTCTGTTTGCACAGTGACATAACCCGTAGACTTGTCACTGCTGCTACTGCTATATTCACAACCACTTGTATGAGTGCTGGGGAATTTGACCTGTGCTGTCTCCCCGCTAACACTGCCACCACCATCACCACCACCACCCCAATACACCAATGCACGCACGCGCGCGGGCTCACACACACACCACACACACACACACACACACGCACGCACATACACATGCGTGCACACTCACACACCCACACACACACACACACACACACACATACACACATACACACACACATACACACATACACACACACACACCACACACCATACACACACCACACACACACACACACACACACACACACACACACACACACACACACACACACACACACACACACACACACACACAAGGATTGTTGCAATATCTAGACTGGACAAACGTGTCTCAGATTACAATCCAAAACTGCGCAGTGCAGAAGTTATCTGAATTCAATGCTTTTTTTTTGCTTTTTTTAATCGGTTGCAGTCCTATATCGGAGACATTTTAGTGCTTTCTTCAGTACGCCCTGTATATGCAAAATAAACCCCAACCATGTATCAGTCCTGTAAAGGTTACTACCTGCACGGCCTTTTGCGAACTTCTTTTTTTTAATGAAGGAGTGTTTGATTAAACTTCAGAAACTCGTAAACTTTTAGCGAATTACAGGACATTTCAAACAGTTATCGATAACTTCTGAAACTCGTAACCTGTTTTAGCGAATTACAGGACATTTCAAACAGTTATCGATAATTTCTGAAACTCGTAACCTGTTTTAGCGAATTACAGGACGTTTGAAACAGTTATTGACAACTGGTAGTTTTATACCCGGAGTATATTTTAATAACTTTAACACGTTCATATTATCTCAACATAGCATTAAAAAAAAAACAGTCGAAATAGAGGACTTTGTGATCCTAATCCCGATTTAATTCAGAATAGTTATGTTCAGAGTCAGAATTATTTTGATGGAAAAACACATGTCCCACTTCTACTGATATTAAACCTCATTTGTCACAACTTGTGGTTCAAACGCCACTGCCAGCATTAACTGTTTTGCAGTAAACCATTGTCTGAAGAAGACTAAATGGACTTCGAGGGAAGGACTTAGGAAAGAGACCTTATCTCTTATTAACCTGTCTCGCCAATATTTTTTGTGCCCGGGCATAACGAGGAGCAATGCACTGATCGTGTATTATATGATGTAACATACTCATAACGACATTAAAGGTTATTTCAGTATTTATTAAGACATATCAAACCCGGTCCAAGCATTAATGATACATTAAAGCAGTTCGAACATAATTCTCTGACAATGTGCATGCCTTGCATTGCTGGAGCGCATGATGTCCACACAGATGGTCAGATAGACACAGACAGGCAGACAGACACAGACAGACACACAGACAGACACAGACAGACAGACACAGACAGACATAGACAGACAAACACACAGACACAGACAGACACACATGCACAGACAGGAGACACACAGACAGACAGGCAGACACAGACAGACACAGATAGACACATAGACAGACACACAGACAGACACAGACAGACAGACACACAGACAGACAGAGAGAATGGCGGGTCATAAATGGCTCATGACGGGTGCGGTAGTCAAGTGGGTAGCCGTCAGACGTCCAATCGGATGTCCTGGGTTCGTTTCCCCTGGAAACCTCTGCGCCGCCGAGTGGTCAAAAGATGTAGATTTTGTTGTTTTTTTTGTTTGTTTGTTTGTTTGTTTGTCTGTTTGTTTCTTTCTTTGTTTTTTTGCTTCTTTGTTTGCTTGTTTGTTTGTATTTTTGTGTTCCAGATCCACTATGTGCAGATTTGACGGTCTTAGGGTACGTTCATACTGGCACTCACGACTGTCGTGCGGACGGACAAAAATCGTGCGGGCGGGAAAATATTTTTACTTGCTGAGCGAAGATGTTCATACTGCCACAGACACGCACACACGACCACGCCCACAAAAAATGTCGTGCGTGCTTGCTACACTTGAGTCGTGCGTGCGGACGAACAGAAGTCGTGAGTTCGAGGCCAACCCTTCTTTTTTATCACTGGCCATCCTCCGCGTTCATACTGAAACGCTTCTGTACGTGTGTGCGGATTAAGAGACTGTACTGTACTAAAATTTTCAGTCATCAAGAGACTGTACTGTACTGAAATTTTCAGTCATTTTTAACACAAGATGGAAGACGAGAAACTGATTTCCGAAGTCAGGAATCGACCTTTCCTTTAGAACATTCTGGATATTTTGCAAATTTCTGTTTATCTGACAGTAGTTCAGGCATTAAATGATAATACTCTCCATGCACCTTTCATGATCTGTTAATTGGGTGCACAGAAAAACGGCGAATTGTTCGATGCTTCGTGTTTCTTCTCTTCCACCACCACCACCAAATCAGTTTCTGTCGCCCCATCAGTGCCATGTTTACCAGAAAATAAGCAGCGCTACCCCCCCCCCCCCCCCCCTCCTTCTTCCTCAAGGACGGAGAGCGTGCTGATAAGTTGAACACCTTTTCTCACGCGTATACGTTTTTTTTTTCCGTCCGCATTACAGTCGTGAGTGCCAGTATGAACGTAGCCTTAAACCTCCCGTGGTATGCATACGCGTGCAAAATAATAAATACACACGTTAAAGATTGCGTCCGTCAGTCACTATCACGGATGCGTAATTGAGGGTGTTGTTCAATTCAAATTTCCTGACCAACACCGCAGGTGTCTGTATTTCTCGCGCCTGGTTGACGCCAGGATATCTGACGAAAGTAAAGCATAGAGTACAACCTTGTCACGCAATCTCTATCAAAACATAGAACTCTACATAGCACTATGATTACCATCCTCTTCATCATCATGCTTATGATATTGACAACCTGCGATCGTGTATGTTGTGTGTGTGTGTGTTTGTGTGTGTGTGTGTGCGTGCGCGCGCGCGCGTGCGTGTGTGTGGTGTGTGTGTGTGTGTGTGTGTCTGTGTGTGTGTGTGTGTGTGTGTGTGTGTCTGTGTGTGTGTGTGTGTTACTTGTAAAGCGCCAGAAGCAATTTTTTGGACTGTGCGCTATATAAATGCTCATTATTATTATTATCATTATTATTACGAAAGGTCTGTTGTTGTTTCATTGCGTAAGTCAGTGTTTGAACTTGAATATTCTGTGGTTTTTGATGTATCTTCTTACTTGTGTAGCTTTGATGGTGGTTGTTTTCTCATTGTATACGTAGTTGTGAACATTTTTTGTTTTGCGAAATGTAAAGCGCTGATGAGCATGTTTGCATGGAATATGCGCTATATAAATAAACATTATTATTATTACTATTATTATTATTATTATTATTATTATTACGACAAATTGCCTACCTTCTGTGACCAGTGGCATGGGGCAGAGAAGACACCAAAAAGGACAGAGAAAACACGAAATTCTTTCGATTATACGAACGGGCCAGTAGTAGCTGAACCAGAGCAGTTCACTCCTACTGCACGTAACACAGCACACAGCAGTTATCAGCACTCTCACTTCCTAGTGATATCTATGTCCATGGGGCTTGGACACCAAACAATCCACACACTTCACACTGTCACACAGGATTAGACAGACGCCCAGGGAGAAGTTCGAAGTTTGTTCAAGATGGGGTCATCGTACCCTGTCAGTTTCATGCGCGCTCCACACACATCTGCCAACAATTCATTGTCAAACTGCGAAAAAAAAGAAAGAAGAAAAAAAAAAACAGAACTATGTGCTGACAAGGTATGAAAATGGGAACGTGGAGAGAGAGAGAGAGAGGGGGGGGGGTGGGGCCAGGTACGTACATAACACTTATCTGACACCACCACACTGATGGACACATTAACCCTTAGACTCCCGCACCCTGACCTTCAGCATCCTGCATTGTCAACCATGCTAGTAAAATCAAAAACTTAACTCTTTGACTTCCTCAACCTATCCACCAGCTTCCTGCAGGAAGCTGGTGGATAGGTTGAGGGAGTCAAAGAGTTAAGTTTTTGCAGTTGGTGGATAGGTTGAGGGGGTCAAAAAGTTAAGTTATTGCAGTTGTTGGATAGGGAGCAGGAGTCAAAGAGTTAAGTTATTGCAGTTGTTGTATAGGGTGAGGGAGTCAAAGAGTTAAGTTTTTGCAGTTGTTGTATAGGGTGAGGGAGTCAAAGAGTTAAGTTATTGCAGTTGTTGGATAGGGTGAGGGAGTCAAAGAGTTAAGTTCTTGCAGTTGTTGGATAGAGTAAGAGAGTCAAAGGGTTAAGTTCTTGCAGTTGTTGGATAGGGCGAGGGAGTCAAAGAGTTAAGTTTTTGCAGTTGGTAGATAGGGTGAGGGAGTCAATGGGTTAAGTTTTTGCAGTTGTTGGAT
>JAPXFY010000032.1:26091855-26096855 GCA_030674185.1 Monoplex corrugatus
AGTTTGTTCAAGAGGGACTCACTGCACTCGGAAAACTTCATATGCGCTCCACCCAAATCTGCCTGCATGCCAGCAATTATCTGACAGACATCCGATGCCTGCCCGTAAAACCCTATGTGCTGGCAAGGTCTTGAAATGGGGAAAGGGGGAAGAGGGACCTATGAAACGTTAAGCTGACACCACCAGTATGATGTAAACATGAAGTCGGGCAGCAAACAGGTCGGTATTTAATGTTGCGGGCTGGGATTGAACTCAAGATATCAGACAGTCAGAAACGAGCAGGAAGATACGAACAGGACAAAACGTCGTGTAATGCTGAAGTCTGCTTCGCAAGTTCCAATCAGGTCTTCCTTGGTCTGCCCCTCACTCAAAGTCCACCTTTTTGTTGTTGTTGTTGTTGTTGTTGTTGTTGTTGTTGTTGTGTGGAAATGGGCGACATCATTGCTGTTGTCGAGATCCAAGGAGCGTTCTCCTTGCCAGATTTACCACCGCTTCACGGGATACTTGGTGAGGCACTCCAGCCTCCCACTGTCCTCCCCGAATAATTGCCACCGTATGTACTCGGTTGTGGGGCATCTTTGGATCAAATTTCCCAGATCTTCTTGTCGTTGTTGTTGTTGTCGTTGTCGTTGTTGTTATATGCTTATTGAACCAGTTGATAGGGTTGCATTTTGGCCACATAACCAAACAGCTTTATTCTCGGCTGGCGAATTTGACGATGAACAAGAGTTGTTCCCACCACTTCTCTGATCTTGGTGTTTCTGATCATGTCACGTCTGATCTTGTGGACATCATCATCATCATCAGGTGCCCTGCCGCATGGCGTTGGCGATCATGGACTTCCATTTGTCTCTATCTCTCGTTGCTCCTAGCATCTCCCCCACCCTCCTCATCCCCAGCCACTCTGCAAGTCCGTCCAGCATTTTCTCCCTGGGTCTACCTGGTGCTCTCTTTCCCTCCAGTTTTCCCGTTGTGACCAGGTTCTCCAAATTCCCCTTCCTCATAAAATGGCCTATAAATGTTGCATGTCTTTTCCTAATCTTCCTTATGAGTGATCTACTTGTGTCTGCCTCCATCAAGACTGTCTCGTTTGTTTTCTTTGCTGTCCATGGAACCCTCAACATTCTTCTTAGAAATCACATCTCGGCTGCCTCAATCTTGCTCTGGCTTTGCTTGCTGACTGTCCACGCCTCACATCCGTATAACAGTATTGGTTCTATATAACATTCAAGGACTCTCTTCCTGATGTTAATTGATAGGCATTTGTTGGTAAGCATGCTTGTCATCTTCTTGAATGTTGTTTTGGCTTGGCCGATTCTGCCCGCTATTTCCGATGTGCATCTGCCGTCTGATGAAATGACCGTTCCCAGGTATTTGAACTTATTAACCTGTGTCAAGGTTGTGCCATCTATAAAATATACCCCATTAAAACTGACAGCTGTTTTCAAACAACGCATCTCACACACAGTCCTTTTGTGCTGTTTTCTTCACGGAGAAATGAATGTCTTCGTTTCACCTTTTGACTCCCCAAGTCATTCGTGCCCTGTACAGTTGTATTAATCAAAGGACATAACTCTTGAGAATTATCTCCCATGTAGTAGTAGTACTTCTCAAATATATCACAGTTTGCGCTAGAGGAGTTCTGAGCTTACTGTTTTTGTACTTTGTATCTGCTTCTATGCTAGCTGAATGGGTAGCGCAAACTCTGTTAGATTTGAAAAGTACTACATGGGAGATAATTCTCAGGAGTTATGTCCTTTGATTAAATTAATATTATAAAAATTCTCTCTGCTTCCCTCTTATTTCCTGTTCAGTTGGTTTGCAAGTTATATACCGGTCCTTTCTGTCGGTTTATGTGCATCGAGAAAGGGATGAGTAAATGTAATTTGGTGTGTGTGTGTGTGTGTGTGTTTGTGTGTGTGTGTGTGTGTGTGTGTGTGTGTGTGTGTGTGTGTGTGTGTTTATGTGTGTGTGTATATATATGTGTGTGTGTGCCTATATGTGTGTGTATGTGTGTCTGTGTCTCTGTATGTTCGTTCGTTTTTTGATTTAATGTCTTTTCACTATAAGTGATATTGGACGGGTCTGTGTGTGTGTATGTGTAAGTGTGTTTTGTGTGTGTGTGTGTGTGTGTGTGTGTGTGTGTGTGTGTGTGTGTGTGTGAGTGTGTGTGTGTGTGTGTGAGTGTGTGTGTGTGTGTGCGTGTGTGTGAGTGTGTGTGTGTGTGTGAGTGTGTGTGTGAGTGTGTGTGTGTGAGTGTGTGTGTGTGTGTGCGTGTGTGTGGGTATGTGTGTCTCTATGTGTATGTGCATGTGTATATGTATGTGCGTGTCTATGTGTCCATGTGTGCATGTATGTATATGTGTATATGTGTGTATGTATATGTGTGTGTGTGTATATGTGTATGCGTATGTATGTGTGCATTGGTGTGTGTGTGTGTATGTGCGCGAGCACTTGCGTGCGTACGTGCGTGTATGTGTGGGTGTGTGTGTGTGTTTTAGTATGTCTGTCTGTGTATGTGACTGTTACCAAAGTGTGTTGTTAGCAAAGACTTGTTCAGCTGTTTACGGACGGATCTTTACATATATCAGTCACAGCTGAGGACCGCTGAATAATCTCCGACACATAAGCTTGGACATTGTGGCGCCAAGGTGTGTGCGGGCCCCAGTAGCTCAGTTGGTTTGAGCTTCGCATTCACATGCTAATGGTTGTGGGTTCGAATCCCGGGGTGCGCTACATTAAAACTGGCGATCTCACTGTCCCACCTTAACATCATTGTTGTTCTGGTGGTGTCGGTATAGGATTAGATAGGTCCCCCCATTAAAACTGGTCTTCTCACTGTCCCATCTTAACATCATTGTTGTTCTGGTGGTGTCAGTATAGGATTAGATAAGTCCCCCCCCATTAAAACTGGCCATCTCACTGTCCCATCTTAACATCATTGTTGTTCTGGTGGTGTCGGCGGTATAGGATTAGATAGGTCCCCCCATTAAAACTGGTCTTCTCACTGTCCCATCTTAATATCATTGTTGTTCTGGTGGTGTCAGTATAGGATTAGATAAGTCCTCCCTTAAAACTGGCCATCTCACTGTCCCATCTTAACATCATTGTTGTTCTGGTGGTGTCGGTATAGGATTAGATAGGTCCCCCCATTAAAACTGGTCTTCTCACTGTCCCATCTTAATATCATTGTTGTTCTGGTGGTGTCGGTTTAGGATTAGATAAGTCCTTCCGTTAAAACTGACCATCTCACTGTCCCATCTTAACATCATTGTTGTTCTGGTGGTTTCAGTTACTGTATAGGATGAGATAGGTCCCCCCATTAAAACTGGCCTTCTCACTGTCCCATCTTAACATCATCGTTGTTCTGGTGGTTTCAGTATAGGATTAGATAGGTCCCCCCATTAAAACTGGCCTTCTCACTATCCCATCTTAATATCATTGTTGTTCTGGTGGTGTCAGTATAGGATTAGATAAGTCCCCCCCCCTTCCCCGACTTCCCTGGGATGGTTATCCCCGTCAGCCATATCACCTGAGGTGGGTGTCGACGTAAAAATTGAACCAAACCAAGTGTCAAGGTGAAGGTCACATGAACAAAATGTCTAAAATCACCAGTTTTCAGAAAGATCTGTGACCAGCCCGTTCCCGGAATGTCTGCCATTGTTTACATTGTGCTTTCATTGTTGTCACTGTCTTCCATTGTTCTCACTTCCTGTCAGTAACCATGAGAGATATAACATTTTCAATTTTATGTAATAGTTTTTTTTTTTAATAAAAAGAAGGATAGTTAGAATGGCTTGATTATGTGGTTTTTCGTTTACTTTTCATAAGAATAAAAAAAAAACCTTCCCAAACATCACCAGAGGTAATGAATCTTAATTTGTTTGCCATACAAGACAGATTCTGATCAAACGCTAGGCCCCCTGATCACGCATAATATAAAATATACATTTGCCTTGTGTCTGTGCACTGGGCTAAAATAAAATCTTGTTGATCTTGTTGATCTCGTTCATAATTGTCATGCATATCCATCAGACATTGTACAGTGATTACTATGGTTCATGACAGACTCCAGTTTAATACTCTGCACGTTTAAAATTCACACGATCCGTCCACTAGGTCACAACACTCGAACAGCATGGGTAATCTAAAATCTGTCCGGAAAAAATCCAAAACGAGTGTGACTACCCGCGTTCAAGCAAACAGGAACAAGATAAAACACGTTAAAAAGAATAAGAACGCGTATTTGATACAACCAGACAAGACTGGCACAAATTTTCGGTCAACTGGCCTTTGTCAAGCGTAAGATCACAAACAAACATACACCAGATACAAAAATTCCGAGAAGAAGACCGAGAAACTTCCCTGCTGCTTCGTCATTTCCTTTTCTCACACTGGACGGAGCAGCAGGGAAGTTTCAGTCTTTTTCTCCTAATTTTTGTATCTGGTGTTTGTTTATTTGTTTGTGATCTTACATTCACGCTTGACAAAGGCCAGTTGGCCGAAAGTTTGCGCCTGTCTGGTCTTTTTGTATTACATACGCGTTCTTATTCTTTTTTCCGTTGTTTATCTGGTCTCTGTACGGACAAACCATAATATCAATCTCCATTTTCCCCTGTCTTTAAGACAAGTTTAAAGACATTTCAGAAAGGGAAATAAATGACACTGTCCCTTTCAAAACTGGATCAACGATTTCCCTGTCTTGAAGATAAAGACACTGCAGACGAACAGACGGACACAGTTAGTCCCAAACCAACATTCAAATCTCGTAACTGATCCAGTGTTTTCCATCTTCTCAGACAACCTTTAACTCTTTGACTCCCGCATCCTATCCAGCAACTGCAAAAACATGACCCTTTGACTCCCTCGCCCTATCCACCAGCTTCCTGTAGGTTGACAATACAGGATGCTGGTGGACAGGGTGAGGGGAATCAAAGGGGTAAACACAATACAGATACAAAAATGACACTGTCTCACACAAGCTTTAAAATCGCTCTCAA
>JAPXFY010000032.1:26101855-26104355 GCA_030674185.1 Monoplex corrugatus
TAAGCGCTGAAATAGACACACACACACGCACGCACGCACACACACGCACGCACGCACGCACACACACGCACTCACGCACACACACACACACACACACACACGGCTATAAATGGGGAGAAAGAATAAAAGCAATGGAAAATTATAGAGAGCATATTATATACAATTATATATTGCAATGTGATTCCCCTCCGAGTGGAGACAGGCTGCAGAGGGGATTGAGTGAGGTCAGGATTTTATGCAGAGGAGAAAAGGTGAGTTTTGAGAGCGGACTTGAAGGAGACAAAAGTAGGTTGCTGACGGACAGAGAGAGGAAGTTTGTTCCAGGAGAGCGGACCAGAAACAGAGAAGGCTCGTGGACCATAGGTATTGAGCTTAGTGCGTGGAAAGCGAAAAGTCAGAGGATCGGAGGCAGAGCGGAGGGTACGTGAGGGAACATAGATCTCAAGTAGGCTTGACAGGTAATCGGGGGCTACGTTATTGAGGCTTTTGTAGCACATGGTGTCTAGTTTGTACTGTATGCGCTTTGATACAGGGAGCCAGTGAAGTTGTGCCAGGAGAGGAGATATGTGGTCAGCTTTTTTCTTTTTGAGTACAAGGCGTGCAGCATTGTTTTGAATGCGCTGTAGGATGTGAGTGGTGGAGGCAGGAAGACCAGACAGGAGTGAATTGCAATAGTCAATGCGAGACATTATGAAGGAGAGAACGAGTTTTGCAGTTGTTTCCACAGAGAGATACTTCCTGATCAGGCTTATACGATGGAGGTGATAGTAGCAAGATCTGGCAGTTTGAGAAACAAAGTTGTTCATGGAGAGGGTAGAGTCAATGCAGACACCAAGGTTTTTAGCTGAATCAGAAATTGGGACTGATGTGTTACATAATGGGAGAGAAAGAGGAGGCAGCTGAGAAAGTTTCAAAGTGCCAAAGAGGACAGCTTCTGTCTTGTCATCATTTAGCTGAAGTTTGTTGCATGTCATCCAATTTTTAATGTCCGAGTAACACTCAGTGGTGCGAGTCAGGAGGCGCTGTATATTGTCAGGTGAGTCACTGTCTTGAAGTTGGGTGTCATCAGCATAGAAGTGGTGTTTTATAGAGTGGGAGTTGATGATGGTGGACAGGGGGGAGGTGTAAAAGTGAAAAGAACAGGGCCAAGGACAGATCCTTGTGGAACAAATTGCCATCTCAGCGAATTCTTTAAATATGTCAAATTTTTTATCTTGACAGGGGACGCAGCAGAACCTACGATCGGTAAAAAAAGATCTCGGTATTGATTCTTACCTGTTTTGTTGGATAAACGCCTTTGTTTTACCTGGCAGGTAAAAGGGTGGAGATTTTCGCCATCTGCCGTGTCAATAAGTGTGTAATACTATCAGTGCCTCAACCCCCTTCATGTGCATAGGCACGCAGAATATACGACATCATCATCATCATCATCATCAGGTGCCTTGCTACATGGCGTTGGCGATTATGGACTTCCATCTGTCTCTATCACTTGTTGCCTCAAGCATCTCCAACTTTCCTTGTCTCCAGCCACTCTGCAAGTCTGTCTAGTATCTTCTCCCTGAGTCTACCTGGTGCTCTCTTTCCCTCCAGCTTTCCTGTTGTGACCAGGTGCTCCAATTCCCCTTTCTTCATAAAATGGCCTATAAATGTTGCCTGTCTTTTCCTAATCTTCCTTTTCAATGATCTTCTTGTGTCTGCCTCCATCGTGACTATCTCGTTTGTTTTCTTTGCTGTCCATGGAACTCTCAACATTCTTCTTAGAAACCACATCTCGGCTGCCTCAATTTTGTTCTGGTTTTGCTTGTTGACTGTCTACGCCTCGCAACCGTACAACAGCATTGATTCTATATAACATTCAAGAACTCTCTTCCTGATGTTAACTGATAGACATTTGTTGGCAAGAATGCTTTTCATCTTCTTGAATGCTGTTTTGGCTTGGCTGATTCTGCTGGCTATTTCTGATGTGCATCTGCCGTCTGGTGAAATGATCGGTCCCAGGTATTTAAACTTATCAACCTGTCTCAAGGTTGTGCCGTTGCCGTTTGCTGTTATTTTGCATGTGGGGATTTCATGTTTTTTACTGATCACCATGACTTCAGTTTTCCTGCTGTTTAGTTCCAACCCATTACCTTTGCTTCCTATTTCTAGTATATTCACAAGGTTTTGTAGGTCCCTTTCACTTTCTGCAATGAGCACGGTGTCATCTGCGTATCGAATGTTGTTCATCATTTTTCCTCCAACCTTTAATCCAGGGTCTTCTTCTAGGTTTCTCATGATGTTTTTGCTGTAAAGTGAAAACAGATCTGGTGACAAAACACAACCCTGTCTGACTCCTCTTTTGATGTTTTGGAAAGAGCTTATATCGTTTTTTATGCTCATTGCAGCTGTTTGTTTCCAATATATATTTCTGATTATTCGTAGATCTTTTCCATCAATATTGAGCCTTTCTTGTTCGTTGATCAATTCTTCATGTCTTACCTGATCGAAAGCCTTGGTATAA
>JAPXFY010000032.1:26106855-26154355 GCA_030674185.1 Monoplex corrugatus
TAAAACACTATAAAGACAAGTAAAACACTATAAAGACAAGTAAAACACTATAAAGACAAGTAAAACACGATAAAGACAAGTAAAACACTATAAAGACAAGTAAAACACTATAAAGACAAATAAAACACTATAAAGACAAGTAAAACACTATAAAGACAAGTAAAACACTATAAAGACAAATAAAACACGATAAAGACAAGTAAAACACTATAAAGACAAGTAAAACACGATAAAGACAAGTAAAACACTATAAAGACAAGTAAAACACTATAAAGACAAGTAAAACACGATAAAGACAAGTAAAACACTATAAAGACAAATAAAACACTATAAAGACAAGTAAAACACTATAAAGACAATAAAACACGATAAAGACAAGTAAAACACTATAAAGACAAATAAAACACTATAAAGACAAGTAAAACACGATAAAGACAAAAAAACACGATAAAGACAAGTAAAACACTATAAAGACAAGTAAAACACTATAAAGACAAGTAAAACACGATAAAGACAAGTAAAACACTATAAAGACAAGTAAAACACTATAAAGACAAGTAAAACACTATAAAGACAAGTAAAACACTACAAAGACAAGTAAAACACTATAAAGACAAATAAAACACGATAAAGACAAGTAAAACACTACAAAGACAAATAAAACACTATAAAGACAAGTAAAACACTATAAAGACAAGTAAAACACGATAAAGACAAGTAAAACACTATAAAGACAAGTAAAACACTATAAAGACAAGTAAAACACTATAAAGACAAGTAAAACACTATAAAGACAAGTAAAACACTATAAAGACAAGTAAAACACGATAAAGACAAGTAAAACACTACAAAGACAAGTAAAACACGATAAAGACAAGTAAAACACGATAAAGACAAGTAAAACACTATAAAAGACAAGTAAAACACGATAAAGACAAGTAAAACACGATAAAGACAAGTAAAACACTATAAAGACAAGTAAAACACGATAAAGACAAGTAAAACACTATAAAGACAAGTAAAACACGATAAAGACAAGTAAAACACGATAAAGACAAATAAAACACGATAAAGACAAGTAAAACACGATAAAGACAAGTAAAACACTATAAAGACAAGTAAAACACGATAAAGACAAGTAAAACACTATAAAGACAAGTAAAACACTATAAAGACAAGTAAAACACGATAAAGACAAGTAAAACACGATAAAGACAAATAAAACACGATAAAGACAAGTAAAACACGATAAAGACAAGTAAAACACTATAAAGACAAGTAAAAACACATAAAGACAAGTAAAACACATAAAGACAAGTAAAACACTATAAAGACAAGTAAAACACTATAAAGACAAGTAAAACACTATAAAGACAAGTAAAACACTATAAAGACAAGTAAAACACGATAAAAGACAAGTAAAACACTATAAAGACAAATAAAACACTATAAAGACAAGTAAAACACTATAAAGACAAGTAAAACACTATAAAGACAAGTAAAACATACAAAGACAAAAAAATAAAGACAAGTAAAACACTATAAAGACAAATAAAACACTATAAAGACAAGTAAAACACTATAAAGACAAGTAAAACACTATAAAGACAAGTAAAACACGATAAAGACAAGTAAAACACGATAAAGACAATAAAACACTATAAAGACAAGTAAAACACGATAAAGACAAGTAAAACACGATAAAGACAAGTAAAACACGATAAAGACAAGTAAAACACTATAAAGACAAGTAAAACACGATAAAGACAAGTAAAACACCGATAAGACAAAGTAAAACACTATAAAGACAAGTAAAACACGATAAAGACAAGTAAAACACTATAAAGACAAGTAAAACACTATAAAGACAAGTAAAACACTATAAAGACAAGACATAAAAACACTATAAAGACAAAAAGTAAAACACTATAAAGACAAGTAAAACACTATAAAGACAAGTAAAACACTATAAAGACAAGTAAAACACTAAAAGACAAATAAAACACTATAAAGACAAGTAAAACACGATAAAGACAAGTAAAACACATAAAGACAAGTAAAACACTAAAAGAAACGTAAAAAAACACTATAAAGACAAGTAAAACACTATAAAGACAAGTAAAACACTATAAAGACAAGTAAAACACGATAAAGACAAGTAAAACACTACTAAGACCAAGTAAAACACGATAAAGACAAGTAAAACACGATAAAGACAAGTAAAACACTATAAAGACAAGTAAAACACGATAAAGACAAGTAAAACACGATAAAGACAAGTAAAACACTATAAAGACAAGTAAAACACGATAAAGACAAGTAAAACACTATAAAGACAAGTAAAACACGATAAAGACAAGTAAAACACGATAAAGACAAATAAAACACGATAAAGACAAGTAAAACACGATAAAGACAAGTAAAACACTATAAAGACAAGTAAAACACGATAAAGACAAGTAAAACACTATAAAGACAAGTAAAACACTATAAAGACAAGTAAAACACGATAAAGACAAGTAAAACACGATAAAGACAAATAAAACACGATAAAGACAAGTAAAACACTACAAAGACAAATAAAACACTATAAAGACAAGTAAAACACTATAAAGACAAGTAAAACACTATAAAGACAAGTAAAACACTATAAAGACAAGTAAAACACGATAAAGACAAGTAAAACACTATAAAGACAAGTAAAACACTATAAAGACAAGTAAAAACACTATAAAGACAAGTAAAACACTACAAAGACAAGTAAAACACGATAAAGACAAGTAAAACACGATAAAGACAAGTAAAACACTATAAAGACAAGTAAAACACGATAAAGACAAGTAAAACACGATAAAGACAAGTAAAACACTATAAAGACAAGTAAAAACACGATAAAGACAAGTAAAACACTATAAAGACAATAAAACACTATAAAGACAGGTAAAACACTATAAAGACAAGTAAAACACTATAAAGACAAGTAAAACACTACAAAGACAAGTAAAACACGATAAAGACAAGTAAAACACTATAAAGACAAATAAAACACTACAAAGACAAGTAAAACACTATAAAGACAAATAAAACACGATAAAGACAAGTAAAACACTATAAAGACAAATAAAACACTATAAAGACAAGTAAAACAACGATAAAAGACAAATAAAACACGATAAAGACAAGTAAAACACTATAAAGACAAGTAAAACACTATAAAGACAAGTAAAACACTATAAAGACAAGTAAAACACTATAAAGACAAGTAAAACACTATAAAGACAAGTAAAACACGATAAAGACAAGTAAAAACACGATAAAGACAAGTAAAACACTATAAAGACAAGTAAAACACTATAAAGACAAGTAAAACACTATAAAGACAAGTAAAACACGATAAAGACAAGTAAAACACATAAAGACAAGTAAAACACATAAAGACAAGTAAAACACTATAAAGACAAGTAAAACACTATAAAGACAAGTAAAACACTATAAAGACAAGTAAAACACTATAAAGACAAGTAAAACACGATAAAGACAAGTAAAACACTATAAAGACAAGTAAAACACGATAAAGACAAGTAAAACACTAAAAGACAAGTAAAACACTATAAAGACAAGTAAAACACGATAAAGAAAGTAAAACACTATAAAGACAAGTAAAACACATAAAGACAAGTAAAACACTATAAAGACAAGTAAAACACTATAAAGACAAGTAAAACACTATAAAGACAAGTAAAACACTATAAAGACAAGTAAACACATAAAGACAAGTAAAACACTATAAAGACAAGTAAAACACTATAAAGACAATAAAACACTATAAAGACAAGTAAAACACTATAAAGACAAGTAAAACACTATAAAGACAAGTAAACACTATAAAGACAAGTAAAACACTATAAAGACAATAAAACACTATAAAGACAAGTAAAACACGATAAAGACAAGTAAAACACTATAAAGACAAGTAAAACACTATAAAGACAAGTAAAACACTATAAAGACAAGTAAAACACTATAAAGACAGGTAAAACACTATAAAGACAAGAAAAACACTATAAAGACAAGTAAAACACTACAAAGACAAGTAAAACACCGATAAAGACAAGTAAAACACTATAAAGACAAATAAAACACTACAAAGACAAGTAAAACACTATAAAGACAAATAAAACACGATAAAGACAAGTAAAACACTATAAAGACAAATAAAACACTATAAAGACAAGTAAAACACGATAAAGACAAATAAAACACGATAAAGACAAGTAAAACACTATAAAGACAAGTAAAACACATATAAAGACAAGTAAAACACGATAAAGACAAGTAAAACACTAAAAGACAAGTAAAACACTATAAAGACAAGTAAAACACTATAAAGACAAGTAAAACACTACAAAGACAAGTAAAACACTATAAAGACAAATAAAACACGATAAAGCAAGTAAAACACTACAAAGACAAAAAAACACTATAAAGACAAGTAAAACACTATAAAGACAAGTAAAACACGATAAAGACAAGTAAAACACTATAAAGACAAGTAAAAACACTATAAAGACAAGTAAAACACTATAAAGACAAGTAAAACACTATAAAGACAAGTAAAACACTAAAAGACAAGTAAAACACGATAAGACAAGTAAAACACTACAAAGACAAGTAAAACACGATAAAGACAAGTAAAACACGATAAAGACAAGTAAAACACTATAAAGACAAGTAAAACACGATAAAGACAAGTAAAACACGATAAAGACAAGTAAAACACTATAAAGACAAGTAAAACACGATAAAGACAAGTAAAACACTATAAAGACAAGTAAAACACGATAAAGACAAGTAAAACACGATAAAGACAAATAAAACACATAAAGACAAGTAAAACACGATAAAGACAAGTAAAACACATAAAGACAAGACATAAAGACACGTAATAAAGACAAGTAAAACACTATAAAGACAAGTAAAACACTATAAAGACAAGTAAAAACACGATAAAGACAAGTAAAACACGATAAAGACAAATAAAACACGATAAAGACAAGTAAAACACGATAAAGACAAGTAAAACACTATAAAGACAAGTAAAACACGATAAAGACAAGTAAAACACTATAAAGACAAGTAAAACACTATAAAGACAAGTAAAACACTATAAAGACAAGTAAAACACTATAAAGACAAGTAAAACACTATAAAGACAAGTAAAACACGATAAAAACAAGTAAAACACTATAAAGACAAATAAAACACGATAAAGACAAGTAAAACACTAAAAGACAAGTAAAACACTATAAAGACAAGTAAAACACTATAAAGACAAGAAAAACACTATAAAGACAAGTAAAACACTATAAAGACAAGTAAAACACTATAAAGACAAGTAAAACACTATAAAGACAAGTAAAACACTACAAAGACAAATAAAACACTATAAAGACAAGTAAAACACTATAAAGACAAGTAAAACACTATAAAGACAAGTAAAACACTATAAAGACAAGTAAAACACGATAAAGACAAGTAAAACACTATAAAGACAAGTAAAACACTATAAAGACAAGTAAAACACTATAAAGACAAGTAAAACACTACAAAGACAAGTAAAACACGATAAAGACAAGTAAAACACGATAAAGACAAGTAAAACACTATAAAGACAAGTAAAACACGATAAAGACAAGTAAAACACGATAAAGACAAGTAAAACACTATAAAGACAAGTAGAACACGATAAAGACAAGTAAAACACTATAAAGACAAGTAAAACACTATAAAGACAGGTAAAACACTATAAAGACAAGTAAAACACTATAAAGACAAGTAAAACACTACAAAGACAAGTAAAACACGATAAAGACAAGTAAAACACTATAAAGACAAATAAAACACTACAAAGACAAGTAAAACACTATAAAGACAAATAAAACACGATAAAGACAAGTAAAACACTATAAAGACAAATAAAACACTATAAAGACAAGTAAAACACGATAAAGACAAATAAAACACGATAAAGACAAGTAAAACACTATAAAGACAAGTAAAACACTATAAAGACAAGTAAAACACTATAAAGACAAGTAAAACACTATAAAGACAAGTAAAACACTATAAAGACAAGTAAAACACTATAAAGACAAGTAAAACACGATAAAGACAAGTAAAACACGATAAAGACAAGTAAAACACTATAAAGACAAGTAAAACACTATAAAGACAAGTAAAACACTATAAAGACAAGTAAAACACGATAAAGACAAGTAAAACACTATAAAGACAAGTAAAACACTATAAAGACAAGTAAAACACTATAAAGACAAGTAAAACACTATAAAGACAAGTAAAACACTATAAAGACAAGTAAAACACGATAAAGACAAGTAAAACACTATAAAGACAAGTAAAACACGATAAAGACAAGTAAAACACTATAAAGACAAGTAAAACACTATAAAGACAAGTAAAACACGATAAAGACAAGTAAAACACTATAAAGACAAGTAAAACACGATAAAGACAAGTAAAACACTATAAAGACAAGTAAAACACTATAAAGACAAGTAAAACACTATAAAGACAAGTAAAACACTATAAAGACAAGTATAACACGATAAAGACAAGTAAAACACTATAAAGACAAGTAAAACACTATAAAGACAAGTAAAACACTATAAAGACAAGTAAAACACTATAAAGACAAGTATAACACGATAAAGACAAGTAAAACACTATAAAGACAAGTAAAACACGATAAAGACAAGTATAACACGATAAAGACAAGTAAAACACTATAAAGACAAGTAAAACACTATAAAGACAAGTAAAACACTATAAAGACAAGTAAAACACGATAAAGACAAGTATAACACTATAAAGACAAGTAAAACACTATAAAGACAAGTAAAACACTATAAATAAGCTGACACCCAAAAATAGTCGCATGTAGCCAACAGGCCAAGTTTCCAGTTTTGCAGGCAGAGACTGACATCTACGTATCAGATGTTGAGACCACAGCTGTGCCAAAATAACCAGCCAACCCACAGATTAAAAATACACGAGGACTCAATGGTTCTGACCTTGACCCGCTCATTTGCATACTTATCAGCGTAGTACTGTACTACACTGCTCCATAATACCAAGACAAAACTGTACATACATTACGGGCATGCCCCGCTGTCCCGTGGCAGTCCTTTATTGAAACAGGCCTTTACGTGTGGATTTGGATGGAGCGCACTGCAACTATTTATTACTTAGAAATCGATGGATTCCTCTTGAACTGTGATAAATTCCGGTTCCCGTTGAAGTCTTTCAAACCAGGTCGGTGTATATGTTATAAAATGTTTGACAGGTGTGGTAGCCAAGTGGTTAAGACGTCCAAGTTCCAATTAGACAGTCTAGATTCTATTCTGCCTGGGTGCCACCTGCTGGATTAAGAGTGAAGATTATTTTTCCCAATCTCCCAGATGGACATTTATTATGCAGACCAGCTACCTCATCATCATCATTAAGTGCCCTGCCACATGGCGTTGGCGATCATGGCCCTCCATATGTACCTATCCCTTGTCGCCGTAAGCACATCTTCCACCCTCTCTGTCCTCAGCCACCCTGCAAGTCCGTCCAATATTTTTCCCTGGGTCTACCTGGTGCTCCCATTCCCTCCAGCTTTCCCGTTGTGACCAGGTGCTCTAATTCCCCTCATTCCCTTCATGGTGTCCAGTGAAGGGCAGTCCGGATGATGTTATCCTGCTGTCTTTCTGATGTCAAGTGAAGGGCAGTCCGGATGATGTTATCCTGCTGTCTTTCTGGTGTCCAGTGAAGGGCAGTTCGGGTGATGTCATTCTGCTGTCTTCATGGTGTCCAGTGAAGGGCAGTTCGGGTGATGTTATCCTGCTGTCTTCATGGTGTCCAGTGAAGGGCAGTCCAGATGATGTTATCCTGCTGTCTTCATGGTGTCCAGTGAAGGGCAGTCCAGATGATGTTATCCTGCTGTCTTCATGGTGTCAAGTGAAGTACAGTCCAGATGATGTTATCCTGCTGTCTTCATGGTGTCCAGTGAAGGGCAGTCGGGTGATGTTATCCTGCTGTCTTCAGATGATGTGTCCAATTCATCTCCATCGTCTTTTCGTGACGATATTGTCCATACTCTTTTAAGATAGGCAAGGGAAATAAACAAAGGAAATACGATAGGGCCTTCGCCTGATATTAGTCATTTCCCTTTAGACAATGGCACATGCCTCAGTTCCTTTTTTTTTTTTTTTTTTTTTTTTTTTGGGGGGGGGGGTTCGTTTCGTTTTTTCTGTGGCTATAAATGCAGCAGCTGTGCAAAGTGACATACAGAGCAGAATCTGTCTGTTAATCAAACAAAAACAACTGGGCCTCTTTACCTCAATTTCATGTAACGTTTTATTTTCTCAGTTTTGCTTTCAGAAATACCAGTATCAAATGCATGTTCAAGTTTCTCATCTAGATTAATATTAGAATGTCAACCTTCTTCCCCATTATGTTGATAAACTTTCTTGACGTCGTTAAACCAGTCTTCTTTACTGATGGTATCAAATTTTTCCTTGTATTAGCACCCATTATTTTTTAGTGTTTCCAAACCTGTAAGGAGTCATCCATACTGCTGCCTAACAATTCTGCCTTTTATTTTCTGTGGGTTTGTATCTTCATCATCATCATCATCACCATGTGCCCTGCAGCATGGCGTTGGCCCTCCATATACCTTATTGCCGCAAGCACATCTTTCACCCTCTCTGTCCTCAGCCACCCTGCAAGTCTGTCCAATATTTTCTCCCTGGGTCTACCTGCTGTTCTCTATGCCTCCAGCTTTCCCGTTGTGACCAGGTGCTCTAATTCCCCTTTCCTCATAAAATGGCCTGTAAATGTTGCCTGTCTTTTCCTAATCTTTCTTATCAATGATCGTTCTGTGTCTGCCTCCATCAAGACTGTCTCGTTTGTTTTCTTTGCTGTCCATGAAACTCTCAACATTCTTCCTAGAAACCACATCTCGGCTGCCTCAATTTTGTTCTGGCTTTGTTTGTTGTATCTTCATCATTAATAAATTATTTGTGTCTCTTGCTTTTACGTATGGGATTCTATCGTTGTCTCCTCTGTTTTTAATTTAGTTTTCTTCTATTTTCCGTTTTAGCTCTTGGAACACTCATCATCAAACTATTCTGACCTTTGCTTTTCCTTCTTATAATGACGTTTTTACATAAAGAACTAGCAGCCTTTAACCATCGTGTGAAAATGTCTACATTACTGTCGAAAACATTTGTAGCCTCAAAACGCCTTCCGGCTATCCTTACTGAGCAAACTGAGTACAGGTCTTCCGGTTATCCTTTCTGAATAAACTGAGTAAAGCGTCTTCCGGCTATCCTTACTGAGTAAACTGAGTAAAGCGTCTTTCGGCTATCCTTACTGAGTAAACTGAGTAAAGCGTCTTTCGGCTATCCTTACAGAGTAAACTGAGTAAAGGTCTTCCGGCTACCGTTACTGAGTAAACTGAGTAAAGGTCTTCCAGCTATCCTTACTGTGTAAACTGAGTAAAGGTCTTCCGTCTATCCTTACTGTGTAAACTGAGTAAAGCGTCTTCTGGCTATCGTTACTGAGTAAAGCGTCTTCTGGCTATCGTTGCTGTGTAAATTGAGTAAAGCGTCTTCTGGCTATCCTTACTGTGTAAACTGAGAAAGGTCTTCCAGCTATCCTTACTGAGTAAACTGAGTAAAGGTCTTCCGGCTATCCTTACTGTGTAAACTGAGTCAAGGTCTTCCGGCTATCCTTAATGTGTAAACTGAGTAAAGGTCTTCTGGCTATCCTTACTGTGTAAACTGAGTAAAGGTCTTCCGGCTATCCTTACTGTGTAAACTGAGTAAAGGTCTTCTGGCTATCCTTACTGTGTAAACTGAGTAAAGGTCTTCTGGCTATCCTTACTGTGTAAACTGAGTAAAGGTCTTCTGGCTATCCTTACTGTGTAAACTGAGTAAAGGTCTTCTGGCTATCCTTACTGTGTAAACTGAGTAAAGGTCTTCTGGCTATCCTTACTGTGTAAACTGAGTAAAGCGTCTTCCGGCTATCCTTACTGTGTAAACTGAGTAAAGCGTCTTCCAGCTATCCTTACTGTGTAAACTGAGTAAAGGTCTTCCGGCTATCCTTACTGTGTAAACTGAGTAAAGGTCTTCCAGCTATCCTTACTGTGTAAACTGAGTAAAGCGTCTTCTGGCTATCATTACTGAGTAAAGCGTCTTCTGGCTATCGTTACTGTGTAAACTGAGTAAAGGTCTTCTGGCTATCCTTACTGTGTAAACTGAGTAAAGGTCTTCCGGCTATCCTTACTGTGTAAACTGAGTAAAGGTCTTCTGGCTATCCTTACTGTGTAAACTGAGTAAAGGTCTTCTGGTTATCGTTACTGAGTAAACTGAGTAAAAGTCTTCCGGCTATCCTTACTGTGTAAACTCAGTAAAGGTCTTCCGGCTATCCTTACTGTGTAAACTGAGTAAAGCGTCTTCTGGCTATCCTTACTGTGTAAACTGAGTAAAGCGTCTTCTGGCTATCGTTACTGAGTAAAGCGTCTTCTGGCTATCCTTACTGAGTAAACTGAGTAAAGCGTCTTCTGGCTATCGTTACTGAGTAAAGCGTCTTCTGGCTATCCTTACTGAGTAAAGCGTCTTCTGGCTATCCTTACTGAGTAAACTGAGTAAAGCGTCTTCCAACTATCCTTACTGAGTAAACCGTCTTCTGGCTATCCTTACTGAGTAAACTGAGTAAAGCGTCTTCCAACTATCCTTACTGAGTAAACCGTCTTCTGGCTATCCTTACTGAGTAAAGCATCTTCTGGCTATCCTTACTGAGTAAACCGTCTTCTGGCTATCCTTACTGAGTAAAGCATCTTCTGGCTATCCTTACTGAGTAAACTGAGTAAAGCATCTTCTGGCTATCCTTACTGAGTAAACCGTCTTCTGGCTATCCTTTCTGAGTAAACTGAGTAAAGCGTCTTCCAGCTATCCTTATTGAGTAAACTGAGTAAAGCGTCTTCCAGCTATCCTTACTGAGTAAACTGAGTAAAGCGTCTTCCGGCTATCCTTACTGAGTAAACTGAGTAAAGCGTCTTCCGGCTATCCTTACTGAGTAAACTGAGTAAAGTGTCTTCCGGCTATCCTTACTGAGTAAACAGTAACATTTTCGTATCACTATCTTCATATTCAGTGTTCCAAATAAACTGTTGCAAAACGTATTTTCCCCACCTAACTTTAAAACAAAGAAACGAAGAAAATGACCGCAATGGACAGACTATGGAGGATGAATGTAAGTTGGAGATTCATCGTTTGGACGACATGTCTAAATCAGAGATGTTCTCCACCAGGAGACCACGGGCTGAAGTGTCTTCACTACCCCAAAGCGGGGAATGGCCATTCAAATCGCCCAACAACAGAAAAGGCCTTGAAGATTCCTCGATCAAACCAACCAGTTCTTTTGTCACAGGAACAGATGGAGGTAAGTACGGAGAACACATGGTTATGGTTTTTGTGTAGAGATACCCTTGCTGCTACTGCTTGCAAAGAATTGTTCACATTAACAGAGCTCAAGCTCAAGCCCCCCCCCCCCCCCCCCACCACGACAAGGACGGGGTATCTGTTTTGGAAACAGAGAGAGAGAGAGAGAGAGAGAGAGAGAGAGAGAGAAAGAGAGAGGAGAGAGAGAGACAGAGAGAGAGAGAAACTGAAACTGAAACTGAAAATGGTTTATTGCCATTGACATTTTTGTCCTTGTGGCAAGGAGCATAAAACAAAGTCATTAAATTTTTCGGCGACGTTTTCTCGAAACAAAGATTTATAAATATAGTCATGGCTGACAATACATCCATTTGAATTTTTTCCCTAACGATGAAGAAAAAATTGAACGGAAAAAGTTGAACAAAATGTTGAACAAAAAGTTGAAGAAACAGTTGACCACCCAACGTAATTAGTCATATAGGTAAGAGGAAGACCCAAATCCGCCAAATAAACATAAGAACAGTATAAAGTGATATCTTCACTGAATATAAACTTACATTAATTTAAAAAGTTGAACAAAAAATTAAACAGTTAACCACCTGACATAATTAGTCATATAAGAGGAAGACCCAAATCCAGAAAACAAACAAAAAACAATATAACGTAACATCTTCACTGGAGATAAACTTACATTAATTTAAAAAGTTGAACAAAAAGTTGAAGAAACAGTTGACCACCCGACGTAATTAGTCATATAAGTAACAGGAAGACCTAAATCCGGCAAATAAACATAAGCAAAGTATAAAGTGATATCTTCACTGGAGGTAAACTTACATTAATTTATTACTGTGTTGTTTTCTTTCTCCGACTTTCCCAAGCAAGGGAGATAAATTTCGCGAGGGATTTTTGATAGTTTTCATCTTCAGTCATGAGTATTCTGGTAATGACCCTTTGACTCGAAATGTCCTCATCAAAGATTATGCATTTTTGTCGTATACTTTCATACGACTTGCAAACAAACAAAAAATGCATTTCATCTTCTGTCTCTACATTACACATGGGACAAATAGAGTGTGCCGATGAATTTGAGTAAAACCATCTTGTTGTTGCATTTAGCCCTAGGGCTCTTAGTCTAAAACGAGCAAGATTGCTTCTGTGCCATTTATTTGTTACGGCCTTTAAATATTTTTCGGTTTGAAATATACTTTTAAAGGAAAGGAACCAATCATATTTCTCAGATTCTTCCATTTGAGCGTGCCAGTTTTGTTTGTACGAATCAACTAGTCTATCCCTAAATTCTGAAATAAATCCTTGTTCATAACCAACTCCCTGGCACATCCACACAATACCAAATCCATGTGTGGTTAACATTTTCTTAACGAAATATGCCGTTTTGTTTACCCGAGTCTAATTGATTCAGTAACATCTCATATGCCTGCTTGCACAATCTTGACATTGGGAGCTGGGTTAATTTCAACCAGTATTTAATACACTTCATTTGAGTTTTCAAAAACAAAGGATAACGGCCAGTTTCTCCATATAACATTTTATTAGATGAATGCAATGGTAACGAAAGGAAGCGTTTGATGGCAAATGTATGTACCTTTTCCATTTTATGATTGCTCGAAAAACCCCATATTTCTGAGCCATACGTTAAGATTGGTTCAATTTGTGAGTCGAAAAGTTTCCAAAAAATCGAGAAGTCAGTGCAGTTCAATTTTCTTAAAGATCTTAAAATTTCCATCGTTCCTCTTTTCCCTTTTTTGCTGCTTTCCACCCATGCGCTTTGGAGATTCAGTTTTGTTGTAAAAATAATACCTAGATATTTATATGAGTTTGTTACTTTAACTTCAGACTCACCATAAACCCATTTTTCTCGAGCCGAAAGATGTCCTCCCTTACGGAAAATCATCACATTCGTCTTTCCTAGGTTCACAGACAGTAATAACCTATCAGATTCATGTTTTAAAGCATTTAGTTGATTTTGTAACCCTATGACAGTGTCTGACAAAAGCACCACATCATCAGCAAATAGCAGTAAAAAAACTTCAACAGCACCAGGCAATAGCTGTACACCATGTCTCCCTTTTTTGGCTATTTGTAACGCTAACTCATTAATAAAAAATGAAAATAGTAAGGGGCTGAGGAGACATCCTTGTTTCACTCCTCGTGGACATTCGAAAAAGTTGGTGTACATATCTTTGTCACGAACACATGCTAACACAGAATTATATATACTTTTAAGAGACATATATAATTTACCATTTACTCCATTCTTTCGCAGAATACCCCAAAGTACATTTCTATTAACTGAGTCAAATGCTTTGCGAAAATCTACAAATGCTACGTATAGTTTAGTGTGATTAAAAGGTATTTTTGGACTAAAGCGTACAGCGTGAAAATGTGATCTATTGTACTGTATCCAGATCGAAATCCTGCTTGTTCTTCTATTATTTTTTCTTCCCTCTCTGCCCACAGAGAGAGAGAGAGAAACAGAGAGAGAGAGACAGACAGACAGAGACAGACAGACAGAGAGACAGACAGAGAGAGAGAGAGACAGAGAGAGAGACAGACAGACAGAGACAGAGAGAACTCTGAACTCAGAAAACGTTTATTGTACATCGGCCTTAGGCCACAATACATGCATGGGGAAGGGGAAGGGAAGGGTTTGGGATTTCTTATGCGTTCGTAAAAGTTCCGCAATCAAACTGCAGTGAACTGTCACATTGCCCCCTTCTTATCGTTTCCCGTCACATAAGCTGGGATACATTCATCTTTGCATTTACAGTAGTCATTTAATTTGTATGAGAGAGTGAGAGGGACAATGACAATGACAATGATGCTTTATTTTCCGACGGTAAAAGTTACTGGCTAGAAGCCATTTTTCAAACTTGCCGTTGCTATTCTATACACAGGGAGAGAAAGAGAGAGGGTGAGAGAGGAAGAGAGAGGTGGAGAGAGAGAGAGAGAGAGGGAGAAAGACAGGGAAAGAAAGAAGGAGGGGGAGAGAGAGGGAGTGAGAGAAAGAGAGAGAAAGTGAGAGAGAAAGAGAGAAAGAAAGAGAGAAAATCTTCTGAAAAAGCAAAAGAGAGAGAAACACACACACACATACACACACACACGATCAACTCTGAGACACCACACACATAGCACACAAAGCACTGACTCTTTCATTTTATTTCTCAACATAATGGTGACGTTTATCCTCCTCGTTGAATTATTGCTGACATATTTTTAGTGCACACTACAGAAGCGCCACAGTAATAATAATAATAATAATAATATCAAAATGGATCTATAGAAGCACAACCTATTCCATCATGGAATACATGACTAGCAATCGCCATTTTTCACACACTCAGATCATTGACTTCCACCAAACAAAATCTGCAATACAGATTTCCATGACTTCAGGGATTGGGTTGGGGGGTAGGGATTTTTGTTTCTCTGACATTTAGTAATGTGTGTATCTGGTGTGTTGGGTCTCTCCAAAGGATATACACAGAATACAGACACCACTTTCATTCCAAGCCTAACATAAAACTTGCATTCGAATGTCATTTTAGAAGCGTCATTCTTGTAGCATAGCTTATCACACACACACACACACACACACACACACACACACACACACACACACACACACACATACCACACACACACACACACACACACACACACATACACATACACACACACACAATGCCATAATTTTGTACCTGAACACTTGTGCATGGTAGACAACAAAAGAGCTTTGCCTCCCTTACAATAATGAAGCCCTGGATTGCATATGCTTTCTACCGACACCAACAGTCAAGGGAGATGACTCCTGAAGAGCTCCCTTCTCAAACAATCAAAATCATTGATCCCGCACGACAGTTTCCGCACACTGTGTCCCAACTTCCCAATTTCTTGGTCAAATGAACACGAGACAAACTTGTTCAACTTTCCAATTTCTAGGTCAAACAATCGTATCATTCATCGTGTTAATTTCAACTTCTCAGATTTCTGCTGACACTATCATCAATTAATGTTGATTGTGCCAAGTTCTCTAACAAACAGCCAGACCATTCAACCTGCAAAAACCAGTTCCAGCACAGCAGTCACATTCCACTTTCAAAACCAGGCATTCCAGCTCGTTAATTGCACGAAACGGTTTCATCACCACAGTAAGTCAAATTCCCACCTTCCTGAACAATCAGATTCCTTGCAGAATGGTTAAATGATCTCGTGAACCATGCAAGCCAATATTCCATTTTTCAAGCATGCAAAGGAATCATGTATCGGACAACATTTTCAGCACAGACGTAATTTAACTATCCAATTTCTCAATCAATCAAATCATTTATCACATAACACAATTTCTGCACAATGACACAATTACTATTTTTTTTTTCCATTTCTCCAACACTGATTTCATAATCATACAAAAAAAGTTTTCGCACAGCTACAACAACTACCACTCACTTTTCCAGCATCTGCCGGGCAGTCTTTCGATGACAGGGAGCACATAAATGCAATCATTGTTTTCACTGACATTTTATAAGTACAGCAAAAAAATATCATTATTTTACCGTTTTCACTGGCATTATATAAGTACAGCAGAATATCATTATTTTATCATCCCTCCTTGTGGCCAAAAACAACTTTACAACTGTGTAAAAATGTGTCACTTTCAAGGGAAGGGAAATTGAGTAAAAATATATCGAAAAGATAGTAAAGTCCTATCAAATACATGATAAAAATCTTTAAAAACGGTTATCTATACACAAACATTGATGTAGTCCCATGCATAATGACAAAAATATGCATTTAAAACAGATACTTTGATCACATATACGTACATAATTTTCATTTCATGTTTCTATCACAACATCCACACACGCACAAACAAAACAAAACAAATCTCAAGCTGTCATATCAAGCATTTCAAAACCAAACCATCTAGTCAGCCTCAACCCACAGCACAATGTCACCAAAACCACATCAGACTTTGATCAAAACTCATGACCTACATTGTTACCTGAAGGACAAGGTGGGCAACAACAGCAAGCTTTCTAAAACACATAAGGACGTCATCACATGTTTTCAAAAACACAGAAAGACATTACAACATGGCTTTTAAAACACACAAGAACATCAACAAGAACATCAATAACACATTATCTAAAACACACAAGAAAATTAACAACATCCTGTCTAAAACACACAAGAACATCAACAAGAACATCAACAAGAACATCAACACGTTATCTAAAACACACAAGAACATCAACAACACATTATCTAAAACACAAGAACATCAACAACACCTGTCTAAAACACAAGAACATCAACAACACCCTGTCTAAAACACACAAGAACATCAACAACACCCTGTCTAAAACACACAAGAACATCAACAACACCCTGTCTAAAACACACAAGAACATCAACAACACCCTGTCTAAAACACACAAGAACATCAACACCACCCTGTCTAAAACACACAAGAACATCAACACCACCCTGTCTAAAACACACAAGAACATCAACAACACCCTGTCTAAAACACACAAGAACATCAACAACACCCTGTCTAAAACACACAAGAACATCAACACCACCCTGTGTAAAACACACAAGAACATCAACAACACCCTGTCTAAAACACACAAGAACATCAACAACACCCTGTCTAAAACACACAAGAACATCAACAACACCCTGTCTAAAACAAACAAGAACATCAACAACACCCTGTCTAAAACACACAAGAACATCAACAACACCCTGTCTAAAACAAACAAGAACATCAACAACACCCTGTCTAAAACAAACAAGAACATCAACAACACCCTGTCTAAAACACACAAGAACATCAACAACACCCTGTCTAAAACAACAAGAACATCAACAACACCCTGTCTAAAACACACAAGAACATCAACAACACCCTGTCTAAAACACACACGAACATCAACAACACCCTGTCTAAAACAAACAACATCAACAACACCCTGTCTAAAACAAACAAGAACATCAACAACACCCTGTCTAAAACACACAAGAACATCAACAACACCCTGTCTAAAACACACAAGAACATCAACAACACCCTGTCTAAAACACACAAGAACATCAACAACACCCTGTCTAAAACACACAAGAACATCAACAACACATTATCTAAAACACACAAGAACATCAACAACACCCTGTCTAAAACAAACAAGAACATCAACAACACCCTGTCTAATAACACACACGTACACATCAACAACACCCTGTCTAAAACAAACAACATCAACAACACCATGTCTAAAACAACAAGAACATCAACAACACCGCTGTCTATAAAACACACAAGAACATCAACAACACCATGTCTAAAACACACAAGAACATCAACAACACCTGTCTAAAACACACAAGAACATCAACAACACATTATCTAAAACACACAAGAACATCAACAACACATTATCTAAAACACACAAGAACATCAACAACACGTTACCTAAAACACACAAGAACATCAACAACACATTATCTAAAACACACAAGAACATCAACAACACATTATCTAAAACACATCAGAACATCAACAACACCTGTCTAAAACACACAAGAACATCAACAACCATTATCTAAAACACAAGAACATCAACAACACATTATCTAAAACACACAGAACATCAACAACACCATGTCTAAAACACACAAGAACATCAACAACACGTTACCTAAAACACACAGAACATCAACAACACCATGTCTAAAACACACAAAAACATCAACAACACCATGTCTAAAACACACAAGAACATCAACAACACGTTACCTAAAACACACAAGAACATCAACAACACCATGTCTAAAACACACAAGAACATCAACACCACAATGTCTAAAACAAACAAGAACATCAACAACACCATGTCTAAAACACACAAGAACATCAACAACACCCTGTCTAAAACACACAAGAACATCAACAACACGTTACCTAAAACACACAAGAACATCAACAACACCATGTCTAAAACACACAAGAACATCAACAACACCATGTCTAAAACACACAAGAACATCAACAACACGTTACCTAAAACACACAAGAACATCAACAACACCATGTCTAAAACACACAAGAACATCAACAACACCATGTCTAAAACACACAAGAACATCAACAACACCATGTCTAAAACACACAAGAACATCAACACCACAATGTCTAAAACACACAAGAACATCAACAACACGTTACCTAAAACACACAAAAACATCAACAACACAATGTCTAAAACACACAAGAACATCAACAACACCATGTCTAAAACACACAAGAACATCAACAACACGTTACCTAAAACACACAAAAACATCAACAACACCATGTCTAAAACACACAAGAACATCAACACCACAATGTCTAAAACACACAAGAACATCAACAACAAAATGTCTACAAAATTTCCCTCACAACACAAAGAAATAAAAACTATACTCAAAGCCATATTACAGATTGTATAATAACAATACAGTACAACCTATAGGCAAGCAGGCAACTTTGTAATATGCATGTGGCACCCACACTCATCAAAAGATATAGCCATGCCATATCATTATGGATGGAACACAAACAAGATGACTCTGATATAAACTACCGTAAAGTTCGGGCTATAAACCGCGACTTCCCCCCCCCCCCCCCCTCCCTAGTTTTAACCCCTGCAGCTTAAAACGTGATGCGGCTTATTTGCGGATTTTTCCGATCCTAGGAGCATCACGTTCTCGTCTATTCTTAGCTTCTCTTTAACTCATCAAAATCGTGTTTACCGATTATGAATTTTTCGGTGAGCTCCATGTTAAAGTGTCAACTGTTCACCTTCATCATGCCGAAAACGTGACATAATGCGTATGAAGCAACCTTCAAGTTGAAGGCGATTGACCTGGCCATTGAAAAAGTGCAGCTTATAAACCAGTGTGGCTTATGTGTGAATATAGTTCAGATTTTTCTATAATTTAGTGGGTGCGCCTTATATTCCAGTGCGCCCAGTAGTCCGAACATTATAGTACTATCATATGAAACATACCATTTTTGTGGAGTTAAAATGTGGACTTCCTGATATACACAGCCAAGGGCAGTCTGTAATTTATTAATGTCAATACTGTTTATTGCACAATGAATATGCTAAAAGGTGGAAAATTGTTTTAAAAAATGCTTTTCTTTTCAAGTAAAAAAATATAAAATGGCAATAAAAAATGTACACAACCAGCATGTAGAATTCTCATCTCCTTTACACCAAAACAAAACCAAACATATTAAAAAAATGAACAATATCAATACGAAGACATTATGGAGAGGTTTGAAGGGTAAAGGCAGTTGAATGTACCATAAGGCAGACAAAAAGGCAGATAATCAGCAAGAGAAAGAGAGAGAGTGAGACTGAGACAGACAGAGAACAGAAAGAAGAAATCAAATGTGAAAGCTCATGCACACACACACACACACACACACACACACACACACACACACACACACACACACACACACACAACACACACTTGTTAAAGTCATCCCATATGAACAGGCATTAAAAGAATGAAATAAGCATACTCACATCACAAATTCGCACATCAAATCACAGTATTTGTGTGAATAAGGGTGTGTGCTCTACACATGTAACACATTGTTTTACAAATATTATTACTAACTCTTCCATTTACTGAAGAAAAGAAATCAAGGAAGAAATGCCCCTTAAAACAAGTAAAACAAAATACTGTTAAAAATAAAAATGTAATGTAGTCTGTGTTTATTTCTTTTTTTCCTTTCAGTGTTATGACAAAAAGTCGGATCTAGCCAAATTCCAATCTTTCCAAAACCTCACCTTACAAACATGTCACACTCAAAAACCAACTGCCGTAATGAGAAGAAAAAAAAAAAAGAAAGCATGAATGAGCACATTACTAAAATAGCTTCAGCATAAACGTTTCAACGTAATCAATTTTAAATGCCCAATGGGACGACTAAGGCACAACAAATGCATATAATTATGGACCACACACACACACACACACACATACACACACACATACACTCTCACACACACACACAAACACGCACACACACACAAATTATACAGCACCTGTATCCAAAACAAGCAGTATAGGCAAAATAACAAATCAGCACCAATACCTAAACAAAAAAGTAATAAAAGATATCAAAATTCACACAGCTGAACACATCCTATGGCGCAATATGGATACAAATATAGTCCGTAAACAACAAATTAATCACAAACACAGGTAAGCAGGCAACTCTGTAATCTGCTCAAAATGAAAAACAAAACAACAACAACAAAAATCACACACAAAAACACACCAAGAAAACAACAACAACAACAAAATGGTCAAGCCATTAACACTCTTTTTTTCGTAAAAATAAAACTATTCTAGAAAGTCCGGATGTTGCACTTCTCAGGATACTGCGACCATGAAGACACTTCAGCTGAAAAAAAACAACCTGAAGTGCATCAAAAGCAATGGCAGACTGTCACAATAGTGAAAACGTATTTCACGTCTTGTCAGAAGTTCCTGAGAAAATACAGTCCACACACCTTCCATGAGAAGTGCTAATTTAGGCACCATTCATGCCTTACCTTTCAAACTTATACTTTCACAACTCTTCGAGAGTGTCTGCATTGACCCAAATTTGGTCAAGATCCACGCAAAGCAAAAAGCTGAGAAAAGCTTGTTCACATATTTCTATCACACACACGCTCACACCCACATACATGTATACATACACTCTCACACATACACACACCTAAAAGTTGATCTAAAGCATCCCCCCCCCCCCCCTTTTTTGTTTATAATTTTAATGGAGACAGGAAAAGCACTTTAAAAAAAGGTCACCAGATGTATTGATCTGATAAAAACATATCTTACAATTTCATCCCTGCCAAAAACATTCCCCCACAACACAATGAAATAAAAACCATACTCAAAGCCATATTACAGACTGTATAATACTACTACTACTAACTATAAAATAATAATAGTAATTCTTTTTTTTCTTCTCCTTCTTCTTATTATTATAATAACAATGATAATAATAATACAGTACAACCTATAATGAGTTCATCAACTCAGGACCTGAGAAACATGTCCTTATAGGAAAGGTGTCTTCTAATAAGGAGGATGGATGTTCACAAGTATAAACAGGCACACCTGACACTCTGGACATGTCAACCCCTTGGTGTTGCTCACAACTTACATGGTTGTACTACAGTTGAACTCTGACAGGATGTACCATTTTTCAGGTTCAGTTCTCAAGATGATGTTTCCGCTTTCGGAACAAATTCCATATATTCAATAATATCACAGGTGCCATGTGTATGAAGATCATGGCACATGCCTTAAGCCTGCACATAAACCCATGAGCTGGCCAGGTCCTGAGGCCCTATCTGGCTAATGTTTTACCTGGTCTATATTTTATTCTGGTATTGTATCAGCCTATCACTGGAATGGTCTTGGTATGTTCCATTGAATAAACACACATGTCAGACGAATCTGGTCTGGTCAAAAAGGTCAAACCCATGATCTCCATGTTATTACCATAGTGTGTGTGTCTTGTCGCATGGTGTTGTCGATTATGGCCCTCCATACAAATCTATCTTTTGTCGCTGCAAGTATATCTCCCACCCTTTCTGTGCTCATCCACTCTGCAAACCTGTCTAACATTTTCTCCCTAGTCTACCTGGTGATTTATTTCCCTCCAGCTTTCCTGTTGTGACCAGGTGTTCAAATTTCTCCAGCCTCATAAAATGTCCTATAAATGTTACTTGTCTTTTCCTAATCTTCCTCAGTAATGTTCTTTTTATATTTGCTTCTCTCAAGAATTGTTTCGTCTGTTTTCTTTGTTGTCTATGGAACTCTTAACATTCTTCCTAGAAACCACATTTCAGCTCTCTCAATCCTGTTCTGACTTTGCGTGTTGACTGTCCACACCTCGCATCCGTACAACAGTATGTTGATAGATCTGTAGATTCAAAACTGGATGTGTGGAGATTGATCCCAGCCAACAACATAAAATCTGGCCAGTTCCAGTCCATCTTAATGCTGATATCACTCTGGTGGTGTCAGCTTAGCGTTTCATAAGTCCCATTTCCCACCCCTCCCCCATTACCCATTTCAAACCCTTCCAGCACATAAGGTTTTGCACAGACACAAGGAGTCTGATCATTTTTGGCAGGCATTGGTGAATGCCTATAAAATTGTAAGAATGCCATGGACCCTACTGAATAAACCCTAAACTTGATGGAGACCCAACCATTAAGTCAAAGTTCATTTGTTAACTCATTCATTTTTACTGAACATTTTACAAAACACACACACACACACACACACACACACACACACACACACACACACACACACACATACACACACACACACACACAGGGTCTGATCTGAATCAATCCCACCTTCACTGATCATTTAGTTGAGATTTTCATTTATTTATTTATTATGGGGATTTAGACTGTTTGACTTGGGGATTATTTGCTTGTATATTAATTCAACACAGCTATCAAAACATCAAGACAATGACAAACACATTGTTTTATATAATGTCAGCAGACAGGAACACTGTATCCATTGTGGCAGCAAGTAATAGCTGGCCCTGCATTAATATTACAACACATCATCATCTGTAAAGGTCATCCACAAAATGATATGATTATACTGATCATGACAAAACTACCAATAAGGTCAACATAAATGACCTCACAGCTACCATCAAAGATCATCCACAGATGACCTAACAGCCATGTCAAAGGTCATCAATACAAAGCCTCATAACTATGTCAAATGTCATCCATAAATGACTTCACACCTGCGACAGCTGTCGCTCATGTATGACCTGATGCTACACCCAAAGTCATCAATACCTGACTTCACAGCCATGGCAATCAACTCAAACTATGATATTGAAGGACATACATCAATAGTCATCTTTGCTACAGGGATCAACTCAACGATGATTCTCATCATCCCAAAAACAGATGATTAAAACCTGATCACCAGCAACACCTTTACAAATGGTCATCTAACAAATGATTCCAATGGACTTCTATGAACACGCGTCATCGAAATGACAACCACTCAAAAATGACACACAAGAATGTCTTCAAAACGATGAAAATAATCTCAAAGATTATTTCTAAATATGGCCACGCAAACAGAGGCCTTTGCTAAGACAATCAGTGCAAAAGTGATTGCCAAGAGCCTTACAAAAGGACATGTTTACTGCGATGATCATTTCAGGGACAAGTCCCCAGGATGCTCCCTGATAGCATCGTTTTGACAACTGACTCAAAAATGATCCTCAAGGATACCCTCAAAAGGACATCTTCTGTCCAACAACATCAAGAATTAATCCTCATAGCTCTCAGATTGTCTTTGTGGTGACAATGTGGAAAATGCCTTTGGGGATATTCCTCAAGCACGATCGTTTGTTCATTCTTTGATTTAACATCTTTTCACTATAAATGATATTAGACGGACCCCAAGCACCCAAGCACGTCTTCACTAAGATAATGACCCAAAATGACCTAGCAAAGAGTTATGCAGATGGTCACAAACAGATCCTTTTGCAATGACAATCAACTGAAAAATATTTCTTACCACATTTCTGACAGCGACTGACAATGTGTTATTCACACAAAATTCCGCCAGTGGATCACTGACAAACTGCCGCTTGTGACTACCATTTTCAGTTTTGGCTGTTGTCGAAACAACAGGAGATAAGACTTCCCGAGGCAAGTGTTTCAGGGGAAACTACTCTCTGAACGTCCTGTAAATTTAACATTCTTCTCTTCAATCGAAATTATGGCAAAGAGAACGTTTTTCTATCGCTCAATACATGGTCAACTAAATCTTCATGCACGAACTTAGCGCTGTCAATGATGAAGACCTGAGTGATGATTCTGACAGTGATTTTGGAAACAATTCCAAAATATTGTCAAAAGTGGAGACAGTGATAATGATGACTGTTCGCTGTCTGTGACCATAACGATAAACATTGATCAAAACATTTGTGTTCCAGAAAGGGCCTCTACACAGGCATGGTTAAAATTCACTTTATTTCGCTACAGACAACTGCACAATGTGTCAAGCAATTCTTTTTATACAAGCATGCAACAGGATTTTATGTAACGCACCCTATAACACTGAAAATTACTTGGTCCAGAGGCAGAAAATTCAGCAGTACTGCATAGTCAGAAACTGTTCAGGATATGATATCCTCTAAAGGGTAATGATCTCACAAGATTCTTCCTGTTACATCAAACAGATGCCTTTGCATTAATTCTTCGCAATAGTCCTTTAAGGTTATTCCTTAAAAGGATTTCTCTTATATGGCAGTGACAGTCAAAACCAATTTCTAAGGATACCATCAAACAGTGTCTGCTAGAATAATCAACTACGAAAATCATTCTCAAGGAGTCTTCTTCTCAAAAGGATGTCTGTATTATTATTCTGTGGTAGAGGTCTAGAACAGAAAGAGAGTTCCATGGGCATTGTTTGAATGTCCTCTTCTCCCACTGTACGAAGCAGCAGGAAAGTTTCAATCTTTTTCTCCTAATTTCGCATTTGGTGTTTGTTTGTGATCTTACATTCACGCCTGACAAAGGCCAGTTGGCCGAAAATTTGTGCCTGTCTTGTCTTGTTGTATTAAAAAATGTGTTTTGATTCTATTTTCGTATTTTTCTGATTCCTTTATTGCTTGAATGTGTCTATATCTTGCCATATTCAATGTAGAAAGGTAAAAGTTAATCCTATGACATCTGGGGAAGAAGACTGTGTTAGTTTCTTTAATAAAAAAGAACACTGGACCAATGTTAACAAATGTGAACATTTACCATGATCATGATAATCTACTTCAAGAATGATTTTTACAGATGCCCACAAACATTTTTGCTAGAAAATTAACTCAAAATGACTCTCATGATAATAATACAAACTCAACAATTAACCTGATGAATGTTTATATAAAGACACCTTTACTGCGACAATCATCTCAACTGGCCCAGAATAAGTCCTAGGAATACTCTGTAAGAATATTCCAGAACATGTTTTTTCTACGACAATGACCTAAATGATTCCCAAGAATGCCATCAAGCAAGTCTCACTGCTGTAAGTCAAAAACATAACCAAAACCATGAAGGCAAGGACAATTATATCAGCTTTCACATGACATCCACAAAGAATTCACAAGGGTTGCCCATGGCCATTCTGAATGATTGCTGACTCCCAGACAGCTCAGCGGGTATGGACGCCAGAGGGATGGGCTGCCCGGGCGTCACACCTGCACCTCCTGTCTGTGTCGGACGTGCACTGGCAACACTGGTGACCTCTGACTCACTGCCACTCTCCATGGGCGACGTGGTTTTGTGGTCTTCTTTTTCCACGTTGTCCTTCTTGCTGCTGCTGGACTGGCTGCTCCCTGCAGACATACAGGCACATGAAACATAACTTTAGGCTACTCCCTGCAGACATACAGGCACATCACACATAACTTTAGGCTGCTCCCTGCACAAATACAGGTACATCAAACATAACGTTAGGCTGCTCCCTGCAAACATACAGGCACATGAAACATAACTTTACGCTGCTCCCTGCAGACACAGGCACATAAAACATAACTTTACGCTGCTCCCTGCAGATATACAGGCACATCAAACATAACTGTAGGCTGCTCCCTGCACACATACAGGCACATCAAACATAACTTTAGGCTGCTCCCTGCACACATACAGGCACATCAAACATAACTTTACGCAGCTCCCTGCACACATACAGGCACATGAAGCATAACTTTAGGCTGCTCCCCCGCAGACATACAGGCACATGAAACATAACTTTAGGCTGCTCCCTGCAGATATACAGGCACATGACGCATAATTTTAGGCTGCTCCCCCGCAGACATACAGGCACATGAAACATAACTTTAGGCTGCTCCCTGCAGATATACAGGCACATGACGCATAATTTTAGGCTGCTCCCCTGCAGACATACAGGCACATGAAACATAACTTTAGGCTGCTCCCTGCACACATACAAGCACATGAAACATAACTTTAGGCTGCTCCCCATGCAGACATACAGGTACATGAAACATAACTTTAGGCTGCTCCCTGCAGACACACAGGCACATGACACATAACTTTAGGCTGCTCCCTGCACACATACAGGCACATGAAACATAACTACGCTGCTCCCTGCAGACATGCAGGCACACGAAGCATCACTTTGGCTGCTCCTTGGAGACATACAGGCACATGAAACACTACATGATTTTGCAGCTTACTGGAGATATACAGAAACATTAGGCTGCTGCCTGGGAATATACAGGCACATGAAACATTCGGCTGCTCCCTGGAGACATACAGGCACATGAAATCCTACACTATATTGGCAGCTCCCTGGGGACATATAGGCACATAAAACACACTACTTTTTATTATTATTGTTACTGTTGTTTAAAGTTCAGCAGACTGAGCAGTCATATCAGGCCTATAACTATCTAATAAAAAAAAATAAAAAAGTAAAAAAAACCCACCACATCTCTTTAGAGAAAAAATGATAAAGAACACCTGAAAAAGAAAACTAAGAACATATATTAACGTTTGTGCACATAATCTAAGGATATGCTCCTGGTGATGACCACTCTGTTGACCCCTCTAATTCTGTTTGATTAGCTGCATGAATGACGAAATTGTGGTAGGAAACGAAGGTGATGGAGTTATCAACTCAAAAATGACTCAAGTGAATCTGTTAATCCTTAATGAAGACTACACCCAACCAAGTACATCAACAGGAAAGGGGGCATGGTCATTTCTGAAAATCTTGGTTATCTTTTCTTCTCTGTGAGTTACCTCATCTTTGAAAATATGATAATTATATTCTCCATTCATTTTCCTTCAATAAAACATCTATTTCATACACTTTGAACTTTTTTGTTTGTATTTTGCTGTTGTTGTGAAGTTGGCGATTTGTGTGTGTTGTTGTGTGTTGTGTGTGTGTGTGTGTTGTGTGTGTGTGTGTGTGTGTGTGTGTGTGTGTGTGTGTGTGTGTGTGTGTGTGTGTGTGTGTGTGTGTGTGTGTGTGTGGTGTGTGTCTGTCTGTGTGTGTGTGTTGTGTGTGTCTGTCTGTCTGTGTCTGTGCAAAAACTACAAATAATTCCAGGAGTGGAAAAAGTTAAGACCAATAAAACAAATATCAAAACACAGATGATGATGATCCCATTAAAATTCAACCTCTCTGTAACATAGCTTAATACTCTGGGCCATTTCAGAATTTTATCATCATTCAAAATCAGCAAATTAGTCTAGCTCAACCCTAAACAAAATCAAACATCTCTATAACCAAACAAAGATGAAACTTAAAACATGCAATGAAAGATTCAGCAACACTTCTAAAAAAAAAAAAGATGGACATCCTCTCTAGATTAAGAAACATCCGTATATTAATCCTTTGACTCCTGCACCCTATCCGCCAACAACAAAAACTTAACCCTTTGATTCCCTCACCCTATCCACCAGCTTCCTGTAGGAAGCTGGTGGATAGGGTGAGGGAATCAAAGGGTTAAGTTTTTGTTTTGTTAGCGTGCTTGACAATGCAGGATGCGGCGGACAAGATGCAGGAGTCAAAGGGTTAAGCAGAAGTAACTAGAATATGAATTAATGTAACATAAGATTGGTTTGGCATTTCATCAAAATTCATGTCAATGTTCGGTGTTCAACAAATCTTTTGAGCACTGGAGTTATTACCAGAGGGATTCACTGCGCTCGGACAACTCCATATGCGCTCCACCCAAATCTGCCAGCAATTATCTGACAGATTTCCTGAGCCTGCACAAAACTCTATGCGCTGGCCAGATCTTGAAACAGGGGAAAGGGGAGAAGGGACCTACGAAACAATGTTCAATGTTAAAAAAAATCCTTAAACTCAACTGTGACATGGAGGATGATAGCAAACACATAAAAATCCAACATAAATTAACGTGTAACATGAAACAGAAAGAATTCACAACAGTCCAACAGAAAAAAAAAACATATATGAAATGTCTTATGAATAGGATACTCAAATGTTTAGATAACAATTATACAATTTTAGACTTATGACAGGATACACAAATGTTAAGATAATAATTATACAATTTCAGACTCTTATGACAGGATACACAAATGTTAAGATAATAATTATACAATTTTCAGACTCTTATGACAGGATACACAAATGTTAAGATAATATTTATACAATTTCAGACTCTTATGACAGGATACTCAAATGTTAAGATAATAATTATACAATTTTAGACTCTTATGATAGCATACTCAAATGTTCAGATAATAATTATATAATTTCAATTTCATAAATTTTGCTAATTTCGATTGATCTGTTTTCCTTCACTTCCAAAAATGAAGTTACACAATGAGAACTTTGACTTAACTGACAGATATTTTTGTGAAATATACTTCCTTAAGTTATCATGGAAGAACATTCAGAAATAAAAAGTGAAACTCATCGCCTATGGCATCACTGTCACAAAACTGACATATTCTGCTTTGTCTATTTACTCCTCTGAATTAATTCAGTCTCAAACTTGTGACAGATACACTGAAGTTTAATCAATGGTAACAATTTATCTATTCTACGTAGGGCCTCAGGACCTGGCCAGCTCATGGGTTTATGTGCAGGCTTAAGGCTTGTGCCAAGATCACCATACACATGGCACCTGTAACATTAGTGCATATGGAATTCGTTCCAAGCGTGGAGATGTCACCTTGAGAAACTGAAACTGAAACTGGAATTTCTCTATTCCAAATCTGCCTTTGAAATTTTGATGTAACATGTGAAATTTTGATGTGATACGCATTTACTTCTATTTTCCAAAGCTCTCTTCCAGATTTACTGATAATTAGCCTTTAGTAAGTAACATTTTCATAAAATGTGTTGTTGTTTTTTTCTTTTCCAAAACTGAGATTCCCAAATAAAATCAAAATCTGTGTCAATCAATATTTTTAATGACATTTTCTATCTGAAAAATATGTCATTTACATTAAAATCACACAGAAGTTTGTATAACTTAACAAATGTATCTGCATTGTCACATGACAAAATGCTGCACCAAAAAATGAACCATTTTAGAAATGACCAGCTCAGACACTGGGCATAAACCCCATTTCACCATACACCTTCTCAGTTATCGCTTCTCAGTAATTCTAATAAACGATTCAATAATTTTAGCTACACTTTCTCAAGCAAGTTCACGTTCTCACATCCTCAGAATTCACACCCATACAGTAACGTAGGTACAACATTAATATTATATAACTTAAGAACAATACTGACAAGCAAAACTTGATTTCTGCATGTCTGCAATAAAGATATTAAAGTTTTCTGAGCTTAATCATGTACAATGTGTTTACCCTTATAAAAAATTTACCAGTTCAACAAACTTCCATCCCTAACCAGTCCAACAAAATCCTGTCTCTAAGCAGTTGAAAGTAATTACAGTTTCACTGTTTTTGGTCCATAACAAAAGATGTCATGTGGACTATTCTGTCAATTAAACATTATCATTTTGGTTTTATTTTCATTAACTTCCTCACACAGCTGTTCCCCGGTCATTCTGTCCCAAGACTAAAAAATATGGAAAGAACTGCACATTAATTCAAATAAAAGCATTAATTTTAAAAGTCAGTATCAACCCCAAAATAGACCAACAATTTTGCAGATTAACTTACATAAACACACACGGATACACAGATGTGAACTGCTGAATGAATCACGTTTGAAAAATAGACTGAACAACCCATAGCATCAAAATGAAAAAAATAAAGAAAAAAAAAAAAAAGAAAGAAAAAAGAAAAGAAAAAAAGAGGGAAAAAGAGAAAGAAAGGGGGAGACAGGAAGGGGGGGGGGGTGGAGGAGAGAGAGAAAGACAAAGACAGAGATGGAGAGAGAGAGACAGAAAGACAGAGACAGAAAGACAGAGACAGAATCAGAGAGATGGAGAGAGAGACAGAGAGAGAGAGAGAAAGACAGACAGACAGAGAGAGACAGACAGACACACAGAGACAGAGACACACAGAGAGAGACAGACACAGAGAGAGACAGACACAGACAGACAGACAGAGAGAGAGAAAGACAGAGACAGAGAAACAGAGAGAGAGAGAGAGAGCTGGTGCAGACAAAAATAACACCACCAAAATAAAGCAAAGTGACAATGTACTGGGTAAGGCCAATAGTCAAAACAGAGGAACACAAAATCCACCATAAAAGGAAGACAGTGCACAGTAACCAAAAAACAGAATATTCACCTACCAATAGGCTTGCGGGATCAGTTAGCCATAAAAACACTACACAAACACTTAGACAGCTACAGGCGCCACACTGAAGCTGTTGGGTGGAGGGAGATTAAAGAGGGGAAGAGGTGAGGAAGGAGGCAGGGCAGCAATTTTTTTTCATTTTGGCTCAAAGTCCAAGCATAAAAATGCTCATTTTTGTCCGCTGCAGAATGTGCAAAGGGGTTTTGAGAGGGGTGTAATGTAACACCACAGCAGCGACTGTCCTATACACACAGAACAAACCATGACTGAACACTATCATAAATACCCTGTGGCAGTGCGGAGACCCTCGGTGGGTAGCAGGAAGGAAACTTAGGAAGACTGACAGCTCTTGCGGTATTAAGCAAAATCAGCTCCTGTGGCACTGTCTAGGGACAGTGATGGTATAAGCACAGACTTGCTGTCAGGTCGGGGAGCCAAAATGAGCAATTTATCAGATGAACGCTGCTGAAGCAGTGCAGGAATAAAAAACAAACAAACAAAAGAACAGCAAAAACCAAAAAATCTAAAAAAATAAACAACAAAACAACAACAGCAACAGCCGCCAGACTTAACCAAAATGTCCCACACAAACAGCGGATGGTGAAATGGTAGCACAGTCAAATCTGTCAGACAAAGCCGGCAAATGGAAGCCACCACACTAAAGCCGTGTTTCCATATACATACAGCTGTGTTCTGAACATATAAATTTTGGACACAAACACATGGTCAAATAAAGTTGCTGAACAAAAGCTGCCATGATATAACCATGTTTCCATAAACACAACCCAAATGTGGAAGTGGAAAATGGGGGACATGGACAAACCTGCCTGATTTTAAATTCAAAAGCTGCCTAACTTAATAACTAATGTCATGAGCTACAACTTTAGGAATCTACATAAATAGCTGAGATGCACAGAAGGCAAACGGTGGACACATACATACCTACACTAAATTCAGTTTGATACGTACAACCGAAGCACAGGTGTCTATCAAAGCAGCTGTGGGTTTAATTCTCTCACAGTCCTAATGTCCACTTACAGGGAATGATCATACAACTTTTTTTCTACAATTTATACTTGTGTAAGTACAAACAAACCTGAACATTCAAAAGATGAACCAGAAAAAACACGAAAGAAGAATATGAACGCGTATTTAATACAACAAAACACATTGAAGACAGCAGGGAAGTTTCAGTCTTTTTCTCAATTTTTTTGTATCTAGTGTTTGTTTGTAATCTTACGCTTGACAAAGGCCAGTTGGCTGAAAATTTGCGCCTGTCTTGTTTTGTTGCATTAAATACATGTTCATATTCTTCTTTCGTGTTTTTTCTGGTTCCTGTTTGCTTGAACGTGGGCGGTCACACTTGTTTTGGATATAGTTTCAAAAGTCAAGAAATGCATTCCTTAACACTACATGTAAACAACTAAGACAGAAATTAACTGAACACATGGAAACACAGCTTTAGAGAATACAGCAACACAGCAGGCCAGCAACAACAGGACACAGCCACACACTCACAGCGCCGACAGGCATGTGCCACAACACAGCCACACACTCACAGCGCCGACAGGCATGTGCCACAACACAGCCACACACTCACAGCGCTGACACGGATGTGCCACAACACAGCCACACACTCACAGCGCCGACATGGACACAGCCAGCACACAGCGGCAATGGAGACAACACAGCAATCCTAACTACACAGCAATCCTGACAACGCAGCAATTCCAACAACACGGCGGCAGCACGGTACGCATCAATCACTGACCTTCAGCAGCCCCTGTGGCAGGAGCGGCCTCCTCCACCTTAGAACTAACAGGAGCAGACGAGGCCTTTGCCGAAGAGCTGTTGCCATTACTGTTGCTGCTGTTGTTGTTGTTGTTAGGTTCTTTATCTTCGTTGCACACAGTTTTGGCCAGCAGGCGTTCAGCCGCCAAGCAAGCTGGCCACTTGACAGGCACGCATGAACAGGCATTGTGCACTGCGCACGTAAGAAAGCGTCTGGGTTTGTGTCTTGGTCTGGTTTTAACTTCTACATTTATTGCAACTCAGCTTCGACAAACAGCAAAACTAATCAGCATACCTATCTTTTTAGACAAACAAGCTCACCCACCAACAAAATTAACCCGCATACCTATCTTTTTAGACAAACAAGCTCACTCATCAACAAAACTAACCAGTGTACCTATCTTCAAAAGTCAACTCACACACAAAGCAATAAAGTTAAAAAAAATAATGTAAAAGGTTTTCCCATATCATCTGGGAGTAAGATGGTTGAAGACCTCAACTTCTTTTAATGTCAGTATTGAGATCAGTGGCCATCTTTTGTCCTTCTCTGTTAATCCTGTAAACACCCGAGTCTGTCATCATCATCATCATCATGTGCCCCGCCACATAGCGTTGGCGATCATGGCCCTCCATTCGCATCTATCCCTTGTTCCGCAAGTACATTAAATTCTATGCATGAAGAATATCAAACATGCAGGTTAAAGATCCTGTAAATTATGTCGGTGGTTGGCTTATACAAACATGAACACAGCCACTATGCACGCCCACCACAGACACAGACTGTGTGACAACAGTGGAGTGTGGTCAGCTCACTGTACAGCTGGACTTCTCTGTGATCCACTACAAAGTCTGATTACATGTAATGCACACAGACTAAAAAGGAGTTTTGATGATAGAAAGTCTGATTACGTGTAATGCACACAGACTCAAAAGGAGTTTTGGTGACAGAAAGTCTGATTACATGTAATGCACACACAGTCCAAAGGAGTTTTGGTGATAGAAAGTCTGATTACATGTAATGCACACTGGAGTCTTAAGGAGTTTTGGTGATAGAAAGTCTGATTACATGTAATGCACACACAGTCCAAAGGGTTTTGATGACAGAAAGTCTGATTACATGTAATGCACACTGGAGTCTTAAGGAGTTTTGATGATAGAAAGTATGATTACATGTAATGCACACACAGTCCAAAGGAGTTTTGATGACAGAAAGTCTGATTACATGTAATGCACACTGGAGTCTTAAGGAGTTTTGATGATAGAAAGTATGATTACATGTAATGCACACACAGTCCAAAGGAGTTTTGATGACAGAAAGTCTGATTACATGTAATGCACACTGGAGTCTTAAGGAGTTTTGGTGACAGAAAGTATGATTACATGTAATGCACACACAGTCCAAAGGAGTTTTGATGACAGAAAGTCTGATTACATGTAATGCACACAGGAGTCTTAAGGAGTTTTGATGATAGAAAGTATGATTACATGTAATGCACACACAGTCCACAGGGTTTTGATGACAGAAAGTCTGATTACATGTAACGCACACAGAGTGTTAAGGAGTTTTGGTGACAGAAAGTCTGATTACGTGTAATGCACACAGACTCAAAAGGAGTTTTGGTGACAGAAAGTCTGATTACATGTAATACACACACAGTCCAAAGGAGTTTTGGTGACAGAAAGTATGATTACATGTAATGCACACAGAGTGTTAAGGAGTTTTGGTGACAGAAAGTCTGATTACATGTAATGCACACACAGTTCAAAAGGAGTTTTGATGATAGAAAGTCTGATTACATGTAATGCACACAAGTCTCAAAGAAGTTTTGGCGATAGAAAGTCTGATTACATGTAATGCACACACAGTCTTCAAGGAGTTTTGGTGATCAGAAAGTACTGATTACATGTAATGCACACACAGTCCACAGAGTTTTGATGACAGAAATCTGATTACATGTAATGCACACAGTTCAAAAGGAGTTTTGGTGATAGAAAGTCTTATTACATGTAATGCACACACAGCTCCAAAAGGAGTTTTGATGATAGAAAGTTGATTACATGTAATGCACACAACAGTCAAAAGGAGTTTTGGTGGATAGAAAGTCTGATAACATGTAATGCACACACTAGTCCAAAGAGTTTTGATGATAGAAAGTCTGATTACATGTAATGCACACACAGTCCAAAGGAGTTTTGGTGATAGAAAGTCTGATTACATGTAATGCACACACAGTCTTAAGGAGTTTTGATGATAGAAAGTCTGATTACATGTAATGCACACACAGTCCACAGGGTTTTGATGACAGAAAGTCTGATTACATGTAATGCACACACAGTCTTAAGGAGTTTTGATGAAGAAAGTCTGATTACATGTAATGCATACAGAGTCATAAGGAGTTTTGGTGACAGAAAGTCTGATTACATGTAATGCACACACAGTCCACAGGTTTTGATGACAGCAAGTCTGATTACATGTAAATTGTAATGCACACAGTCTTAAGGAGTTTTGGTGACAGAAAGTCTGATTACATGTAATGCACACAGTCTTAAGGAGTTTTGATGATAGAAAGTCTGATTACATGTAATGCACACACATAGTCCAAAAGAGTTTTGGTGATAGAAAGTCTGATTACATGTAATGCACACACATACATAGTCCAAAAGAGTTTTGGTGATAGAAAGTCTGATTTAACATGTAATGCACACACAGTCCAAAGGAGTTTTGATGATAGAAAGTCTGATACATGTAATGCACACAGAGTCTTAAGGAGTTTTGGCGATAGAAAGTCTGATTACATGTAATGCACACAGATCTTAAGGAGTTTTGATGATAGAAAGTCTGATAACATGTAATGCACACAAGTCTAAGGAGTTTTGGATAGAAAGTCTGATTAACATGTAATGCACACACAGTCCAAAGGAGTTTTGGTGATAGAAAGTCTGATTACATGTAATGCACACAGAGTCTTAAGGAGTTTTGGTGATAGAAAGTCTGATAACATGTAATGCACACAGAGTCTTAAGGAGTTTTGGCGATAGAAAGTCTGATTACATGTAATGCACACACAGTCCAAAGGAGTTTTGGTGATAGAAAGTCTGATAACATGAAATGCACACACATAGTCCAAAGGAGTTTTTGGTGATAGAAAGTCTGATTACATGTAATGCACACAGATCTTAAGGAGTTTTGGCGATAGAAAGTCTGATTACATGTAATGCACACACAGTCCAAAGAGTTTTGGTGATAGAAAGTCTGATAACATGTAATGCAACACACAGTCTTAAGGAGTTTTGGTGATAGAAAGTCTGATTACATGTAATGCACACACAGTCTTAAGGAGTTTTGATGATAGAAAGTCTGATATCATGTAATGCACACACAGTCTTAAGGAGTTTTTTTGATAGAAAGTCTGATTACATGTAATGCACACACAGTCTTAAAGAGTTTTGGTGATAGAAAGTCTGATTACACGTAATGGACACAGTCCAAATGAGTGCATGGAACAATGTCTAGGAGGTAAAGCATAACATCTTCTTCTTCTTCTTTTCTTCGAATATTGTGTAACAACTGCTTTTCATTAAGAAATATTTGTGACAGATCACTGTACAACTGACTGATAAAAACGTTCCAACTACGTACCTTCTGAATGCTTTTTATCAACTTTGCTATTTACTACAGCTATGAGACTGATTTAGTAACACACTTGGTAGAAGACACGATGCATGTACATAATCCCACATAAAAATCTGCATCTGTCTACACCACTTGCTTAAATTCCTTTGCACGTCAGACATAAAAATTTGTATCTCACCATGTAAAAACCACTGTAAGTATTGGACTGTTTGTGGCAAAAACAAGCAGGCAGGCGCAATAACAGTATTGGTGCGTATTTACTGTGCTCTTTCTGAAGCTCAAAGGCCAGTGCAAAAGAGCAGAGAAAAGTGAACACTGAATATCAAGCTAAAACTAGTAAAAGCAGTTTTCAGCAGAAATATACATAAAAGTAGAAAAGTAAACACCTGATGCAGAGGTAGGTTTGAGTCAGCCTAAGGAGAATTCAAGTTTGGGTCTTTAGTGGTTCACTGGTGCTGTCACTGGATGACTGGACTGGGTTGGTCTCCTTAGTGGGGGTGGGGGAGCTCTCATTTGATCCCCCTCCGTGACAATGTAATTACTGTCATTAGTAGGGGGCTTCGTGGGCAGTGTCCCAAGTAAGTTGGATCAGAACAGACACTGCTGAACTCTGCGGAAGTGACCATACAGCAGTGCAGGGTCTCATATTGTGGGTGGCCTCATAGCAGCTTTCTATCTCTGACTTCCATGACTAGGGCCTGAATTATTGTTATTGCTATTGTTGTTTAAGGCCCAGCCAACTGCGTACAGCCATATCAGGGCTATAACCACTTCAAAGCATAAAAAATTTCAACAAGAAAAAAAGAAAACAGAAAACAAAATTTAGAACATATATCAATGCATTTGTGCACATAATCTTAGGACATGCCTCTGGCGTTGACCACTCCACCCAATTCATCGCATAGTAGATTTAAAAAACACACCTGAATACAAATTTCAGCACACCTAAGGACACCAATACATATAATAATAATAAATAATAATTACAATATTTATATAGCGCAAAATCTCGATAAAAATCAAATCTAAGCGCTGAACATACACTTACGCACGCGCGCACACACACACTTACACATGGCTATAAATGGGGAAAAAGAATAAAAGCAATGGAAAATTATAGAGAGCATATTATATACAAATATATATTACAATGTGATTCCCCTCCGAGTGGAGACAGGCTACAGAGGGGGAATGAGTGAGGTCAGGATTTTATGCAGAGGAGAAAAGGTGAGTTTTGAGAGCGGACTTGAAGGAGACAAAAGTAGGTTGCTGACGGACAGAGAGAGGAAGTTTGTTCCAGGAAAGTGGACCAGAAACAGAGAAGGCTCGTGGACCATAGGTATTGAGCTTGGTGCGTGGAAAGCGAAAAGTCAGAGGATCGGAGGCAGAGCGGAGGGTACGTGGGGGAACATAGATCTCAAGTAGGCTTGACAGGTAATGGGGGCTGCGTTATTGAGGCTTTTGTAGCACATGGTGTCTAGTTTGTACTGTATGCGCTTTGATACAGGGAGCCAGTGAAGTTGTGCCAGGAGAGGAGATATGTGGTCAGCTTTTTTCTTTTTGAGTACAAGGCGTGCAGCATTGTTTTGAATGCGCTGTAGGATGTGAATGGTGGAGGCAGGAAGACCAGACAGGAGTGAATTGCAATAGTCAATGCGAGACATTATGAAGGAGAGAACGAGTTTTGCAGTTGTTTCCACAGAGAGATACTTCCTGATCAAGCTTATACGATGGAGGTGAAAGTAGCAAGATATGGCAGTTTGAGAAACAAAGTTGTTCATGGAGAGGGTAGAGTCAATGCAGACACCAAGGTTTTTAGCTGAATCAGAAATTGGGACTGATGTATTACATAATGGGAGAGAAAGAGGAGGCAGCTGAGAAAGTTTCTGACGGGTGCCAATGAGGATAGCTTCTGTCTTGTCGTCATTAAGCTGAAGTTTATTGAATGTCATCCAGTTCTTAATGTCCGAGTAACACTCAGTGGTGCGAGTCAAGAGGCGCTGTATATTGTCTGGTGTGTCACTGTCTAGAAGTTGGGTGTCATCAGCATAGAAGTGGTGTTTTATAGAGTGGGAGTTGATGATGGTGGACAGGGGGGAGGTGTAAAGAGTGAAAAGAACAGGGCCAAGGACAGATCCTTGTGGAACACCACAGGTCAGGCATGCAGGTTGAGAGTAAGTGCCATTAATGAGAACAGTTTGTTTTCTGTTTGACAGATATGAAGTGAAAAAGGAGAGAGCAATGTCAGAGATGCCAAAAGTATGATGAAGTCTAGAAAGGAGAATACCATGATCAATGGTATCAAAGGCTGCAGACAGATCAAGGAGTGTGAGGAGAGAGACTTTGCCAGTATCAGTTGCAAGGAGGAGATTGTTGAGAATGTGTAGCAGGGCAGTTTCAGTGCTATGGCACTGGCGGTAGGCTGACTGGAAAGGATTGAGAAGATTGTTGGCAGACAGGTGAGAGTTCAGCTGGTTGAGGACAACTTTTTCAAGCAGTTTTGACAAGAAAGAGAGATTAGAGATAGGCCGGTAATTTTTCAGTTCATTTGGGTCTAAATTGTATTTCTTGAGGAGAGGGTGAACAATAGCAGACTTGAAAGAATCTGGGACAGTTCCAGTTTGAAGAGAAGTGTTGATGATGTCAGTGATGAATGGGAGGAGAGTAGGGAGACAGTCAGAGTAGAGAGAACCTGGAAGAGGATCCAGTTCGCAGGTTTTGAACGACATGGATCTGATTGTGTTGAGAATTTCTTCTTGTGAGACTGGGGTAAAAGTAGTAAGAGGTGTGCCAGAGAAGGAAGGGTCAGGTGGGCATAGTTGACAGGGTGTCCTGTCAAACCTGTCACGAAGAGTTTGTATTTTGGTGGTGAAATACTTGGAGAATACAGATGGGAGTTCTTCATTTGTGTGTTTTGTTGGGAGAGGTAAATCTTTTCGTGTGCCAAGGAGATGATTCATGGTTGTAAAGAGTTCTCTTGAAGAAGAGGCATTCAGGATTTTGGTTTGGAAATAGTTTGTTTTTGCAGATGCAATGAGGGTGGATACTTTTGTTTTAGAGGCTTGGAAAAGTTGCCTATGTACAGTGAGTTTGGATTTGCGCCAGCGGCGCTCTGATCTGCGGCGGGCACGTTTTGCACAGGCAATCTCATAAGTGAGCCAGGGGGTAGGGGGGCGGTCAGGTAAAAGACGAGTTGTGGCTGGAGCATGAGTGTCAAAGATGGTGGAGAGTAGTATAGAATTCATCGGCAAGGTTGTGTGACTTTTCAGAAAGGAGGCGGAGGCATCAGATGAAAATGTGGAGAGGTCAATAGATTTGAGATTGCGTCGAGTCACTGTGCGCGTGGTACGGGAAGGAGGAGAAATGTCAAGAGAACAGAGAATTGCAGAGTGGTCAGATGGAAGGGCTGAAGTTAGACGGGTAGAAAGAACTAGGCAGTTGTCAGTAGCTGAATTGTGGTGATCACGAGAAATGATCCAGTCAAGAATGTGATCTTTTTTATGGGTTGGTTCAGAAATATGTTGTGTCATATTGTGATTGGACAGAGAGTTGATGATATGTCTTGTGTCATAACATATATATATACATGGGCATAAAGTACCTGAATTTGCTTCCGCATATCTCACCTCCCTAGAGCCAAAAATGCACTTAATACATCTACTCAATATCAATCCTAAGAAAAAGTACATCAGACTTTATCGAACTCATACAGGTGAATTGACCAGCAAGGCAGAAAATGATAATAGGAAGAAATGACAGAAAGCAAATGAACTAGGCAGAAACAAAGAGAGAGTGACAGAAAAGAGGAAATTTCTTGCACAGAATTTCCAGAAGGTGGGGATACTATTTACACAGAAAGAGCCCCTGGCAACCCCACAGGGGTGGTGTGAATGTTGGGGGGTGGTGGGGGGTGGGAGGTTCTGAATGAATCAATTTGCGGCTGGAGGTGTGGTGTGGTGTTGCAAGGAGTGACGTGGGATCAACATAGTGCTGAAGTTGATACAGCACAAAACAAAAACGAAAAAACATTAAAAAAAACATTAAAAAAAAGGAAAAAATAGAAAACAAACCAAAACATAACCAAAAACAAAACAAACAAACAAAAATTTGGGTCTGAATCAGTCCTAGACCTGAACTGAGTCTAGGTGCTAGTCTTTCAGATTAGACAATAAGCTCAAGTTCTGTGTGTAGCATGCATGTGGCACACATTAAAAACCCCACAGCAACATTAGGAATTCTCTCTGACTAAATTCTGTAGTAAAATCCACATCCATCGGTAAGCAGAAGTACATTCATACAAAAAAACAAAGAGAGAGAGAGACAGACAGACAGAGAGAGATAAAGAGAGAGATAAAGGGAGAGAAAGAGAGAAAGTGAGAGAGAGACAGAGAGAGAGAGACAGAGTGAAAGAGAGCGGAGAAAGAGACAGAAAGAGAGACAGACAGAGAGAGAGAAAGACAGAGAAAAAGAGAAAGAGAGAGACAGACAAAGAGAGAGAATGGAGAGCAAGAGAGAAGAGAAAGAGAGAGCAGACAGAGAGACAGACAGACAGAGACAGACAGAGAGAGAGAGAGAGAAAGAGCAATGCAAGTTTCACATGGTATATCCAATGTGACAAATAAGTAAATAACTAAGTACTCTGGTCTGCTGCCAGTAGAAGCTGAACTCCTGCTGTACGATCTGACAACAAAGATTCCAGTCTGTCTCAAGAAAAAAAAAAAAAAGACGTGTGCACAGCCCCTAGTTCACCCCACCTCTGTATGAGCATCTGTACATGTTCAGGGTTGGGGAAGACAAAGCAGCAAGGGAGAGTCAATGGGCATCATCTCTGTAATGCTAACCCCACAATAAACAGAAGTTGCCTGGACACCTCATTCCTCTTCAACCGCACGGCTACGTGACAACTTTTACTGTCATACTCATCCCATCCCCTCACTCACAAACATACACAAACACACACACGTGCGCGCACACACACACACACAAAAACACACACACATGCATGCATGCACATACGCACGCATACTGCATGCACACACATACACACATACACATGCACACACACACTTACACAAACACACACACACACACACTCTCCCCTCACCCCCCAATCTGTCATCTCAACACTCACCTGAGATGCTATGGACACTGCTAGCGCTATCGTGACCCCCACCACCACCACCCACATAAGATGGAGGCTGGGTAGGAGGAACAGGGGTGGAGACCGCACCCTCTCTAAAACCACCAATAGCAGAGTAGCAACCACTCTCAGCGTACGGGTTTGGTGGCACGCGGGGAAGGAACGAAGACGAGGGCAAAGAGAACTGGTTGCTGCTGCTGTTGTTCCTGGTGGCTGACGCGGTGGCAGTGGTAGTGGGGGTGGTGGTGGCGCCGGTGGCAGCGTTGGCGGGTAACGGAAGGGGAGTGAGGGTGTCCCGGTCAGCCTCAGAAACAGAGTCCACATCTTCCAGACTCATGGCGCTGAGGTCTGGATACACTGGAGGACCTGACATCAAACATACAATAAAATACAATATTTATAACATAATAATACTCATCATCATTCATATTGTTTGCGTTTAAAGCCCAGCCAGCTGCTCAGAGCCATATCAGGTCCAAAACACATGCATAAAAAATACACCAATGAATTTGGAAGAAAGAAAACTAGGTAAAGAAAATTAAGTACACACATCATTACATTCATGCAAATAATCTACGGATACGCCCCTGGTTTGGCCATTCCACTGAATCCATCAATAGGGGGATTAAAAAAATGTAAATACTAATCACAAACCTAACAAAGTACACAGAATACATACACAAAATACCAGCATACATACCTGAAATTGCTAAAAAGTAATTCACATTTCCCTAGAGCTAATAATGTACTAAACATATGTACTCAATAATCAATCCTATGTAAGACTTCATGGAAAACATAACGATGAATGACCCAGCATGGCAGAATTACTGTTACTGATGATTAAAGCTCAGCTGACTGTGAACAGCAGCATGGCAGAATTACTGTTACTGATGATTAAAGCTCAGCTGACTGTGAACATCAGCATGGCAGAAAATAAGAAGAAAAGATGACTTATCCCCCTTACAGAAATTTCGTCATCTGCTATGAGAGCTCAACAGATTGACAAACAACCAACTATTTCGAAGAAGAAAAAAATCCATCAGTCGATTTTTTTTATTTTCTCGGAAAGCACATTTTTTTCTCAGAAGCAGCCAGTAGATTTTCTCAGATTTCCTAGAAAAATCAGAAAAATAAGAAAATTGGGAGCCCGGAAATATACAGACCAAGCAACGACAAGCTTGAGTTCTCCGTGCCCCACTAAGTCACTGAATGAGTTAGGAGAAAAGCGCTGTACAAGAATGATTTAAGATGATAATTTTCACAAACCATGGCAGTGGTATTTAACAATGCACAAAGAGAAAGACAGACAGCAAGAGGGAATTAGGATAAACAACTTACCTCCCAAGTAATCACCAAAGATGTAGTAGCACTGCTCAGAAAAGGTCAGTTTATTAACAGTGTGCCTGATGTAGCCAGATTTGAGCAAGTTGCAGGCATATTTGCGAGCGTCTCGTCGGTCTGTGAAACCTTCCACATGTGAAAACAACCAGTCAACCATGTCTGCACCTGTGACATTACAGTCAACCCATCATTATCACCGCTGTGTGATCCTGTGACATTACAATCAATCCATCATCATCACCACTGTCTGATCCTGTGACATTACAATCAACCCATCATCATCACCACTGTCTGATCCTGTGACATTACAATCAACCCATCATCATCACCACTGTCTGATCCTGTGACATTACAGTCAACCCATCATTATCACCGCTGTCTGATCCTGTGACATTACAATCAACCCATCATTATCACCGCTGTCTGATCCTGTGACATTACAATCAAACCATCATTATCACCGCTGTCTGATCCTGTGACATTACAATCAACCCATCATCATCACCACTGTCTGATCCTATGACATTACAATCAACCCATCATCATCACCACTGTCTGATCTTGTGACATTACAATCAACTCATCATTATCACCACTGTCTGATCCTGTGACATTACAGTCAACCCATCATCATCACCTCTGTCTGATCCTGTGACATTACAATCAACTCATCATTATCACCACTGTCTGCACCTGTGACATTACAGTCAACCCATCATCATCACCACTGTCTGATCCTTTGACATTACAGTCAACCCATCATCACCATCATCATCACCACTGTCTGATCCTGTGACATTACAATCAGCCCATCATCACCATCATCATCACCACTGTCTGATCCTGTGACATTACAATCAACCCATCATTATCACCACTGTCTGATCCTGTAACATTACAGTCAACCCATCATCATCACCACTGTCTGATCCTGTGACATTACAATCAACCCATCATCATCACCACTGTCTGATCCTGTGACATTACAGTCAACCCATCATTATCACCACTGTCTGATCCTGTGACATTACAGTCAACCCATCATTATCACCACTGTCTGATCCTGTGACATTACAGTCAACCCATCATCATCACCTCTGTCTGATCCTGTGACATTACAATCAAACCATCATTATCACACTGTCTGATCCTGTGACATTACAATCAACCATCATTATCACCACTGTCTCACCTGTGACATTACAGTCAACCCATCATTATCACTACTGTCTGACCTGTGACATTACAATCAACCCATCATATCACCACGTCTGATCCGTGACATTACAATCAACCCATCATTATCACCCTGTCTGATCCTGTGACATTACAATCAACTCTCATCACATCATCATCACCATTGTCTGATCCTGTGACATTACAATCAACCCATCATTATCACCACTGTCTGATCCTGTGACATTACAATCAAACCCATCATCACATCATTATCACTACTGTCTAATCCTGTGACTTACAGTCAACCTCATCATCCATTGTCTGATGCTGTGAATTACAGTCAACATCATATCACCACTGTCTGATCTGTGATTACAATCAACAGATCACCTCATTATCATACTGTCTGATCTGTGACATTACAGTCAACTCTTATCCACTGTCTGATCCTTGACATACGGGTCACATATCACACCATGTCTGATCCTTGACATTACAGTCACCACATCTCACATTGTCTGATCGTGCATTACAGTCAACCATCATCATCACATATTTGATCCTGTGACATTACAATCAACCATCTCTCTACTGTCTAATCGTAACTAGTGTGCTGTTGGGGCGCTGATGGATCAGATGCAAACAGGATGCACCATCTCTGTCTATGCAATCAGGATGACATCTCTGTCTGTGCAAACAGGATGACATCTCTGTCTATGCAATCAGGATGCGCCATCTCTGTCTATGCCAACTGGTTAGCCAACGGGACTACCGACTAGAAGGTTATGGGTTCAAATCCCCATCAGTACCTTTAAAAATCATTGTGGGATTTTTAGGCTCCTACCCAGAGTTCAGGCAAGCTATGGGCTCAATGGGAAGACTGGGACCACACAGTTGAGTGTCATCCACTTCACAGATGTGTCGTTAGGGTGTTGCTCAAATCTTCTGACCAACACCATAGGTGTCTGTATCTTTCAGGCCTGGTTGACGCCAGGATATCTTATGATAGTAAGCGTAGAGTACAACCCTGCCACACAGTCTCAATCCTAGATGGAGCATGATTATCCTCCTCACTGACATCATCATCATCGCATTGTAAAACCTGTTCCAGCTTCTGTGGCCATTAACCCTTTCGCATTTGCACTGCTAGATGTAAAGCTAGCTCCTAGTATTCGCATTCAATGTAGCACAGCGTCAGTACAAAGTCTTTCAGTAGTGAATGGAAAGTTCCCTGCATCCCAGAATGCTTGTACTATTTTTAGAACATTCAACGCGAGACTGACCAAGATTCTAACCACAAGCACGATAAGACAGCAAGGCCAGTAGTGATGGAAATTCCCCAAATGTGCCGGAAAATGTCGGGCGATCTCAACCACTATGAACGGATCGGCACATTCTTCTGCAGGGCGGTTACCGGCTTTGTGAACAGCTAAGGGTTAAAGTGGCATAGAAAATGGGACGAAAAAAAAAGGTGAGCACAAAGTAACCTCCCTGAGTGCAATGATCCTAAAAATAATACATAAATTAAAAAAAATAATAAAAAAGACACACACACACACACACTACCTATGAAAGCGCTGGGTATTGTGATTTTCAGCCACATGCGGTCACGGATCTCCAGACCAGACTCTGGGTGGGCCAAGGCCTTCACCACAGAACCCATGTCCGTGTTGACAGTGAGATTCAGTTCATCAATCCCTGTAAAACAAAAGCTGATATTCATCAAATTCACCAATCCTTTTCTCACACTGGATGGAGCAGCAGGGAAGTTTTACTCTTTTTCTCCTAGTTTTTGTAGTTGGTGTTTGTTTGTTTGCAATATTACGTTTGACAAGGGCCAGTTGGCGGAAAAATTGCATCTGACTTGTCTTGTATTAAATACCGTTCTTATTCTTTTTTCGTGTTTTTTTTTCTGGTTCCTTTAACCAATCTCTGTTTCAAAGAATTGATATCGGCCAAATTCACCAATCTCTGTTTCAATGAAATTGATATCAACCAAATTCACCAATCTCTGTTTCAAAGAAATTGATATCACCAAATTCACCAATCTCTGTTTCAATGAAATTGATATCAATCAAATTCACCAATCTCTGTTTCAAAGAAATTGATATCGATCCAATTCACCAATCTCCATTTTAAACAAGTTGCTATCGAACTAATTCACCAATCTCTGTCTTAAAGAAGCTGATATTCTTAAAATTCTGTTCAAAAATTACACAATTCACCAATCTCTATTTCAAAGAAATTGATATCAGCCAAATTCACCAATCTCTGTTTCAAGAAATTGATATCAGCCTAAATTCACCAATTCTGTTTCAAAGAAATTGATATAAACCAAATTCACCAATCTCTGTTTTGAATGTTATTAACAATCAAAAACAAACCAACCAACAAACGCCCTCTGAGTGATGAAAACAATTCTAATAATTCTGAGGCAGATGTTATGTGAGTTGCATATTTACTCATTTGGAGACACTTCCCACACCCATTCCACTCCCTCCTCTGCCTTCAAATGAAGACAGGAAAAAACACCACCCACCAATGGTACCTCCCTCTTCACAAACACACATGGATACCCCCTCCCCCTCTTCTCTCTCTCTCATACACACACACAAACACATACATACACACTTAAATGGATATCTCCCCCTTCACATACACACGCTCACATAGGTCCACAGCATGCACGCATGCACACGCAAGCACGCATGCATGCACCCACACACACACATAACACACACACTCTCCTCTCTCTCTCTCTCACAAACACACACACAACACACACACACACACACACACACACTCACGTGTGCACAAATGCACGTGCACACACACACACAGTACGCAACCATGCACGCAAGCGCGCGCACACACACACACACAATGCAAGCACACACACACACAAAACACACATACCATAACCAATACACACACTTAAACGGATATCTTTCTCATTCAAACACACACACACAACCACAACAGCACACACACACACACACACACACACAAACACACGCACACAAACACACACACACACAAACACACACACATATACAAACACACACATGCGCGCACAAACACACACACCGCGCGCACACACACACACACAAAACACACACACACACACACACAAACACACACACACAAAAACACACACACACACAAACAAACACATACACAAACACACACTTAAATGGATATCTTTCCCATTCCCAAACACACACACACACACACAAACCCACACACAACATAAGCACACACACTCACTTATAAATGTGAACAGACGTTAAAAGAAATAATGAACGATACACACAAACACACACCACACACACACCAACAAAAACACATACACACACAAACACACACACACACACACACACACAAACACAAACACTTAAATGGATATCTTTCACATTCAAACACACACACACAGAGACAAACACACACACACAGACAAACACACACAACAACACACAACACCAACACACACACACACACACACACCATACTTTCCAACTCTGTG
>JAPXFY010000032.1:26164355-26181855 GCA_030674185.1 Monoplex corrugatus
CCAAAAAAGTTCCCGCCTGCCGAACCGTACCCCTGGTGCCGGTAAGGCGTCTGTTCCCTACGGACAGACCGGCCACACAGTGCCGGTCAAGTTTTCAAAAATTCTGGCAGCTTTCATTATAAAGAATATCTGGAACAACTACCAGTACTGTTTAGCAGAAGGTTTTAGCGAAGGGGCGGAGTCGGTTTAGTTGGTGTAGCTTTACACTTGATGCTTTGACTGCTAACGGAATAAAGTGACCCCCTGACCATAAAATTCCAATGCCATGTGTTAGGTCTGCACTATCTTCCTTGATAAATTGTCTGCTAGGTACTAGGTGTGGGAATTCACAAGTTATTATAACCTTTGCCATCTAAGTTGACTGCTCTCTCCCTCTCTCTCTCTCTTTCTTGCTCGATCGCTCTGTGTGAGAAGAGACAGAAAGAGAGGGAGGGAGAGAGAGAGACAGAAAGAGAGAGAGAGATTTCAAAGGTTTCTCTAAACTTCAGGACAGTACATTTACTACTGAGACGTGAGCATGCGTCTGGTTTATACTTCGTGACCTACGTTGTTCTTGTCATAAAAGTGCGTATAATAAGTATTGGAAATTTTTATTTGAAAATAGTATGCCCGCAAAGATCACGTTCTGAGCTTTCTGGTAATATCAAATACTTTGCCATTAATCATTCTTTAGTACCTGTAAAATAAAAATTAAAAAAAGCAGTAAAAATGATGCATTGGCAGGGAAGAAGAAAAACGTTGACGGCCCGGTAGCTGGGAACTTGCCGCAGTGCGCACTGCCGTTGTGAAAGAATTAACATGGATATTTGATATTCTGCATACATATACACATGAAAGGGATTCAGGCACTGGCAGGTCTGCACAAATGTTGACCTGGGAGATGGGAAACATCTCCACCCTTGACTCACCTGGCAGAGGTGTCCAGGCTGACTGAACCTGTGGTCTTCAGAATGGAAGTCTGACGATAACCTACTTGACTATTACTGCTCTTGTTGTTATCTGTAATGATCCATGTTTAATATAATGATGGTAGTGGTGGTGGTACTGGTGAGGATGGCAATAATGATATCACTGCTGTTGTTATTGCTGTTGTTGTTGTAATTGTTATTGTTATTGCTGTTGTTGCTGTTGCTTCCTACACTTTCTTCCCTATTTTTCTTAAAACAAATTCAATACTTACCCATATTTAATGTAATGTTGATGATGTTGAGGGACATGGTGGAATCCGTGATACTGCTGAATGAAGATGCCTGCAACACCCATCAAATTCACTCGCTTATTGTTATCTTATCTGTCTGAATATTTTTTTATATTCTGTTTACACTTATTACTGGCAAAGTGTGGTACTGAAAACCAATGAACGCTTACTACAGCCAGATAATATGTGATAGAGGATGGGAACACTTGACCAAAGATATACAAGGGTGCAACTTACAAAAAGTCAGAAAACTGAAACAGGTCCAGGGGCCTGCAGCACCCTTATGGGGGGTCTGGGGGGCAAAGCTTTTTCAAAAAACGGATTTTCCGTTTCTGACGGATTTTGTCGTCAAACGGAAAAAGTTGCACCCATGACATGTCCAGCCAATCATAGCCAAGGCAAAAAACAACTGGGTATAGTCCATACATGTCAACTTGTGTGGCTTGTTTTTTGTTGTTGTTGTTGTTGTTATTGTTGTTTAAAGCCCAGCCAACTGCGTGGAGCCATATCAGGGGTATAACCACTGCAAAACATACACGATACTTCAACAGAAAAAAAAAGAAAAGAAATTAAGTACACATATCAATGCATTTGCACATATAATCTTAGGACATGCCCCTGGCGCTGACCAATCCGTCCAATTTATCACACAGGGGATTTAAAAAAACACACCTGAATACAAATATAAGCATACCTAAGGATACCAAAACATTTATAAAAACAGGCATAAATTACCTAAAATTGTTTCCGCACATCTCGCCTCCCCAGAGCCAAAAATGCACTTAATACATGTACCCATTATCAATCCTAAGAAAAAGTATGTAAGACTTATCGAACACATACAGATGAATGGACCATTAAGGCAGAAAATGATAGGAGAAATGACAGAAAGCAAAGGAACAAGGCAGAAACAAAGAGAGTGACAGAAAAGAGGATATTTCTAGCACAGAATTTCCAGAAGGTGGGGATACTATTTAATACTGAAAGAGCCCCCGGCATCCCCATGGGGGCAACTTGTGCGGTTAATTGCATACCATATAGGCCTACTATGGCATACAAACAGAACACTACACGAAATAAAATTTAAAAAATCCATCAAAAATATGTTTATAACATTTCTGCACAGCAACAGTAAGCTTGTGCTGTGAATCTGGAGATGGTATAGCATTTGAACATGGTCCAATTCTCACTCTGTCCAAAAAAGAGAGACCTTTATGAATATACAAAGAACATCAGTGCACCTGTGATTTCAAAAACAAATAAACAACAAACAACAAAACCAAACAAATAAAATTGAGGTTTTCTCAATACTATGTTTTTGGACTGATGCTATGGTATGAAAAGTATTTTACTAAGTGTGACTCAAATAGTGGCTGACAGGTATGAGTGCGAGTCAAAATTATTCTTCACTTTCTTTTTGTGTTCAAAGCCTAGCCAATGCTATAACCATTTCAAAGCATACAGACCAACTCACTGGAAAAAAAATCCCACCTGGAAAAGAAAATCAAGTCCACAAATCAATGCATTCATGCACATAATCCAAGGATATGCCCTTGGTACTGACAATTCTGCCCCATTTATCACCACAGGTTTAAAAAAAAAGCAAGCCTGAATACAAACGTAAACATAATCAACGACAGTAAAACGTATATAAAAACTGAACTAAATTAACTACATGTGCTTCTGTGCACATCATATTTCCATACAGCCAAAAGTGCAGTCAATACAAGTATCCAACTGTCATCAATCCTTATACAAAATATGTAAGGCTTTATAGAACACAAAGGTGAATGGACAAACAAGACAGAAAATGACAGGAGAGATGATAGAAAGGAAATGAGTGAGGTAGGAACAAAGAGAGTGACAGAAATGAGGAAATGTATCTATAGCACAGAATTTCCTGAAGATGGAGATAATAATTATACCAAAAGAGCCCCCAGCATTCACTGGGCCGGGGGAGGATTTGAGGAGAAGAGAGGTGGGGGGGGGGGGGGGGGGTCAAACTTACGACAACAAAATTTTTCCGTAGTACGATTCTTTAACAATTAATCTTTAATTCTAATAAAAACTTTTATGACTAAAGCACCCTTTAATGCAACTCACAAAACTAAAATAAAAACAACATGGTCAAAATTACGACGAAGGATGCACTTTAGCCTGATTTTCCTATGTTTTGTCACAACTGTTGATGGAACACTTGTACAACTAACAGCCCAATTATCTTTTTTTTTTCACTTGTATGAGTGCTAGCTTTTTTCTTGTGCACTAGATGATACGAGTGAACTTTTGTGTGTGTGGCCATTTTCCCTTTACCCAGGTGTCAAGGCAGTCACACTCTCGTCACACAATTGTTAGACAGATGGTCATCACCAACAGTACTATCACATCTGAATGATGCTCTGTATTCTTTACTCTTTTCACCTTGGTTTTTTTGTTTGTTTTTATCTTTCTTTTTCATAACAGAGTTATCATGTAAAATTCAGTCTGCTCTCCAAGAGAGAGCACATGACCCCAATGAGCTACCACTCATTTTGCTTTCTGTTTTCTATCTCCGTATATTTGTGTTGGTGTGTGTTGTTTGGTTTGCTTACCTACAGAAGCAATTTTTTTTCACAGAATTTTGCCAAAGATATGATCTACATTATTCACTCCATACAAGTAATTGTACATTGAATATTGAATCATTGTTGCATGTTTTGATATTGTCATGTCTACATTTCAAAGAAAAGAATGTTCTGCACAAAGGTGAAAAAAAATAATAGAAATAGCGCCATATATACTTTCAAGACAAAAAGTAAATGGCAAAAAAACATTTTTTTAAAAAAGGAAGAATTTTGCCAAGGGCAGTTCATTTGTTGCATCAAGTGCAGACTGCACGCAACACTTCCATTTGCAGCCTCACCAAAAGACATTGGCTCTCAGACCACCAGCACAAAGTCTACAGGAGAGGCCATGGAGGGTTCGTGGAGGGGTTGGTGAGAGAACAACGCCAGTGCCACCATGAAATCACAGGGTTAGCAGAAGGCAAGTCTGTTTCCTTTTATCAAACTTAACACTATTTTTTCAAGCATTTCTTTTTTTCCAGATATGTGTATGCACACAATTTTGCCCCACACTATGCACGCAGCATGTTGCTGCAGAGTCTGCATATTCCATTTTTGGTGGGCATACATGCTGGATGTTTTCATGTTTCCCTATACCAACAGACATTGACAAGGCTTAACCCTTTGATTCCCTTATCCTATCCACCAACTGCAAAAACTGAACCCTTTGACTCCCTCACTCTTTCCACCAGATTCCTGCAGGAAGCTGGTGGAAAGGGTGAAGCAGTCAAAGGGTTTCAGTTTTTGCTTTGCTACCATGGTTGAAAATGCAGGATGCTGGTGGACAGGGTACAGGAGTCAAAGGGTTAAGAAATCTTATCAGCAAACATCTGTACATGCACACACACACAGGGGGCAAAGACTCCGACAGGTCTGCTCTATCTATCAAAACATTAAAAAACTGGAGGACATTACATCATACACTTTCCATGTTCCTGAAATGACAACTACAACACTCACCAGGAACCCTCTCTTCTTAACACAACAATGGCATGCATGCATACATCGAAAGCCATGATTACTATGCAATAATTCAACATACACGATATTAGTACAACTACTAAATGCCTTTGATACTAGCACTACTACTACAACAACAACAAACTACATATGATGCTAATATTACTACTACCACAAAAATGACAGCCAACAACACAGAAAGATGTGATAAGGGCTAGTAAGAAGGCACAACAAGTAAAACTCTAAAAATAAGTCCACCTTTTTTTTTTTGGAAAGTGTTCTGATTTTTCTTGAATGTATATATGCACACTTTCTTTTTGCCCACACTGTGCACGTGGTATGTTGCTGCACAGTCTGCATATTCTGTCTTCGGTGAGCATGCATGCTGGGTGTTTTCATGTTTCTACAAGCCACCGGGCACTGATATGACTTATAGTATCTTTAACCTGCATACTCATGATTTCAACTATTCAACCCTTTCACTCCCTCACTTAATCCACCCACTTCCACCTGCTTCACACTGTTTTCCTGTTCTAAGTGATCAAGCCATCCTTTCAACATTCTACCTTTCTTAAAGAAAGAAAATCAGATACATCTGCAGGCAAGCATACACTCACACAGACTCTTCCCACCGTTTGATCTGAATCATTTCCCATCCTATTTGTTTTATGCAGGGAAAAATAAAGTGTTAGTGATTAGTTACCTTGTTAATACCCACCCTACTCATTGGGGGAGGACGGTGGCGCCGCCGTCTGCGGCGATGGCGGCCATATTTGGAAGCCATGCTTGTGGCAGTGTCTGTGACGGTTGATAATCTGGTTGATAAAACAGAGCCTGAATGTCAGGTTAGAGGAAAAAAATCATCATTTGGTTATGATGTACAGCATCTATTATTACTATGAAGACTGTCTGACAAACAGCAATTATTATTATCGTGAAGACTATCTTCTGAACCTCACAACAAAACAAAACAACAACAACAAAATCCCTCATCTGCAGGTCAAAAACGTTTGTGTCACACATATTTTTTTATTATCATTTTATTTTATTTTGTATTATCTATTTATCCAAATTTTATATCTTGCTTGTGTTACAGTCCAGGAAGCCAGAGATCTGCCTGTCAAGGTTTGTTTTGATTTCATTTTATTGTGATAGTTATTCATTCATTCATTCTGATCAATTATTAATTCATATTGATCATCTGCACATAGACATTTCGTTTTGATTTCACTTAATTGTGTTCCAGTTATTCATTAATCATACACTGATCAATTATTTATTTACACTGACGGTCTGCATGTAGATATTTGTTTTGATTTATTCGATTGTGTTCCAGTTATTACCTAATTTATTCTGATCAATGATTTATTTATATTGATGGTCTGAATGTAGATATTAGGTCTGATTTCATTTTACGGTGTTTCAATCATTCATTTATTCACTTAACTAATTAGTTATTTACTTCATTATTTATGTTATTTAATTATGAAATTTACATTTTTTTTATATGCCCTACCTTGTGTCATCCTCAGAATCCAGGAAGCTGGTGGTCTCCATATCACTATTCATCATGGCAGACGCATCGTAATGACCTCGGTCAGGTCGGGGTGGACGATCCAACTTTGACTGGCCATTGAGTCGGGGTGGTGCTGCAGAACAAGTAACCACACAGAAATTTCAGGGTCACCAGTTAAGTCACCAGTCTTTCTTTCTTTTTTCATCTTTTCTTTCTTTCTTCCAGTGTGCATGCGGGATGGGGGAGGGAGGATGGTTCACTTTGTTTTGTTTTGTTCTGGGGGGGTTGTGTGTGTTGTGTGTGTGTGTGTGTGTGTGTGGTGTGTGTTGTGTGTGTGTGGTGTGTGTGTGTGTGTGTGTGTGTGTGTGTGTGTCGGTGGAGTTGGTCATGTTGTATTTTTTGGTGTGTGTGTGTGTGTTGTGGTGTTGTGTGTTGTGCGCTGTGGTGCTGTGTTGTGTGTGTGTGTGTGTGCGTGTGATGTATGTTGGTTGTGGTGTGTGTGTGTGTGTGGTGTAGTGTGATTGTGTGGTGCGTGCTGTGAGTGTGTGTGTGTGTGTGTGTGTGGTGGTGTGTGTGTGTGTGTGTGTGCGTCGTGCATGTGTGTGTGTGTGGTGTGTGGTGCGTATGTGTGCATGTGTGTGTGGTGTCGTGTGTGCTGCTGTGTGTGTGTGTGTGTGTTGTGTGTGTGTGTGTGTGTGTATGTGTGTGTGTGTGCATGTGTGTGTGTGGTGTGCATTGGATGTGTATGGTGCATTGCGTGTATGCATGTGTGCATGTGTGCATGTGATGTGTGTGTGTGTTTGTGTGTGTGACTGCATACATGTATTCAAACAGAGTAAAACAAATATCCACCTCTTCCAGCAGCAGCCCCGAGAACAGACTCAGACTCCTCTGTACAAGTGTCACAAGGTTCATCCTGACTCGCCACAGATGTACTGGCACTGAAAAAACAGCGTCATGGTACTTTGTCACAGCTCTCTAAGCTTCTATACTACACACCACACATATATATGTGCATGCTCTTAGTAGTTGTGATAAGTTTCACCAACAGGCATCATCATCGTCAAGTGCCTTGCTACATGACGTTGGCGATCATGGTCTTCCATCTGTTTCTATCCCTTCTTGCCTCAAGCCCCTCTTCCACCCTCTTTGTCTTCAGCCACTCTGCAAGTCCGTCCAATATTTTCTCCCTGGGTCTACCTGGCGCTCTTTTCCCTCCAGCTTTCCTGTTGTGACCAGGTGCTCCAATTCCCCTTTCCTCATAAAATGGCCTATAAATGTTGCCTGTCTTTCCCTAATCTTCCTTATGAATGATCTTATTCCGTCTGCCTCCATCAAGACTGTCTTGTTTATTTTCTTTGCTGTCCATGGAATTCTCAACATTCTTCTTAGAAACCATATCTCAGCTTTCTCAAATCTTGTTCTGGCTTTGCTTGTCCATGCCTCACAACCGTATAACATTATCAGTTCTATAAAACATTCAAGAACTCTCTTCCTGATGTTAACTGATATGCATTTGTTGGTACGAATGCTTTTCATCAACAGGCAAGCATGAACAAAATGGAGAGTACTCACTGAAAAGAAGGGGGACGACTGTCTCCAATGCCTCCCACTCGTTCTGCAGGTATCTGAACATCTGGTTGAGACTGAGTATCCGAGGCACTGCTCTCTGCCGGTACCAGCTGGAAAAGATACATACATATATATATATAGATCTCTCTCTCTCTCTCTCTTTCTCTCTCTCTATGTGTATATATATATATATATATATAATATACATATATATATATATATATATATATATATATATATATATATATATATATTATATATATATTTCTTCTTTTTTTTCCCAAAGAAGTCTTTTTAAGCCATAAGCTGGTTTCCCATTTACCCTGCCCAGTGCTGCACACTACAAAGGTGTTGTACCTCCAACCCGCCCCAACAAGCAATTCTATTTCTCTTGATTGATAGGCGTTATTGATGAACATCACTTGACATAAGCCAAAGAAAATGTACTTACCCATGACACAACTCTTCCATTAAAACACGGCAAATGTGTGTCCTCATCAACAATTTCCTCCTTTACCACCCTGAAACAGAATTGTGTACACTGTAATAAATATGTAATATACATGCTTATTAAGAACCTAATTTTAACACATGTCTCTATTCAGTATAACTTTGACTTCATCACTGTTACCGTTATTTTCGTTTAGAGCCCAGCCAACTGCGTAGAGCCATATCAGGGGTATAACCGCTTCAAAACATACACTATACTTCAACAGGAAAAAAAGGAACAGACAATTAAGTACAAATATCAATGCATACGCACATATAATCTAAGGAGATGTCTCTGGCATTGACCATTCCGTTCAATTTATCACACAGGGGATTTAAAAAACACACCTGAATACATATTTACACATACCAAAGGGTACCAAAACTTACATAAAAATGGGCATTAATTACCTAAAAATGGGCATTAATTACCATAAATTGCTTCCACTTATCTCACTTCTCTGGAGCAAAAATGCACTTACTATGTATGTATGCAATTATCACTCCTAAGAGAAAGTAGATAAGAGTATTAAGACTTTATCAAACACATACAGGTGAATGGACCAGCAAGGCAGAAAATGATAGGAAGAAATGATAGACAGCAAAGGAACAAGGCAGAAACAAAGAGAGTAACAGAAAAGAAGAAATTTCTAGCACACAATTTCCAGAAGGTGATGATATCATGCATACTGAAAGAGCCCCTAGAATCCCCGGGGGGGGGGGGGGGGGGGCGAACCTCATTAAAAAAAAAAGTGGTAAGTGAGGTAACAGAATGAACAAATTCTCTCATTCTTACTGTTTTATACAAAATGATGAAAACAAATTCTATAGACAGATTATGAGTACACTGTGATCTACTTAACCATATAATAGATAAGAACCAGAAAAAAAACACACAAAAAAGAACGAGAATGCAGGTAGAAAGAAACTCTAGGGAGAGCTAGACAACAGAAGGTCTTCAGAGAAGTAACCCCCTTTAGACAAGTGTTTCGGCCCTGAATTCCTTACACTCTCGGGGGGCCGGGCCACATCCAGGTCATGACTCCTGGATGCCCTTCTGCTGTTGTCTATTTTTTTTTTTTTTTTTTTTTTTCCCACGCCGGGGATCGAACCTGGGCGATTCTGCGCTTCAGAACTGCGGTACGCGGTTTTACCAATGTGCTAACGGGGCACACATCATCTGTAGGGAATTTAATCCTTATGAAGTTCACTTTTTTGGTTCCTCCTTGCCCAGATCCAGCTTGAGCTCCTTTCTGCTGCCTCTGCCATCGCTTTAAGGGCTCTAGTCCTCTTCTTCCCAGAAATGGCGAGTTGTTTCATGAGATCATAAGCGGAGGTGCCCACAAACCCTCTTGCCCCGACCTCTATGGCGAAGATTTTGACCCGCAGACCTGCTTTCTTCAGGGTGCTGGCAAGACCGGCGTATTTTTCGGTCTTGTAGATATGTGCTTCTTCCATTCTGCTTTCGTATGGCACAGTGAGTTCTATCAGAATCACTTGTTTCGAGGAGTCAGAGTGGAGAGCGATGTCTGGTCTCATGCCTGTCTTGCTGATGACATCTGGGTAATTTCTCCACTCTGGGAGGTCTGCTGTACACTCCCAGTCGACTGCTCCATCCAGAAGACCCTTTGGCAATGTGCTGGTTGTCATAGCCCTTTCGGGCCAGACCTGTTTCCCTCCTGCTTTGTAGAACGTTGTCATAGCAATTGGGGCGTTTGGGGTCATGGTTTTTTCGCTAACCACATCTGTGATCACTTTCAGAACTTGGTTGTGCCTCCATGTATACCTTCCTTGGGCTAGCGCTACTTTGCAAGAGCTTAGGACATGTTCCACTGTTTGTTTCTTCTGACAGAGCGGACATGCTGGGTCGTCTGCTTTCCCCCATTTCACTAAGTTTGCATTCGAGGGGAGCAGGTCATATACAGATCTGAGGAGGAAGCTTATCCTTAGAGGAGCCATGTGCCACATATCGTTCCAGCTGAGACTTCTTTGGAGTGCACTGTCCCATGTTGTCCATTGCCCCTGTTGACCTTGCTGGACTGCCTTCTGCACTCTTTTGACATCTTCTTCCTTCAACTCCTGTATGATCATGTCTCTTTTTTCCTTCCCTTTGGCTTTGGACCACCACTGCATTTTTGTTGTTCCCAGTCCCTGTCTGTTGGTTTGCGTGTGTCCAATTATTTCTTTGATGCTGAGGTTTCTCTTGGCATTGTTTACAGCCTCTTGGACTTTCCACTTTCTGCCAGTTCTCAGCTTTGGATGAACTGCTCTCACGATATTGTCCTCCGATTCCTCCAGCATGCTCAACAGTCTTGCTTTTCCAACTTTGTATTCCTCCACTATGGATTTCAGAGGTAGCTTCAGCATTGCTTGACGACAGTAGAATGCAACATCAGTGAGACCAGGTGGGACACCGAGCCATTTTCTTGTGTATTTGTTGATTTTGGCTTCCATTGCTTCGACTGTGCTGGTGCAAATGTCATAGATTAGCAGTGGCCACAGCAGCTTTGGTATCAGCATGAACTGTAGACACCAGACTTTGTATTTGCCTGGCAGTCCGCAGTTATCTATTTTCTTCAGGCCTTCTTCTGCTGTTTGCTTGGTTTCACATCCCCTTTGTGTGTCTTTCAGGGAGTCATCATACCATCTTCCGAGACTTTTTACTGGCTCTTCTGTGACAGTGGGGATGGCTTGGTTGGCTACCATGAATTTGACTGAATCTGCCACTTTTCCTTTTCGCAGTGAGAGACTTCGGGATTTCTTAGGTTTGAACCTCATTCTTGAAGAGGCCACCAGCTCATCCAGCTGCTTTATGATTTGGTGTGTCTCTTCCTCATCCGTGGACAAGACTGTTGTGTCATCCATGAAAGCTTTCAGAGGAGGCATCTGGTATCCATCTCCCAGATTCACTGGACCTGAACTCTTCATTGCAGCTTTCAAGATGACTTCCATTGCCAACACGAACAGTATGGGAGAGATTGCACAGCCCATTGCAATGCCCACCTCTAGGTCTATCCAGTCCGTGGTGTATTCTTTGGTAGAGAACCGCATTGAGAACCCTTGGAAATACTTCCTCAGCATTGTTCGGATGTTTTCTGGGATGTGATACATTTCAAGAGCCAGCTGGATCATATCGTGTGGAACTGATCCATATGCATTCGCCAGATCAAGCCAAACTACGTCAATGTCTCTCTTCTCTGTTCTTGCTTTTTGGATGGCATCCCAAATCAACGTGGCATGTTCCAAGCATCCAGGCATTCCTGGTATGCCTCCCTTTTGGACTGACATATCCAGATACTTGTTTTCAGTCAGGTATTTTGTCAATCTTGCTGCCATAACAGAGAAGAAGATTTTCCCCTCGACGTTCAGAAGTGATATTGGCCTGAACTGATTGATGCTGCTGGAGTTCTGCTCCTTCGGAATGTACACTCCTTCAGCTCTCATCCATTGGTCGCTGATCTTCTGGTTCCTCCATGCTGATCGAATCATCTTGTGGAGCCACTCGAGCACTTTTGGGCATTTCTTGTAGAGCAGGTATGGTATTCCGTTTGGTCCAGGTGCTGACTTGGCTCTGGCTTTCTTTACTACGTTCTTCACTTCATCCAGTGTTGGTGGTTTGTTATTGAATTTTCCTTCTGGCGCTGCAGGCCAAACCAGATTCTGGATTTCAAGTGGTGCCTCGCGCTGAGAATCGGAATATGTTTCCCTGAGATGCTGCTCTAGGGTTTCCTTGCCCACTGTGAGAGTCCCTGATTTGGGTTGTTCAAACAGCTTTCTTGCAAAGTCAAAGGGATCTTTGAAGAAACGATCTTGAGTCTTCTTCTTTTTGCTCTTTCTTCGCCTTGCTGATTCCACTTTGCTGAGAGCATTGTGTTTGGCCTTCAGATCTTTCCAGAGTTCCAGGAGCCCTTGCTTCTCGAATTCTGAGGCAGTTTTCATTCGCTTTTTAAGCTTCCTTTTCTCCCTCCGGATGCTCTCCATCTGTTGCTGTCTTCTGGATTTCTGGGGAGGCGTTTTTGTCTTTGGCTGCTTCACTCCATAAGTGTCCCTGCAGATAGAGTATATGATGTCTCCGTATGTGTCAAGTTTGTGTTCCAGCGTACTGTTCCCTATTAGCGCATTCAGCTTAAGGACAAGTTCCTCATCTAATTTCTCCCATTGTTCTTTTGCACCGGCAGGCGGCAAATTGAGTTTTCCACGTTTGGCGTTAAGAGCTTGTGCAAAATCCGCATCAGAACCGTCAGCGTGGATGTCCTTGGCACTATGGTTTAATTCCTGGCCTTGGTCATCCAACGTCTCACCTGCTATCGCAGTGCGCTGCTGCTGGTTCGTATGTGTCTTCAAACAGCCCATTTTTGTCCTGTGGATCTTCATGCCGCGTTTGGTGGTGAATCTCCTTCCACACGCACACGGAAATTCCAACTGGTCATTAATCATGGTCCGTTGTGCGTTTCCAGTCGTGATGGAGTCAGTGCCGATGGATTCATCATTCTCTCCCCCTTTCGGTGAATCCTGGGAGCATCTTTCATTTGGAAAACTCGTGGCATGTTATCAAAGGCAAGGTGGGAAGCCAACCCACAAAGCCCGCAGATCTAGTCTTTCCCAGTGTCCTTCGGTCTTTCCCGAATGTCCTCCGAACTATTCCCGGAAGTCAATGGACTGACCATGTGCAGGTAGAAAGAAACTCTAGGGAGAGCTAGACAACAGAAGGTCTTGCATATTTAATACAAGACAAGACAGACACAAATTTTCGGCCCACTGGTTTGTCAAGCGTAAGATCACAAACAAACAGACACCAGATATATTGTATAATAGGATTATATAATAGATAATCTACTATCTACTTAAAAATAATAATTTACATTTTAATCAGTTTATGAGGTGTCACGTCCCCATTTAGTAGTTCAACATTTTCATTTTCAATAAATTTCACATGTAGTAATGTCTTGTTACATTAATTACATGTATACATGTTCCCATTCCATTTTTAGGTGTTTCTGATTTCTATATGCTCGAGTGCTGGAAATCACTTTTATTCAGATTGCCTAAAACTTGTTTGAAAGAAATCTGACAGAAATCTTAGTTATTCCACCAAGCTGTAACATGCACCAGCTGATATTTAATTTTTACTTATACTAGTTATACTTTTCAAAATGTTTCAGTTTACTTTCAGCATAATCAACTAATATGCTATGAACTATCACAGTATCAGTAGCATCATTTCGCCTTGAAATAAGTAAATTTGGAGAAGAAAAAATTCATTCAACAGTTTAAAGTATTTTAAAATATTTAAGTATAACAGCATGAATTAGTATGTATAACTCATTAACTGCAAAATATGCCTTGATGATAAGTTATGAAAATGGCTTAAAGTTAAACATTCATAATCATTCTCAATTTGATAAATCAGTAGTAATAGAACAAGAGATAACAATGACCACACACACACACACATACACACACACACACACACACAGATTAGTTTAAACAGTGTGTGTGTGTGTGTGTGTGTGTGTGTGTGTGTGTGTGTGTGTGTGTGTGTGTGTGTGTGTGTGTGACTGTGAGTGAGGATTTCAGACCAAGGAAGTGTCTGTATCAATACATGGTAACTAAGGAACAAGAACTCGCTTGTTTCTGAAGGTAGAGACATTAAGTTTTACAAATTCATGCTTTTATAATCCAACCATCACCCATATATTGCTTACAATAATGCTAGAGAAATTAAGAAATGAACTAACATAAAAAAACCCATCAAAACCTGGAATACCTGGGGAAAGACAGAGACCAAAATGTTATAACAAGCATGAACCATCATCAATACCATCACTGTCATGAATTCTGTTCATCAGTCCAAGAATGACTTTCATGATATCGATAATATAAACACTGACTCAAAAGAAATATTTATAACCTTTTACAGGGGACAGGGTAGGAGAAGAAACCAACCACAACAATCAATGTGAGAAGAATCATTAAAATGATAGTTAATTCACTGACTTTTTATAATTATTGTCACTCAGGAACCAGTGTAACCAATTTCATTTATCAAGTTTAAAGATATACAAGAGTATGAAAAGGATTAAAACAACACACAGTGAAAAACTAATCAGTGCACCAATCTAATAGTAATATTCTGCACAATAAAACTGACTGATGCACCATTCTAATATTCTGCAAAATCATTATGATCTACTTATGAATGACAATGTCTCTGTGTGTATATGATTACTATATGCGTACGTGCATGCACGTGCGTGTGCTATGTGTGTGTAGATCTATGTCAGTGTGTGAGTCTGTGTTTGTGTGCATAATTATGTGCACGCATACGTGCATGCACGTGCGTGTACTGTACATGTCACATTAACATATGCGTCGTGGACAGCAACTATTGTGTCTGTGCATCACTCGATTCACTGTCCGTTGCAAACTAACCTTACGATCCAAACTCGAACCGAGTAGGAGATAGGAGATAAGAAGGGGCCCTACTGTTGTTTGCGAGGGGGAGGGAATGAGGGCAAGCAGAGTGTCTCATAGACGTGCAGACAACTTACCCGAAATCATCATCCATAGACTTAAAAAAAAACTTATAATTCGGTCTGTTCAAGGCATTCTTGAAGTCTCCGAGTGTCACTCGATCTGCCGGTACTGGCAGTTTGATTAAATACGGGGTATCTTCGTCGTCAATGTGGTAGATAATTTTCGTTTCGCCCATCCCGAAGGATAAGGTTGAACTGATAAGCCTCACAATGAATGACCTAACAATTCAACAAAATGGCGAACAAACTTAGATCTTGAATTGCTAATTGTATTCTTGGTGTTTGAATTTCAGCCTAAACCATCCTTAGAACCGATGCACGTGCACGAAATCATGTCACCACGACGAAGTTTCATTCTTCGCAAACTCGTCGCCTTTTACAGTAAATCACAGACGATCTGCACTTGATTCATGCATCACATCACAGATAATGCAACGCTAAACATGTTGTCTGGTATGCTGCTACAGCTTCCATCTTTGGAGGAGGCTTTTTTAGTTTTATTTTTGTTTCACGTTTTCTTTAGCAGGCCATTTTATTGCTTCTTCCAGTCGGGCTCATGTTCAATAATAAAATGTGATGCTAAATTACAAACTTTCTGATTTCGTATTACATTTCTGATAATCGATAACATTAACCGTATTTGTAACTTGCACACTGATATAACAAGAACAAACATTAAGCAATGGATTTATATTTTTCTTACCAGTCTAGCGGGAGGGTGTCCACGAATATGAACAGCCGTCAACAAACACACGAGTTATTTTTTTTCTCTGTCACTTATACAAACGGCAGTTGTGTAGACAGTTTCTTCTGTAGAGTGAAGATTATTCAGAAACACTGTTCTCTTCATAACGTCTTTGAAATTACTTCAACTTCTCTTCGTAGGAATCCCCTCCCCCTCCACTCCACCCTCGAGCTTCTCTCCTCCTCTGTCATACACCCATGGTTGCTGGGGTCTAAAAGGTAACCAGTTCTATCTATATATTCACGAAAAATAGTTTTCTTCGTGTTCTTTATCATCATCATCATCATCATCATTATTATTGTTGTTATTATTATTGTTATTATCATTGTCATTATTATTATTATTATTATTGTTATTACTGTTGTTGTTGTTTTGGTGGTGGTGGTGGTGGTGGTAGTAGTAGTAGTCGTACTAGTAGTAGTAGAAGTAGTATTTAGTAGTAGTAGTGCTGTTGTTGTGTTGTTGTTGTTGTTGTTGTTGTTGTTGTTGTTGTTGTTGTTGTTGTTTGTTGTTGTTGTTGTTGTAAAAAAAGAACATGTATTCAAAAACAGTACTTAAGCTGTTTACAACATTCTTATGCACTTTGACTTTCTTGTTTAATCAAATCACTTTTTGAGTAAAATGCTTTCAACGTGGGTGGGTGTGGGGTAAAAAGAAATCGTCATGAGACAATAACAACTCTTACCAGAAGAACAAGAAAACCAATGTAAGCGCGTATCCAACAAGACAAAACAAAACAAGCGCAAATTTTCGGCCAACTAGCCTTTGTCAAGCGCGAACGCACGTCACAGACAGATCACAGACACCAAACAATGGATAATAAAAACGGGACTAAAAATTTCCCTGCCGCCTCGTCCAGTGGGTAAGAGGCGGCAGGGAAATTTTTAGTCCCGTTTTTATTATCCATTGTTTGGTGTCTGTGATCTGTCTGTGACCGTGCGTTCGCGCTTGACAAAGGCTAGTTGGCCGAAAATTTGCGCTTGTTTTGTTTTGTCTTGTTGGATACGCGCTTACATTGGTTTTCTTGTTCTTCTGGTTTGTGTTTGCTTGGGCGCGGGCAGTCAAACTTTTTGGATCTAATAACAACTCTTGTTTATGGAAGAAATAACGATCCTGGTACACGTATCTAGGCAGTACAGATCGAAATCCGAATCAAGTGTGACTGCCCGCGTTCAAGCAAACAGGAACCAGAAAAAAAACACGAAAGAAGAATACGAACGTATATCTAATGCAACAAGACAAGACAGTCGCAAATTTTCGGCCAATTAGCCTTTGTCAAGCGTAAGATTACAAACAAACAAACACCAGATACAAAAATTTTGAGAAAAAGACTGAAACTTCCCTGCTGCTGTGTCCAATGTGCGAAAAGGAATAAACTGATTCAGATCCAGCCCTTAAGTTTTCAAGACAGAGGAGGAGAAGGAAGGGCGGGGGGGGGGGGGGAGTAAGAAATAGATGATCGAACGATTGGAGTTCTCTTTTTAAAGGACAATCTTAATTTTGCAGCTGTTGCTGTCAAAACTTTCGGAAGCAATCACTCACTATACGTACCATGTGTACGAGGTCTCTCCATCTTGGTGTGCAGCTGAAGTTTTGTGTCTGCAGGTTTTTCAAGAGGGTTAACAAGAAACCCCCGAGGGTGCTGAATGGGACCCAGAACACCAATACTTCACCACTCACCAGACAGTCACCTTCCAAGCTCCCGACGCCACACGATAGACATTTGATCAAGCAAGAGTGGGGTGGGGGTGGGGTCTGTCCATGCGCTGCATGTCCCATTGACGTCTTTATTGTGCAAACGGCACAACTTTGAGACAGGTTGATAAGTTTAAATATCTGGAACGATCATCTCACCAAACGGCAGATGCACATCAGAAATAG
>JAPXFY010000032.1:26189355-26194355 GCA_030674185.1 Monoplex corrugatus
AACAGACGCTAAAACAGCATTCTACTCATCAAAAATTGCCCAATGTGCCACATCCAAAGAACTGTTTGGTGTTTTAAATACTCTTTTAGGAAAAAAACAGACCACCACTCTACCATCTGTTATATCACCAACTGAACTACCATTCCATTTTTCTGATTTCTTTAGTGCAAAGATAAGAACTATTCGTGACAATCTTGACGTGTCTACAACTTGTGGCTCCCCTCACTCAAGTGACAAATCTTTCTGTGGTGAACCCCTTGTTTCATTTCAAAGTGTAACTACTGAAGCAGTACGGAAAATCATGCTTGCTTCTCCACAGAAATCTTGTGAACTTGATTCAGTCCCAGCCCACCTTTTGTTTGATTGTCTTGATGTCCTTTTGTCGTGTATAACTCATATTATTAATGACTCTCTTTCAAGTGGTATTTTCCCCAGTACTTACAAATCAGCCATCATCCGCCCTTTGATAAAGAAGCCCTCCCTTGATCCCAACATCTTGAAAAACTATAGACCTGTCTCAAATTTGAAATTTTTGGCCAAACTGATTGAACGAGTTGTACTGGCTCAGCTTCTTGACCATCTTAAGACCCATAATCTCCTCGACCCACATCAATCAGCCTATAGAGCAGGTCACAGCACAGAAACTGCCCTCTTAAAAGTTGCAAATGATCTTCTCACATCGCTTGATGATGATAGAATTTCTGTTCTTTCTCTTCTTGATCTATCAGCAGCATTTGATACGATTGACCATGAAATTCTTCTGTTTAGACTGCAATACTCTTTTGGCATTCAGGGTACCGTCCTTGCTTGGATAAAGTCTTATCTTAGTGAGCGTACACAAAAAGTCTTAGTAAATGGCCTCTGCTCACCTGCTACGCGATTGGAATACGGAGTTCCACAGGGTTCTGTGCTGGGACCTGTGTTGTTTATCATGTACACAACACCTATCTCTGGGATAGTTAACCGTCACTCTCTATCACATGAAAGCTTTGCTGACGACACACAGCTCTATCAGTCCAGCCCAATTACTCAATTCCATCAAGTGATTGAAAGTACTCAAAACTGCATATATGATTTAAAGGCTTGGATGACACTCAACAAACTGCAGTTCAATGAAGAAAAAACAGAAGTTTTGTTAACTGTTCCTCCAAAATTTGAAAAACATCCCTCACTTCCAGACGCGATTTGTATTGATGGTGCTGACATTCAGATTTCTCCCCATGTTCGTAACCTTGGTGTCATTTTTGATCAGACCCTTTCTTTTAAATCTCACATATCAAATGTCTGCAGGATAGCATACCTGGAACTTAGGAGAATAAGCACCATCCGCCACTATCTGTCTGTAGATGCAACCAAAACTCTGGTTTGTTCCTTTGTTTTATCCAGGCTTGATTATGGTAATGCTCTTCTTGCAGGCGTGCCAAAGTATCTGCTTCAAAAGCTCCAAAAAGTACAAAAAAATGCTGCAAGGCTGATTCTCAAGTCACCCAAACATGAACATATCACACCTCTTCTGAAATCCTTGCACTGGCTACCTGTACAATCTAGAATCTCATATAAACTTTCTTCAATCTGTTTCTCATCTGTCTCTGGCACAGGCCCTGATTATCTGTCTGACATTCTTCGCCTCTACGTCCCTTCTCGAAATCTCCGTTCCTCATCTGATGATCGCATTCTCTGTCTCCCTACTGTTAGAACAAAATCCTTTGGTCAGCGTTGTTTCTCCTATCAGGGTCCAACCATCTGGAATACCCTCCCCCTCACCAATAGACATTCTACTTCTACAGCCTCTTTCAAGTCCTCTCTGAAGACCTATCTGTTTAAGCAATACTGACCCGGCCCTATCTTACGCCGCCTCCCTCCCCCCCCCCCCCCCTAGAATCCCCTCAGTGCCCCGCCCCCCTCCCGCTGTCCCTAATCCACTGCATCTCTCCTGTTTATTTAAGCAACACTGATCCCGGTTCTATCTTACGCCGCCTCCCACCCTCCTCTGGAATCCCCTCAGTGCCCCCCCCCCTTCCGCTGCCCCCAATCCACTTTACCTCTAGTGTTTATATTTTCTATGTGTCTTTGGAGCGGTGTGTGTGTGTGTGTGTGTGTGTGTGTGTGTGTGTGTGTGTGTGTGTGTGTGTGTGTGTGTGTGTGTGTGTGTGTGTGTGTGTGTGGGTGGGTGGGTGTGTGTGTGTGCATGCATGCGCGGGCGCGCGTGCGGCACGCCAGTATCTGCAGGTGGGGTGGGGTGTGTGTGTGTGCGGGGGAGGGGGGGGAAGGGGCATTGTGAGCATGTCTTTTTGAGTTTTATTCATTTGTTGATTCATTTGCTTGTTTGATTTAGTGATTGTTTGATTTGCTCTAGTCATTATCATAATTTGTATCGATGTAAAGCGCTTAGAGCTCAGTCGAGAAAAGGCGCTCAACAAATCTTCGTTATTATTATTTGTGATCTTACTCTAGACGAAGGCCAGCTGGCCGAAAATTTGCGCCTGTATTGCCTTGTTGGCAGACACAGGTGGATCACTCATAAGGAAGATTAGGAAAAGACAGGCAACATTTATAGGCCATTTTATGAGGAAGGGGGATTTGGAGCACCTGGTCACAACGGGAAAGCTGGAGGGAAAGAGAGCACCGGGTAGACCCAGGGAGAAAATGCTGGACAGACTTGCAGAGTGGCTGGGGACGAGGAGGGTGGGGGAGATGCTAGGGGCAACGAGAGATAGAGACAGATGGAAGTCCATGATCGCCAACGCCATGCGCCTGATGATGATGATGATTGTCTTGTTGTATCAAATACGCATTTGTACTTGTGTGTGTGTGTGTGGTTTTTTTTTCTGGTTCATGTTTTTTTCATTGATGATTTGAGTTTTCCAGTTTTCTTATCAGCGTTGATATACTTATTTAGATAAGGTATTCCAGGGCCTCCACGCTCAAGTCATTTAATGTTTGTTTTCCAACAATTTTTTTTTTAACAGTGCAAATGCTAATTTTTTTGCAATGTATCTAACAGAATTCTGATGTGTTTGGTAATAGTCCACAGATTAATAGTTTTGGACAGTATAAGCCATTCCAGGACTGCCACTCTTTCGAACAGCATAATCGAGTGGCGTCGGGAGCTTGGGAGGTGATTGTCCGGAGAGTGGTGAGGCACTGATGCTCTGGGTCCTATCCAGCATCCCCGGGTGTTTCTTCTTAATTTTGACTTGTGGTTTGGCCTATGACTTCAGGGAACCAGGTCTGATGACCGCAGGAAAAGACCTACTGCCTGCTCGGAAAGACGGCAAAACTTGGGATCCCGTTTGGTGTATGTCAGACCTTGATGAACAGTAAACTGGGCTGTGTCTGGAGCATCTCGTCTGGCCACTTTTGAGGCCTTTCGAACACCCCCATGGTGTAATAAAGCAACATTGGAAGCTTCCGACTGCTGTCAAGACTATATACAAAGTGGAAAAAAGCTGGCTGTTATGTGAGCTGGTGGGAGGATGGGGGCGTCTGCCCAAACGAGAGAGAGAGAGAGATGATGGCCTGGGGTGAGGCTTTCCATTCTCTCTTGGTCCGGTGACTGGGCTGGGTCTGGTCAGTGCATGTTGTGTGACTATGTCCCGGGATTTGTCATCTCCCCACCTTGCCATTCGGTTTATACACAAGGTTACAGATGACTGGGTCTCAGTGGGTCATGCAGCGCATGGACAGCCCCCCCCCCCCCCTTTTGCTTGATGGAATGGCTATCGAGTGGCGTCAGGAGCTTGGGAGGTGACTGTCTGGAGAGTGGTGAGGCGTTGGAGCTCTGTCCTGTCCAGCATCCTCGTGTGTTTCCTCTTAAAAAAAAATTGTCTTTTGGTCTGTGCTTTAATTTCCTTACTATAGTTTGTGAAAGTTGATTTCAGGGTTTTATTTTTTTCAGATCACTGGTAAAACAAACTCTGAATATCTTAATTTGAGATGGTTTTTATTCCATGTACAAACGTGGCTTACATGCCACTGGTGGCATTTATTTGCTATGAAGCTATGTAGCGCTGGTTTTTCCTGCGTTAAGGAGAAGTCTTGAATTTCTTCCGAATTTGCCGACTACGCAAATTACGTCTTTAAATGACCCTCTAAAGTGATTTTATGCGATATCATTATCATCAGCATACTGAGAAATGTTGTGTTCAGTCTGTCGTATTGTTAGAGCGTTAATGTTTTTGTTTATCCGGATCATTATAACTATGATTTCTATGCACAGAACAAAACAACATGATAATACTGGATCACCCTGTTCGGAACCTATTTAAATAGGAAACCATCGAGTTGCCTGGCTGTTAAATGAAATTGTTGATTTATGTTTTATTAAATACCTTAATCTACTCACAAAACTCAAACCCAAATCAGAAAACATTGATTACTTTAAACATAAAATCTCATTCTGTGGAATCAAACGCCTTTTCAAAATCTAGGCACAATAGGAAGCCAGGATTTCGGGGTTCCAAGTTTGTTCAACAGGGATTGATATCGCTCGGACAATTCAACAGACATTCCATTCAAATCTTCCAGCATTTTTGTAAGCTATAGGTTGTTTTTATGTGAACAATATTTGTCTTATTTGTATAAACTGTTATAATTTATGTTACCACATTGTTCGATGATGCTTGATTATCATTCAGCAAAGGGATGTGGTTTGTGAAACGGATTCATAGGGGAAATGTTGACATGTGCTAAATCTTAATGTTCATTTTAAACTTCCAAAGTATAATGTCTCATTGTGTATAATCTGCATACTGTGTGGAGTTCATGTGTCAACATTTTCCTTTCATTTTGTGTAAAAAACATTGTTGGTTGTGGTGTTGTCATTCTTCGTTGCCACATCGTACGTTAAATGTCTGTTTTGTTGGGAAACAAAAAATGAATAAGAAAAAATGTTTAAAAAAATGTTTCAGCAAATTTCCAGCAGACTCCTCGGGCCTGCACAAAACCGTGTGTGCTGGCAAAGTCTTGAAATGGAGAGGGGGGGGGGAAGGGATCTATGA
>JAPXFY010000032.1:26199355-26201855 GCA_030674185.1 Monoplex corrugatus
AGAGACCGTCTCCACCACAATGTATATGAAGTCAAATTGTTCTTTTCTTATGGTGGTGGTGGTGTTGCTGTTGTGACTGTAAATCTCGTGCACAAGGTTTTTGTGTGCTCTTTAACCGTGAAAAGCCTTTCCAAATTCATTCGGGTAATTGGTACCAGTGAAACAGACTTTTGAAGATGTACCACCCAAACTTATTACATTGGGAGTGGGGAGAAAGGGAAATCAAATTACATAGAAAAGTTTATACAATCGGTTTCGATGGAACTGCTCAAATCGATCACAGACAACCTAAGCACCCACTAATACTTTGATATTGCAAAACACTGCCACTTGACTCAAGACTCATTTTGCTCTGGAGGGTCACATTGGCAAGTGATCAACACTTATGTGCTAACAAAAGTCTCATTCATTCAAGGTAATTAAAAACAACAACATCGTTTTAGAAAGCTCTTGAAAACACGCTCTTTTCACGCGCTGTGATAAATCATCACACTGAATCATGGAATATTGGCCCAGTTCTGTGCACACCTGTCTAAACAGGAATAGATCATGAGTTCGATCCCAACACGGACAAGGACATTCTCTTCTATTCCTTTTTTATCTTTATTTTCTGAAATTTCTTTTTTTTTTTTTTTCAGTGGACACAAATCAGTAGTATGCCAATGTGGTGGGGGAATTTACGCCGTCTCCCTTCTTCACTCCACTACTGTTCAAGCCTGACTGTTCTAAACTTCTGAATGCTTTTCTGTTGTTCGTCGAATCGTATGATGTTACCTTATAATTATGGTACAATATCAATATGATTTCATAGATTCTTCTATCCCATAGACACCTCTTTACCTTATTTATTTATTTGTTTATACTTATTCGTTTATTTATCTATTTATCTATTTATTTGTCCATTCATTTAATTCCTTTTTTTCTCATCTAAAAGCACATGTGTGAATAGACGCTAGAAGAAATAACGAACGAACTCCTCTACTAGACTCTATGCAGTTGTCTGGGCGCTAGTCTTTTCGTCAAGACGATCAGCTGAGGTTCTGTGCACATCATGCATACTGCGTACGAAAAATATCCCACACCAACAACACTTTTCACCGGCAACATACAGTAACAGAATTCACTTCATATAAAGCAATAAACACATGCACACAGGTACAAACTGTGGAGTAGTTAATATTCAGTATACATCATGAGACAGGTTGACAAGTTTAAATATCTGAGAACGATCATTTCACCAGACAGCAGATGCACATCAGAAATAGCCAAGCCAAAACAGCATTCAAGAAGATGAAGAGCATCCTTACCAACAAATACCTATCAGTTAACATCAGGAAGAACATTCTCGAATGTTATATACAACCGATAATGTTATACGGTTGTGAGGCGTGGACAGTCAACAAGCAAAGCCACAACAAGATTGAGGCAGCCGAAATGTGGTTTCTAAGAAAAATGTTGAGAGTTCCATGGACAGCAAAGAAAACAAACGAGACAGTCTTGATGGAGGCAGACACAAGAAGATCATTCATGAGAAAGATTAGGAGAAGACAGGCAACATATACAGGCCATTTTGTGAGGAAAGGGGAATTGGAGCACCTGGTCACAATAGGAAAGCTGGAGGGAAAGAGAGCACCAGGTAGACCCAGGGAAAAATGCTGGACGGACTTGCAGAATGGCTGAAGACAGAGAGGGTGGATGATGTGCTTGTGGCTACAAGGATAGAAACAGATGGAAGGCCATGATCGCCAACTCCATGTGGCAAGGCACTTGATGTGATCATCATCATCATGATTTAACTTAGAACGAGGCGGTAGACAAGGTGACTGTGTACCAGTTGCCGGGTATATAGGTTAACGAGGCAGCAGAATCGGCCAAGCCAAAACAGCATTCAAGAAGATGAAAAGCATTCTTACCAACAATGTCTTTCAATTAAGATCAGGAAGAGAGTTCTTGAATGTTATATAGAACCGATAATGTTATACGGTTGTGAGGCGTGGACAGTCAACAAGCAAAGCCACAACAAGATTGAGGCAGCCGAAATGTGGTTTCTAAGAAAAATGTTGAGAGTTCCATGGACAACAAAGAAAACAAACGAGACAGTCTTGATGGAGGCAGACACAGGCAGATCATTCCTAAGGAATTCACAATTTAGGCCATTTTATGAGGAAGGGGGGATTTGGAGCACCTGGTCACAACGGGAAATCTGGAGGGAAAGAGAGCACCAGGTAGACCCAGGGAGAAAATACTAGACGGACTTGCAGAGTGGCTGAAGACAGGGAGGGTGGAAGAGATGCTTGAGGCAACAAGAGATAGAGACAGATGGAAGTCCATGATCGCCAACGCCATGCGGCAGGGCACCTGATGATGATGATGCTGTGGGCAGTTCTAGACACCTACAGCATTCGAGGACAGTTATTAGAGAGTGTCATGGTGATGTTCAAACATTGTCAACGTGCAGTGAGAACACCAGACGGCCACAGTAACAGGTTTGATGTAAAAG
>JAPXFY010000032.1:26214355-26231855 GCA_030674185.1 Monoplex corrugatus
GTATTGTTTTTGTTGCTGTTGTTGTTTGTGTGTTGTTGGTTGTTTTGTTGCATTCGTTGTCGTTATTGTTGTTGATGGTGGTGGCGTTTTCGTTGTTGTTGTTGTTGCTGTTATTAGTATTGCTGTTTAGTTGCTTCTGTTGTTGTTGTTGCTGTTATCATTATTGTTGTTTTGTTGTATTTGTTGCCGTTATTGTTGTTGATGGTGGTGGTGTTTTCATGTTGTTGTTGTTGTTGTTGTTGTTGTTTTTCTTCGATACATATATTCGGTTGAAACAGAACTTGCTGAAACAACAGATTTTCAAACAATATCAATTTTTTTTTCTGAGAAAGTGCCATTTACACACTTACTACAAAAAATGCTGATTCTAAGCACTTTTCGTTTGGTTCACGTGGTCCTGACTGCGGAACTTTGCCTTGCAAATGTCGGATTTCGTGGCTTGTGAACAGTTCACAGCTGTGACCATATGTTAATTATGATCGACCCACAAACAGTTGAGAACATCTTGCTTACATATGTTTGTCACAGACTGACGCACACTTCTGATCAAGTCGATAGGAACCAATCTGAGGAAAAACAACTGAAGCCGTGGTGAGGTGGGTGAGTGTGGGTGAGTGTGGGTGAGGGGGGTGAGTGGGTGAGGGTAGATTGAAAAAGACAAAAAGAAATCTTTCGTTCTTGCTGTTGACGACTCAGAAGACAGAACAATGCTTCTACGTTTTTCACTGGAACATACTGTCTGATTTTCTACTGACACTTATGTGCGTGTTACAGTGAACTGCAATCAGTTCACATTTACACGATCAGTTCACATCTACACGAATCATTGCAGCATCTACACGAATATCATGCCATGCTGCATCTCATAATCATCATCTCATTAAGGCGCCTGCTGCTATGCTATATGGCAGCTGTATCTATCGAACCATCTCTATCTCTGTTCAGCATGCTCTCCCACACCCGTCGCATCTATACCCAGCTGCATCTATGAAAGTCGCGTCATCTATACATATCATCCCTGGGTCTCCTGTTGCTTCTCCGTTCTCCCTGCTGCTTCCCGTTATGCCAGTGTACTCCGAAACATCCCCCTTCCTCAGAATAATGGCCTATGAAAATGGTTGCTATTCCCTATATTCCTATCTTCATTATGATGTGTATCTACGTATCATGGTGCTGCTACTACAAATCTGGATCTGATCTACCGTTTGGCTTTTCTTGATGTCATGGATGCTCTTCTAACATTCATGCTGATAAACCAAATCTCGCTGCCTCGATTCTGGCATCTGGCTTTGCATGGCTGACTGTCTACCGATCTGCATCGCTATCTACACGAATGTATCGTTTCTATATAACATTCATGCACTCTGCTCTCGTATCTGGCATGTGTAATTATAGTATCTTGCTGTGTAAGAATCTCGTGCATCTATCTTGAATGCTGCATGTTGCTGTCCCGATTCTGCCCGCTATTACCGAATGTTGGCATCTGCCTTTTACACGAAATCAGCCGTTCCAGCTATTTATGTATGATCTTATTACACGTGTCAAGTTGTGCTATCTTGCGATATATTTTGCTGCTAGTTACACGAATATCATGGCCATGACTACTGTCTACACGAATATCATCCCGTGTTGCCATCAGCAGGCTGATTACAGTTAACACACGTCACAAGAAGTGAGAAATGAAAAGAAAGAAAAGACATAATCAGTTAAGCTTGATCGCTTTTTCTCTATGAATATGCGATGGGTTATAAGAATGATACTAAACAGTTCAGATATTTAGGTGTAATTAATATTGGGCTTTAATACGAGCGGTACAAGTCTTGTTCAGACAATTGTCATCATCATCAGGTGCCTTGCCACATGGCGTTGCCATCATGGCCTTCCATCTGTTTCTATCCCTTGCTGCTCAAGCACCTCTTCCACTCTCTCTGTCTTCAGCCACTCTGCGAAGTCTGTCCAATATCTCTTCCCTGGGTCTACCTGTTGCTCTCTTTTCCTCCAGCTTTCCTTTGTGACCAGGTGCTCCAATTCCCCTTTCCTCATAAAATGACCATAAAATGATTAATGTTGCCTGTCTTTTCCTAATCTTCCTTATGAATGGTCTTCCTGTGTCTGCCTCCATCAAGACTGTCTCATTTGTTTTCTTTGCTGTCCATGTAACCCTCAACATTCTTCTTAGAAAACCACATCTCTACTGGCTCAATCTTGTTCTGGCTTTTGCTTGTTGACTGTCAGGCACGAATCATGGCCAGACAAAAACAAAGACAAAAAACTTTATGCAAATACAATGCAAATCATCCAAACACGTCAAATATGAATGATTCATATTCATCTTTCTCTCCTGTTCGCAAGAACGTCAGGAAAGTCTGAAAGTCTTGCTGCTGTTTTTCCACAAAGTCTTGAGTATTCATTCTTGTTGTTGTCTGTATCCGCATGACAAAGGCCTGTTGGCCGAAAATTTGTGCCTGACTTACTTTGTTTATCAAATACACGTTCTGGTTCTATTTTTGTGTGTTTTCTTGGTTCCTGTTTGTTTGAACATCGTCTGTCGCTGTGAGTTAAATGCCATGAAATGTGTTCATTACAATGGTGTGCAGTGCAACGTATCGACTCGATACTTTGCGCCCAGAGAGAAAGAGGGAGAGAGAGAGAGAGAGAGAGAGAGAGAGAGAGAGGAGAGAGAGAGAGAGAGAGAGACAAGACAGACAGACAGAGAGACAGAGAACAGAGAGACAGAGAGACAGAGACAGAGACAGAGACACAGAGAAAGAGACAGAGACAGAGACAGAAACATAGAGAGAGAGAGAGAACAGAAAAGAGAGAGAGCGAGAGGGAGAGAGAAAGACAGAGAGACAGAGAGAAAGAGACAGAGAAAGAGTGACAGTGACAGTGACAGAGACAAAAAGAGAGACAAAGAGACAGGTAGACCGAGACACGAGAAAAGACAGTAAGAGAGAGAGACAGAGAGAGACAGAGACAGAGAGAGAAAGAGAGAGAAAGAGATAGGCAGAGAGAGACAGAGAGACAGAGAGAGAGAGAGAAGAGCGAGGGAGAAGCAAACAGACAGACATAAAGACAGAGACAGGGAGACCCATGCATCAACCATCCCTGTTTCACCTGACAGTATGTACAGGTATTGATTCGTTTGAGCCATAAAGTCAACAGGTTGATACAAAGGAGGGGGAAAAGGGGGGTAGGCGGTTAGGGGGGGGGGGGAGTGTCGGGAGGAGGGACTGAGGGTTTGACTGAGAGGGGAGGGAGAGAGGGAAAAGTTGACAGGTGTGAGGCAAGGTGTGTGTTGATCTTTCTTTTTTTTTTTCACTCGCCTACGCGTGTGTATGCATTCCGTTTCACAGGTGATCACCGGATCTTGTGAAGACGTTCAATGCTGCAGAGGTAAAACTTAATAGTGAACCACAACCTGAAAGTCGTAGGGGACTGAGGTCGTAGACTGACTGACTGACTGACTGACAGATTGACTGACTGACAGACAGATTGACTGACTGACTGACTGACTGACTGACAGACTGACTGACTGACAGACTGACTGACTGACAGACTGACTGACTGACAGATTGACTGACTGACTGACAGATTGACTGACTGACAGACAGATTGCTGACGAGGTGACTGAGAGGGAGCTGGACGGGGGGAAGTGACGGTGTGACTGGACTGACTATATTGCCAACTGACTAACGCAGTGTGATGATTGATTTAATTTAACACTGATCTTAAAGACGCAGATGCTGACAGACGAAATAGATGATGACCCAAACTGACTAGACTGACTAGACTGATCTTACACTGACTACAGACAGACTGACAGACGACTGACTGACTGACTGACTGACAGACTGACGACTGACTAATTGACCAACTGACTAACTGACAGACAGACTAACTGACCATGACTGACTGACTGACAGACTGACAGACTGACTAATTGACCAACTGACTAACTGACAGACGACAGACAGAGACTGAGCAGACAGACAGACTGACTGACCCGACTGACTGACAGACTGACAGACGACAGACTGACAGACTGACTGACTGACTGACTGACAGATGACTGACAGAACGACTAATCGACAGACAACTTACTGACAGACGACTGACAGACAGACTGACTGACAGACAGACTGACTGACCGACAGACCGACTGATGCTTACTGTGTTGACCCTTTCCTTACGCACCTACGCGTGTGTGCGCATTCGGTTTCAAGGTAATCACCGGATCTTGTGAAGACGTTCAATGCTGAAGAGGTAAAACTAAAGATTGTACCCTAACTTGAAAGTCGTAGGAACTGAGATCTGAGACAACTCGGCTTTTCTCGGGGCCATCACCATGATGGCGTGGCCATTGCCTCTCCCTTCGTTGCTCACCTTCCCAACGTTGAAAAGGATCAGGACTCCATTTCTAGCTGGACAGACTGGGAGGATACACATAAAGATTTTTTCGAGCCAGACCCGAATTCGTGTAGTTAAGCTGGAAGACGGAAGATCTGCCTGAAGGACTGCCAGGCCTTGAAGACGTTGTTACCCTCTCGCTTTTCATAATCTGATTGTTTTTAGTGCTTTTTATTATTAAACATTTGATCCCAGGATGTGTGTTTGGTGTGATGGTGGTCATAAGTTTAATGTGCATTCACTGAAGTGATTTTAGACACACAAGGACACACACAAAACACACACACGCACACACACACACACGCACACACACACACACACACACACACACACACACACACACACACACACACACACACACACAATAACAACAATAAAAACAACCAACAAACAAACAACAAACAAACTAACAAACAAACTAACTAACAAACAAACAAACCTACTAAATATCTAATAAACAAACAAATTAACTAACCAACCAACCAACCAACAAACAAACAAGCAAACAAACAAACAACCAAACAAAACAAACAAAACCAGAGAAAAGGTGTGGAGAGTGTCTAAGGGGTGGTGAAGAGAAAGACAATTGAGGTGCATGTGTGTAGTGTGTGTGTATGTGCGTGTGTCGTGTGATAGTGTGATTGTGTGTAGGTATTGTGTGATTGTGTGTGTATGTGTGTGTATGTGGCGTGTGTATGTGAGTGGTGTGATGTGTGTCATGTGGTTTGTTTTGTGTATTGTGTGTTGTGTATGTGTGTGTGATTGTGTGTGTGATGTGTGTGTATTGTGTGTATGTGTGTGTGTATGTGTATGTGTGTTATGTGTGTGTGGTGTGTGTTGTGTGTGTGTGGTGTGTTGTGTGTGTGTGATGTGTGTATGTGTGTGCTGAGTATTTGGTGTGTTGTTTTATGTGTGTGTTTGTGTATTTGCGTGTGTGTATGTGTGTGATTGTGTGGCTGTGTGTATGTGTGTGGTGTTATTGTGTGTGTGTGTTGTGTGTGTCTGTATGTGTGTGTGTATGTGTGTATGTGTGTGTGTGTATGTGTGTGTATTGTGTGTGGTGTGTCTGTTGTGTGTGTTGTTATTTGTGTGTGTATGTGTGATGTGTGTTTTTGTGTTGTTTGTGTGTGTGTGTGTGTGTGTGTGTGTGTTTGTATGTGTGGTTGTGTATGTGTGTGTGATTGCGTGTGTGTGTGTGCATGTGGTGTGTTTTGTGTATGTGTGTGTGTTTGTGTGTGTGTATGTATGTGTTACGTCTGTGTGTGTTGTGTGTGAGTGTGTGTGTGTGTGTGTGTCGTGTGTTGTGTGTGTGTGTTGTATTGTGTTGTGTTGTGTGTGTAAGTGTGTATGTGTGTGTTTGTGTTTGTGTGTGAGTGTGTGTGTGTGTGTGTGTGTTGTGTGTGTATTTGTTGTGTTTATGTGTGTGTGTGTGTGTGTGTGTGTGTGTGTGTGTGTGTGTGTGTGTGTGTTGTGTTGTGTGTGTATGTGTGTGTGTGTGAGTGTGTGTCTGTGTATGTGCCTGTGTTTGTATGTGTGTGTGTGTAAGTGTGCATGCTTGCGTGTGTGTGTGTGCGCGTGTGTGTGTGTGTATTTGTGTGTGTGTGTGTGTGTGTGTGTGTGTGCGTGTGTGTGTGTGTGCGCGCGCGTTTGTGAGCACTCTTGTTCTGGTGCCACCGAGGTTGGGGGTTATTTATCATTGTTTAGAGGTCAAGAATGTCCAGAGATTACATATTGCTGGTCCACTTTCTTTTCCATAATATCCATGTTCCCCGACTTGTTTGTCTTTTAATAATTCGATCAAAAATACCTGATGATCGAATTTTCATTTGTCTTTTGATTTTCACTAGTTTGTATGTTTGTTTGTTTGTTTGTGTGTGTGTGTGTGTGTGTGTGTGTGTGTGTGTGTGTGTGTGTGTGTGTGTGTGTGTGTGTGTGTGTATGTGCGTGTGCGTATGTGTGTATGTGTGTATGTATGTGTTATGACTGTGTTTGTCTGTGTGTGTGTATGTGTGCGTGCGTGCGTGTGTGTGTGTGCCTGTGTATGTGTGTGTGTGGTGTCTGTGAGTGTGTGGAGGGTGTGTGTGTGTGTGTGTGTGTGTGTGTGTGTGTGTGTGTGTGTGTGTGTGTGTGTGTGTTGTGTTGTGTTGTGTTGTGTGTGTGAGTGGGTGGGTGGGTCGGTGGGTGTATGTGTGTGTGGGCATGCGATTGTGAAGTTCCTGTTTTCGTGTGACCGGTGTTGGGGGTTATTTAACATTTTTTAGAGGTCAATAGTGTCCGGAGATTGCATACTGCTGGTTCACTTCCTTTTTTTTTTTTTGTTCGATCAATTGTCAATTTCCTGATGATCGAATTTTCATTTGTTTTTCGTGTGTTCACTTCTTGGTCTGTCTGTCTGACTGTCTGTCTGTCTGTCTATCTATTGTCTGCCTGTCTGTCTACGGTCTGTCTTTCTGTCTGTCTGTGTATCTGTCTACCTGTCTGCCTGTCTGTCTGTCTATATCTCTGTCTGTCTGTCTGTCTATTGTCTGCCTGTCTGTCTGTCTGTCTATTGTCTGTCTGTCTGTCTATCTCTCTGTCTGTCTGTCTGTCTATCTATTGTCTGCCTGTCTGTCTGTCTGTCTATTGTCTGCCTGCCTGTCTGTCTGTCTATCTCTCTGTCTGTCTGTCTGTCTATTGTTTGCCTGTCTGTCTACGGTCTGTCTGTCTGTGTATCTGTCTGTCTGTCTGTCTACCTGTCTGTCTGTCTGTCTGTGTATCTGTCTACCTATCTGCCTGTCTGTCTGTCTATCTTTCTGTCTGTCTGTCTCTTTGTCTGTCTGTCTGTCCTGTCTATCTATCTATCTATCTGTCTGTCTGTTTGTCTGTTTGTCTCTCTGTCAGTCTGTCAGTCTGTTTGGGTGTTGTTTAGTTGTGTATGTGTGTGTTGTTGTTGTTGTTGTTGTTGTTGTTGTTGATTGTAGGTTGTAGGTTGATGGAGTTCGTTTGTTTCGAGTTTGTTCAAAACGGAACGAACACACTCAGATAATTCCGTATGCGCTCCACGCATATTTGCCAGCAGTTATCCCGCAGATTCCTTAGACCTGTACAGAAGCATAAGCGCTGGCAAAGTGTAGAAATGGGCAATAGTAAGGGTCCTGTGTGACACTGGCATCACCAGAATGATTGGGGCATTGCAAACACAGGCAGCCACTGCGGAGTCTCCGGGAATGAGCGAGCTGATATGCTTGTTAAGGAGGGAGCCAGAGAAGAACAATCTAACAACAGTCAGCTACAGTGAGAAGAGGAGCATCATCAGGGCGCTTTCCATGCCGAGACGACACAGGGATGACTACCACCTGTTGTCTAGAGAGCAGCAAGTTGCCCTGGTGAGGTTGCGCACTGGTCACAATAGGCTGAACAGCCACATGTACCGCAAACTGAAGCTGGCGCCCTCCCCAACCTGTCCCTGCGGTCAAGAAGACCAAACCACGGAGCATATACTCCAAAGGTGTCCCCTTCACCAGGTGGAAAGACAGGACGTGTGGCCGACAGACACTCCGCTGACAACCAAACTCCATGGCTGCAGACAGGAGCTGGAAAAGACGGCTACATTCATCGCCCGGACTCAGATGATTGTGTAGCAGCGTACGCCAAGAAGAAGAAGAAGAAGAAGACACAGGCAGCAAGCACGCCATCTTTTTATTTTGCGGGATGGAACTGAACACAGGACATGAGACGACAACTGCGTGGCTCTGTCCAAAGAGACAAACAGCTCGTCTACCCTGTCTCACCTGTCGGCGTCACCGGGTTCGGTATTGGCTGCTGCACATCTGGATGCCACCATCTCCCTCCAGGCCGCTCTGTCTTGACTTTTGTGGACAATTTCTTGGCTCGTATTTAGGTCACTGATGTTCGTTATGTTCTCGACGTGTCAGATTGGAGGTCTGCCTTTCTTCCTTTTGGCCAGTTTTTCCTTAAAATATGGTTGCCATGAGGTCCGTGTCATTGCTGTGTGACACATGGTCAATGTACTTTAGTCTTCTCTTGTTTACGTCTGCTAGTAGTTTTCTGGTGGTATCAAGTTCCTTCAGGACACTTTCAATAGTTGTAACCAGCCTGTATCACAGGAAATGTGGCTCTACCCATAGAGGCCCGTACCACAGATTATCTGCCTCTATCCAATGAGGCCCGTACCACAGGAAATAGGGCTGTACCCATAGAGGCCCGTACCACAGGAAATAGGGCTGTACCCATAGAGGCCCGTTCCATAGATTATGGCGCTCTATCCAAGGAGGCCCGTACCACAGGAAATGTGGCTTTATCCAAAGAGACTCGTACCACAGATTATGTGGCTCTATCCAAAGAGACCTGTACCACAGGAAATGTGGCTCTATCCAAAGAGGACAGTACCACAGCAAATGTGGCTCTATCCATAGCGGTCCGTACCACAGGAAATGTGGCTCTATTCAAAGAGGTCCGTACCACAGGAAATGTGGCTCTATCAGAAGAGGCAACCATCCCATACCACAGGAAATGTGGCTCTATCCAAAGAGGCCCGTACCACAGGAAATGTGGCTCTATCAGAAGAGGCCCGTACCACAGGAAATGTGGCTCTATCCAAAGAGGCAACCATACCGTACCACAGAAAATGTGGCTCTATCCAAAGAGGCCCGTATCACAGGAAATGTGGCTCTATCCAAAGAGGCAACCATCCCGTACCACAAGAAATGTGGCTCTATCCAAAGAGGCAACCATACCGTACCACAGGAAATGTGGCTCTATCCAAAGAGGCCCGTACCACAGGAAATGTGGCTCTATCCAAAGAGGCCCGTATCACAGCAAATGTGGCTCTATCCAAAAGAGGCAACCATCCCATATCACAGGTAATGTGGCTCTATCCAAAGAGAAACCATCCCATAACACAGCAAATGTGGCTCTATCCAAAGAGACAACCATCCCATAACACAGCAAATGTGGCTCTATCCAAACAGGCAACCATCCCATACCACAGGTAATGTGGCTCTATCCAAAGAGGCAACCATCCCGTAACACAGGAAATGTGGCTCTATCCAAAGAGGCAACCATCCCATACCACAGGAAATGTGGCTCTATCCAAAGAGGCAACCATCCCGTAACACAGGAAATGTGGCTCTATCCAAAGAGGCAACCATCCCATACCACAGGAAATGTGGCTCTATCCAAAGAGGCAACCATCCCATACCACAGGAAATGTGGCTCTATCCAAAGAGGCCCGTACCACAGGAAATGTGGCTCTATCCAAAGAGGCAACCATCCCATACCACAGGAAATGTGGCTCTATCCAAAGAGGCAACCATCCCATACCACAGGAAATGTGGCTCTATCCAAAGAGGCCCGTACCACAGGAAATGTGGCTCTATCCAAAGAGGCCCGTACCTCAGGAAATGTGGCTCTATCCAAAGAGGCCCGTACCACAGGAAATGTGGCTGTATCCAAAGAGGCAACTATACCGTACCACAGGAAATGTGGCTCTATCAGAAGAGGCCTGTACCACAGGAAATGTGGTTCTATCCAAAGAGGCCCGTACCACAGGAAATGTGGCTCTATCCAAAGAGGCCCGTACCACAGGAAATGTGGCTCTATCCAAAGAGGCCCGTACCACAGGAACTGTGGCTCTATCCAAAGAGGCAACCATCCCGTACCACAGGAAATGTGGCTCTATCCAAAGAGGCAACCATCCCGTACCACAGGAAATGTGGCTCTATCCAAAGAGGCAACCATCCCATACCACAGGAAATGTGGCTCTATCCAAAGAGGCAACCATCCCATACCACAGGAAATGTGGCTCTATCCAAAGAGGCAACCATCCCATACCACAGGAAATGTGGCTCTATCCAAAGAGGCAACCATCCCGTACCACAGGAAATGTGGCTCTATCCAAAGAGGCAACCACCCCATACCACAGGAAATGTGGCTCTATCCAAAGAGGCAACCACCCCATACCACAGGAAATGTGGCTCTATCCAAAGAGGCAACCACCCCATAACACAGGAAATGTGGCTCTATCCAAAGAGGCAACCACCCCATAACACAGGAAATTGGCTCTATCCAAAGAGGCAACCACCCCATAACACAGGAAATGTGGCTCTATCCAAAGAGGCAACCATCCCGTAACACAGGAAATGTGGCTCTATCCAAAGAGGCAACCATCCCATACCACAGGAAATGTGGCTCTATCCAAAGAGGCAACCACCCCATACCACAGGAAATGTGGCTCTATCCAAAGAGGCAACCACCCCATAACACAGGAAATTGGCTCTATCCAAAGAGGCAACCACCCCATAACACAGGAAATTGGCTCTATCCAAAGAGGCAACCATCCCATAACACAGCAAATGTGGCTCTATCCAAAGAGGCAACCACCCCATAACACAGCAAATGTGGCTCTATCCAAAGAGGCAACCATCCCATAACACAGCAAATGTGGCTCTATCCAAAGAGGCAACCACCCCATAACACAGGAAATGTGGCTCTATCCAAAGAGGCAACCATCCCGTAACACAGGAAATGTGGCTCTATCCAAAGAGGCAACCATCCCATACCACAGGAAATGTGGCTCTATCCAAAGAGGCAACCACCCCATACCACAGGAAATGTGGCTCTATCCAAAGAGGCAACCACCCCATAACACAGGAAATTGGCTCTATCCAAAGAGGCAACCATCCCATAACACAGCAAATGTGGCTCTATCCTAAGAGGCAACCATCCCATAACACAGCAAATGTGGCTCTATCCAAAGAGGCAACCATCCCATAACACAGCAAATGTGGCTCTATCCAAAGAGGCAACCATCCCATACCACAGGAAATGTGGCCCGTGAGGGGATGGAACTCACGCACGTCTCCAATGTTATGAACATAGCGCTCTAACCAGTTGAGCTAACGGGGACACTGATAGTCATTTATCCAAAGGTCACATTGTCCTACACATTATTGGGTGTGACAGACATTTGTCCAAAGGACACATTATCCTACACATTACTGGGTGTGACATATATTTGTCCAAAGGTCACATTGTCCTACACATTACTGGGTGTGACATATATTTTTTCCAAAGGACATATTGTCCTACACATTACTGGGTGTGACAGACATTTGTCCAAAGGTCACGTTGTCCTACACATTACTGGGTGTGACAGACATTTGTCCAAAGGTCACATTGTCCTACACATTACTGGGTGTGACAGACATTTGTCAAAAGGTCACATTGTCCTACACATTACTGGGTGTGACAGACATTTGTCAAAAGGTCACGTTGTCCTACACATTACTGGGTGTGACATATTTGTCCAAAGGTCATATTGTCCTACACATTACTGGGTGTGACAGACATTTGTCCAAAGGTCACATTGTCCTACATATTACTGGGTGTGACATTTGTCCAAAGGTCACAATGTCCTATACATTACTGGGTGTGACTGACATTTATCCAAAGGTCACAATGTCCTACACATTACTGGGTGTGACAGACATTTGTCCAAAGGTCACATTGTCCTACACATTAATGGTCCTGATGCATATTTGTCCAAAGGTCATATTGTCCTACACATTACTTGGTGTGACAGTAATCCAAAGGACACATTGTCCTACACATTACTGGGTGTGACAGACATTTGTCCAAAGGACACATTGTTCTACATATCGGCCAGCGTTTAGGGACAAATGGAAACACTTAGTGAGACAGACTCGCAATGAATCATCGCATGTCCACACAGCACAGCCAGCGTTGCAAGCAGAACTTCACCGTCTCCGGCCAACAGCTGCAGCCACATGTGGCGACACTGTCACGTGATCAATACCTACATCTATAAGGGGCTTGTAGCTACACACAGGCCCTGCACAGACAGATGTTGTCACGGGTCCCATTTCTCGTTTCCTCCCCTACACAAATGGCCACAAAATCTGAGGCAGTTTTTTTTTAACCAAACTATTTCAAGACCTTGTAGTGAATAGGGTTTTGCCTAGATTCCATACCATACGCCTGCCAGGTAACTGATGGCAAATTTTTCAAAACGCATATGGAATTGCTTGAGTCTAGTAAATCTTCCTTGAATAAACTCCAAATTTTGCTGCTCATATAAATAGGAGAAACAAATAATAAAGAGATGATTAAATTTAAAAAAAAGTCTATAGCCTGGCAGCTTCAGTACTCTGGAGATAAAAGACCTTGTAAAAGTTTTTTTTTTCTATCAATTCCAAATTATCTTTTCGTCATTAATGATAAGTAGATACATGGAGGGGGGGGGGGGCAGAGACTATTAATTATTTCTTTTGATAACGCCAGCGGACTAATACTATCAAATTACAATGTCTTTATGGTAGTTAGCTTTACGTCGTCATACACAGAGTAAATTCATTTCATGTTGCTCAAAGCCAAGCCGACCATAAAGATCATATCAGTGTTTGAAAGAGAGCCCCTGTCAATGGAAAATGGAACAGTGATATTGGAGATGAATACGCACGTGAAACCTTTGTCCATTAAATTAAGCTGAATCAAATGCCTGGTTAAGCCTGTTGTACGTGATGAAATGAAAATTGTTGGATTACACTGGAAACGGTTTTTTTCCCTTCATAACACAATTTTTTCCGCTTAAAATATGGGTTGTTATTTTTATTACTGTTGTTTAAAGCCCAGCCGACTGCGAAGAGCCATATCAGGGATATAACCACTTCAGATCATACAGAACTTCAACAGAAAAAAAGAAAAGAAAATTAAGAACATTATGTCAACGTATTTGCGCACATACTGTAAGGACATGCCCCTGGTGTTGACTACTCTGTCCAGTTTATCGCACGGGGGATTTATAAAACACACTTGAATACAGATTTAAGCATATCTAAGGACACCAAAACATATATAAAAACGGACACAAATGACCTACAATTGCTTCCACATATCTCACCTTCCTAGAGCCAAAACTGCACTTAATATATGTACCCAATTAACCACTTCATAACATATAAAACATCAACAGGAAAAAAAAGAAAATGTAGGTAACCTTCGCCAGAGGAAGCACTTAGCCTAAGTGTCAGGCTACCTTGTTTTTCTCCCTGCATGCGTTCATTTTGTTCACCTACAAATGTGGATTTTGTTTGTAGAACTCTGTCAGGGACATCTGTTTTGTGGATTTTGTTTTTAGAACTTTGTCAGTGACATCTCTTTTGTGGATTTTGTTCTTACAACTTTGTCAGTGACATCTCTTTTGTGGATTTTGTTCTTACAACTTTGTCAGTGACATCTCTTTTGTGGATTTTGTTCTTAGAACTTTGTCAGTGACATCTGTTTTGTGGATTTTGTTCTTACAACTTTGTCAGTGACATCTCTTTTGTGGATTTTGTTCTTACAACTTTGTCAGTGACATCTCTTTTGTGGATTTTGTTCTTAGAACTTTGTCAGTGACATCTCTTTTGTGGATTTTGTTCTTACAACTTTGTCAGTGACATCTCTTTTATGGATTTTGTTCTTAGAACTTTGTCAGTGACATCTCTTTTGTGGATTTTGTTCTTACAACTTTGTCAGTGACATCTCTTTTGTGGATTTTGTTAATAGAATATTGTCAGTGACATCTCTTTTGTGGATTTTGTTCTTAGAACTCTGTCAGTGACATCTCTTTTTTGTTTTTTGTTCTTAGAACTCTGTCAGGGACATCTCTTTTGTGGATTTTGTTCTTAGAACTTTGTCAGTGACATCTCTTTTGTGGATTTTGTTCTTAGAACTCTGTCAGGGACATCTCTTTTGTGGATTTTGTTCTTAGAACTCTGTCAGTGACATCTCTTTTGTGGATTTTGTTCTTAGAACTTTGTCAGTGACATCTCTTTTGTCGATTTTGTTCTTAGAACTCTGTCAGTGACATCTCTTTTTTGTTTTTTGTTCTTAGAACTCTGTCAGGGACATCTCTTTTGTGGATTTTGAACTCTGTCAGTGACATCTCTTTTGTGGATTTTGTTCTTAGAACTTTGTCAGTGACATCTCTTTTGTGGATTTTGTTTTTAGAGCATTGTCAGGGACATCTCTTTTGTGGATTTTGTTCTTAGAACTTTGTCAGTGACATCTCTTTTGCAGACGTGGGGGGAAGGGTGGGGGGTCTATGGTATATTGCCTTATTTCAAAGACCACAAAGACCACCACTCAATGTCTAGGGTGCATGGGGTAGAAAGCCTAAAGCCATGAGAATCAACCTCGGGACCTTCCGCATCCCATGCAGTGTTTAACCACAGGGCCATCACTTCACTTGACCGGTTCAGCGACTTCCTAAACGCCCAGGTTTGCTTGCTGTAAAGACGAAATGCACATTATGGCTTGAGTATAAAAGACAATGACACCGACGATGATACTGTCTTGGTTTGTTTGTTGTTTTTTGTTGTTGTTGGTTTTTGTTTTTATTTTTTGTAACAGTAGCAGCTATCTAGAGCCAGTTTTTATTTCCTTTAGACAGAAAGACAGACAGATAGATAGACAGATAGACAGATGGATAGACAGACAGGTAGAAAGAAACTCTAGGGAGAGCTAGACAACAGAAGGTCTTCAGAGAAGTAACCCCCTTTAGACAAGTGTTTCGGCCCTGAATTCCTTACACTCTCGGGGGGCCGGGCCACATCCAGGTCATGACTCCTGGATGCCCTTCTGCTGTTGTCTATTTTTTTTTTCCCACGCCGGGGAGCGAACCTGGGCGATTCTGCGCTTCAGAACTGCGGTACGCGGTTTTACCAATGTGCTAACGGGGCACACATCATCTGTAGGGAATTTAATCCTTATGAAGTTCACTTTTGGTTCCTCCTTGCCCAGATCCAGCTTGAGCTCCTTTCTGCTGCCTCTGCCATCGCTTTAAGGGCTCTAGTCCTCTTCTTCCCAGAAATGGCGAGTTGTTTCATGAGATCATAAGCGGAGGTGCCCACAAACCCTCTTGCCCCGACCTCTATGGCGAAGATTTTGACCCGCAGACCTGCTTTCTTCAGGGTGCTGGCAAGACCGGCGTATTTTTCGGTCTTGTAGATATGTGCTTCTTCCATTCTGCTTTCGTATGGCACAGTGAGTTCTATCAGAATCACTTGTTTCGAGGAGTCAGAGTGGAGAGCGATGTCTGGTCTCATGCCTGTCTTGCTGATGACATCTGGGTAATTTCTCCACTCTGGGAGGTCTGCTGTACACTCCCAGTCGACTGCTCCATCCAGAAGACCCTTAGGCAATGTGCTGGTTGTCATAGCACTTTCGGGCCAGACCTGCTTCCCTCCTGCTTTGTAGAACGTTGTCAAAGCAATTGGTGCGTTTGGGGTCATGGTTTTTTCGCTAACCACGTCTGTGATCACTTTCAGAACTTGGTTGTGCCTCCATGTATACCTTCCTTGGGCTAGCGCTACTTTGCAAGAGCTTAGGACATGTTCCACTGTTTGTTTCTTCTGACAGAGCGGACATGCTGGGTCGTCTGATTTCCCCCATTTCACTAAGTTTGCATTCGAGGGGAGCAGGTCATATACAGATCTGAGGAGGAAGCTTATCCTTAGAGGAGCCATGTGCCACATATCGTTTAGCTGAGACTTCTTTGGAGTGCACTGTCCCATGTTGTCCATTGCCCCTGTTGACCTTGCTGGACTGCCTTCTGCACTCTTTTGACATCTTCTTCTTCCTTCAACTCCTGTATGATCATGTCTCTTTTTTCCTTCCCTTTGGCTTTGGACCACCACTGCATTTTTGTTGCTCCCAGTCCCTGTCTGTTGGTTTGCGTGTGTCCAATTATTTCTTTGATGCTGAGGTTTCTCTTGGCATTGTTTACAGCCTCTTGGACTTTCCACTTTCTGCCAGTTCTCAGCTTTGGATGAACTGATCTCACGATATTGTCTTCCGATTCCTCCAGCATGCTCAACAGTCTTGCTTTTCCAACTTTGTATTCCTCCACTATGGATTTGAGAGGTAGCTTCAGCATTGCTTGACGACAGTAGAATGCAACATCAGTGAGACCAGGTGGGACACCGAGCCATTTTCTTGTGTATTTGTTGATTTTGGCTTCCATTGCTTCGACTGTGCTGGTGCAAATGTCATAGATTAGCAGTGGCCACAGCAGCTTTGGTATCAGCATGAACTATAGACACCAGACTTTGTATTTGCCTGGCAGTCCGCAGTTATCTATTTTCCTCAGGCCTTCTTCTGCTGTTTGCTTGGTTTCACATCCCCTTTGTGTGTCTTTCAGGGAGTCATCATACCATCTTCCGAGACTTTTTACTGGCTCTTCTGTGACAGTGGGGATGGCTTGGTTGGCTACCATGAATTTGACTGAATCTGCCACTTTTCCTTTTCGCAGTGAGAGACTTCGGGATTTCTTAGGTTTGAACCTCATTCTTGAAGAGGCCACCAGCTCATCCAGCTGCTTTAAGATTTGGTGTGTCTCTTCCTCATCCGTGGACAAGACTGTTGTGTCATCCATGAAAGCTTTCAGAGGAGGCATCTGGTATCCATCTCCCAGATTCACTGGACCTGAACTCTTCATTGCAGCTTTCAAGATGACTTCCATTGCCAACACGAACAGTATGGGAGAGATTGCACAGCCCATTGCAATGCCCACCTCTAGGTCTATCCAGTCCGTGGTCTATTCTTCGGTAGAGAACCGCATTGAGAACCCTTGGAAATACTTCCTCAGCATTGTTCGGATGTTTTCTGGGATGTGATACATTTCAAGAGCCAGCTGGATCATATCGTGTGGAACTGATCCATATGCATTCGCCAGATCAAGCCAAACTACGTCAATGTCTCTCTTCTCTGTTCTTGCTTTTTGGATGGCATCCCAAATCAACGTGGCATGTTCCAAGCATCCAGGCATTCCTGGTATGCCTCCCTTTTGGACTGACATATCCAGATACTTGTTTTCAGTCAGGTATTTTGTCAATCTTGCTGCCATAACAGAGAAGAAGATTTTCCCCTCGACGTTCAGAAGTGATATTGGCCTGAACTGATTGATGCTGCTGGAGTTCTGCTCCTTCGGAATGTACACTCCTTCAGCTCTCATCCATTGGTCGCTGATCTTCTGGTTCCTCCATGCTGATCGAATCATCTTGTGGAGCCACTCGAGCACTTTTCGGCA
>JAPXFY010000032.1:26246855-26251855 GCA_030674185.1 Monoplex corrugatus
TATATCTCTACCTACCTACCTACATGTTTGCCAACCTGTCTACCTACCTATCTCTCTACCTACCTACCTACTTGTATGTCTGCCAACCTATCTACCTACTTATCTCTCTCTACCTATCTATACTACCTACTCTACCTACCTATCTTACCTACACTATCTCTTTATCCTTTACTTTACCTATCTACCTGTCTGTTTCTCTACCTATCTACCTACCTATCTCTCTATCTACCTACCTACCTACCTACCTATCTACCTACCTATCTCTCTACCTACCTACCTATCTACTTACTTACCTACCTACCTACCTACCTACCCACCCACCTACCTACCTACCTACCTACCCACCTACCTACCTATCAACCTACCTATCTACTTATATACCTACCAACATACCTACTTACCTACCCACCTACCTACCTACCTGTATAGCTACCTACCTACCTACTGTATAGCTACCTACCTGTCTACCTCCCTACCAACTTATCTATCTACCTGTCTATCGACCTGTCTACCCATCTACCTCCCTTCCAACCTATCTATCTACCTGTCTACCAACCTGTCTATCTACCTGTCTACCGACAATGTCTACCTATCTATCTGTCTACCGACAATGTCTACCTATTTACCCGTCTGCCTGTCAACGCACCTACCAACCTGTCTACTTACCTGCCTGTCTACCTACCAACCTGTCTAACTGTCTATCTCCCTACCAACCTGCCTACTATCTACCTGTCTACCATCCTGTTTACCCATCTATCTCCCTATCAACCTGTATATTACCTGTCTACCAACCTGTCTACCTATCTACCTGTCTACCAACCTGTCTACCTATCTACCTGTCTACCAACTTATCTATCTACCTGTCTACCAACCTGTCTACCTATCTACCTGTCTGCCAACCTGTCTACCCATCTACCTCCCTGGCAAACTTATCTATCTACCTGTCTACCAACTGTCTACCTATCTACCTGTCTACCAACCTGTCTACCTACCAACCTGTCTATCTATCTACCTCCCTACCAACCTGCCTACCTATCTACCTGTCTACCAACCTGTCTACCCATCTACCTCCCTTCCAACTTACCTATCTACCTGTCTACCCATCTACCTCCCTTCCAACTTACTTATCTACCTGTCTACTAACCTGTCTACCCATCTACCTCCCTACCAACTTATCTATCTACCAGTTTACCAACCTGTCTACCTATCTACCTGTCTATCGACAATGTCTACCTATCTACCCGTCTGCCTGTCAACGTACCTACCAACCTGTCTACCTACCTGCCTGTCTATTCTATCTATCTATCTCATCTATCTATCTATCTATCTAATCTATCCATCTGTCTATCTGTCTATCTGTCTATGTATGTATGTAGTATCTATAAACTATCTATCTGTCTGTCTATCTATTATCTATCTATTCTTTTGTGTGTATGTATGTATGTATGTATGTATGTATGTATCTGTCTTCTATCTATCATCTATCTATCTATCTGTCTGTCTGTCTGTCTATCTATCTATCTATCTGATCTGTCTGTCTGTCTGTCTGTCTGTCTGTCTGTCTATCTAGTTGTTTACCTATCTACATACCTAGCTACTGACCTGCCTAAATACTGACATACCTACCTCTCTACAAACCTTGTACTTACTTATCTGTTATCGCCGTGACTACCTTAATCTATCTATCTGTGCTCATCAACCTGTCTACCCACGTACCTGTCTACCCATCTACCTGTTTACCCACCTACCTGTTTATCACCCTGTCATCCTACCCAGCTGTCTACCTGTCTACATGCATACACACATACAAATAAACATACCTGCCTACCTGTCTACCTGCCTATTTACCTACTTTATAACTATCTACGTCTTTACTCATGCACTCACTTATCCATTCAATGCCTTTGTTCCTACACACATTTATCCATCCTGGAATTCATTCTCACAAACATCTATCTATCTATCTATCTATCTATCTATCTATCTATCTATCTATCTATCTATCTGTCTATCTATCTATCTACCTATCTATCTATCTATCTATCTATCTATCTATCTATTTATCTGTCTATCTATCTATCTATCTATCTATCTATCTATCTATCTATCTATCTATCTATCTATCTACCTGTCTATCTATCTATCTATCTACCTACGTATCTTTATCTATCTATCTATCTACCTACGTATCTATCTACCTACGTATCTATCTACCTACTATCTATCTATCTATCTATCTATCATCTATCTGTCTGTCTGTCTATCTATCTAGCTATCTATCTGTCCATTTACCTATGTATCTACCTATCTTTCTATCTACCTATCTATCTATCTACCTGTCTATCTATCTATCTACCTATCTGTCTATCAATCTATCTATCTATCTATCTACTATCTGTCTGTCTATCTATCTGTCTATCTATCTGTCTACTTATCTATCTACCTACCTATCTATCTGTCTATTTATCTATCTGTCTGTCTTTATCTATCTATCTATATATCTATCTGTCTGTCTGTCTATCTATCTATCTGTCTGTCTGTCTGTCTCTCTATCTATCCTCATTCTATGTATCTATCTATTATCTATCTATCTATCTATCTATCAATCTATCTATCTATCTGTCTACCTATCGAGCTATCTATCTGTCTACCTATCTGTCTACCTACCTATGTATGTATGTGTCTATCTATCTATCTATCTGTCTATCTATCTATCTATCATATCTATCTATCTGTCTGTCTGTCTCTCTATCTATCCATGTATCTATCTATCTATCTATCTGTCTGTCTGTCTGTCTGTCTGTCTCTCTATCTATCCATGTATCTATGTCTATCTATCTATCTATCTGTCTATCTATCTATCTATCTGTCTGTCTACCTATCTATCTACCTACCTATGTATATATGTATGTATGTATGTATGTATGTATGTATGTATCTGCCTGTCTGTCTGTCTGTCTACCCCTCTCTCTCTGTTTTTGTGATGCCTTTGAAATCTGTTAGCAATGATTTCTTTCTATGTACATGTATGCATTAGTCATGTGTGTGATCGTTCTGATGCAGGTATCTGGGTGCATTACTGAATGTGTGTGTGTGTATACCATCTGTCTATCACAATCTGTTACTGACTGTCTGTCTACCATCTGTCTATCACAATCTGTTACTGACTGTCTGTCTACCATCTGTCTGTCTATCATAATCTGTTACTGACTGTCTGTCTACCTCTGTCTGTCACAATCTGTTACTGACTGTCTGTCTACCGTCTGTCTGTCACAATCTGTTACTGACTGTCTGTCTACCATCTGTCTAGTCACAATCTGTTACTGACTGTCTGTCTACCATCTGTCTATCAAATCTGTTAATGACGTCTGTCTACCATCTGTCTATCACAATCTGTTACTGACTGTCTGTCTACCGTCTGTCTGTCACAATCTGTACTGACTGTCTGTCTACCGTCTGTCTGTCACAATCTGTTACTGACTGTCAGTCTACCATCTGTCTGTCTATCATAATCTGTTACGAGTCAATCTACCGTTGTCTATCAACTGTTACTGACTGTCTACCATCTGTCTGTCTATCATAATCTTTACTGCTGTCATTTACCCATCATCTGCTACTCAATTTTCGTCATCTCCATATCGAAGCTTTTCCAGCATGAAGTTGATCTGTTAACAAAATAATTTCTGTTGACATTTACAATCACTGATACATTTATGTCTCATACCCATACGCTAGTTGACTCAGCACACAATTCCAACACACACACACACACACAACACACACACACACACACACACACAACACACACACACACACACACACACACACACACACACACACACACACACACACAACACACACACACACACAAACGGTAACTCTTATTACAATGCAAGCTATACCTTGTCTGTATTGATCTAAACACAATATTACTACTGCCATACCTACCTGCCTTGTCATGGAGCTTTGATACGTTTGTTTGGATTGATATGGGCTTGACATAGTAGGCGTATGTTTCTGCATTTTCTGGTAATCATATTTCGTTTGCTTGGGTTAATACAAACTTGATATAACTAGATTTAATATGTTCTCTATAATTTTCCAATACTTTTTTCCTTTTTCCCATTATAGCTATGCGCGCGCGCGCGTGTGTGGTGTGTGTGTTGTGCGTGCGTGTGTGTGTGTGCGGTAGCGTGCGTGTGTGTGTCTGTTTCAGCGCTTAGATTTGATTTTATCAAGATTTTGCGCTATATAAATATTGTAATTATTATTATTATTATTAGATTTATCTTTTTTTTCCATTTTCATGTCGTTTTAGTTTGTTTGTTTGGATTAATGCGAAGTTTGTGTCTTTGTTGTTGTTTGTTTGTTTGTTTGTTGTTGTTGCTGTTGTTGTTTGTCCAGTCATGTAGATCTGAATTGTTTGTTTAGATTGATAGAACCTGGTTTATCTAGATAATTTTTCATGTAGTTTTTATTTGTTTGTTTGAAAAACAAAACTTGAAAAACAAGAAGCCAACACAGATACAAAGCCCTGAACGAGTGGCCGTCTGCCAACGACCATTACCTGGCACATGAATAGGAAGACAAACTTCACGAGCATGCCATCAGTGTGACCACTGCATGTGAACAGAATGACACACAGTGACCAGCATCAGCATGACAGAGACAATGACAGTTTGAAGAGCACCAGGACACCTCAATATTACACCAACAATATCAAACTCAAGTAATGTCAGTGACTTCAAAGACCTCGGCAGCACTTTCACAGAAGAGGGAACACTGAACAGGGAAACTGCAACCAGAGTGTAAAAGCTGAAAACTTCTATTACCAGATCCAAAACAAGTGCGACTGCCCGCGTTCAAGCAAACAGGAACCAGAAAAACACGAAAATAGAATCAGGACGCGTATTTAATACAACAAGACAAGACAGGCGCAAATTTTCGGCCAACTGGCCTTTGTCAAGCGTGAATGTAAGATCACAAACAAACACTTAATG
>JAPXFY010000032.1:26256855-26264355 GCA_030674185.1 Monoplex corrugatus
GCTCGTGCGAGTGCGGGCGCTTGTATCTGTTTGCAAGTATGCACGTGGTCGTATGAATCACTGTCGTATCAGATTACAGCTTATCTCACCTCGTGTTTTGCCTGAATACGTGTCCAATGTTTTGTATGGGCTGTCTAAACCTCACACGATATCACACGATAGGCCTACATCTGACCCGCGCCATATTACGCTTGCAAAGGGAATTCTATATTGGAAGATGAGAATCAAGAAGGACCATATGCTCTGGAACAGTTCCCTGTCTATACACTCCAGACAATGGGATAGTTCCATATACGCTTACCTCTGCTCTGTCAGCAATTACATGGTAGATTTCTTGAGCCCACGCAAATTGCTTCTGTTTCTCGGTTCCATCTTCTGCCGTTTTTGTGTCCCCTGTGTCCATCTCACCTGTCTCACCTGTCGGCGTCACCGGGAACAGTGTTGGCCGCTGCACATGATGTCCTCACAAGTTGCCTCCAGCACTCTCGATCTTGGCTAAGTCTGACCACCTCCTGGAGTTTCTTGCCACTGATGTTTGTGATGTTTCTAGCAAGTGATGCAGGTGGCCGTCCTCTGTTTCTCTTTCCTTCCACTTTACCTTGGAGGACAGTGGACATCAAGTCTGTGTCCATACCGTGTCTTAAACCCACAGAAATTTGAGACCACTATCAGAAACCTAGAGGAAGACCCTGGACTAAAGGTTGGAGGAAAAATGATAAACAACATTCGATACGCAGATGACATCGTGCTAATTGCAGAAAGTGAAAGAGACCTACAAAACCTTGTGAATATACTAGATATAGAAAGCAAAGGTAAGGGGTTGGAACTAAACAGCAGGAAGACTGAAGTCATGGTGATCAGTAAAAATCATGAAATCCCCTCATGCAAAATAACAGCAGACGGCACAACCTTGGGACAGGTTCTAAGTTTAAATACCTGGGAACGATCATTTCGCCAGACGGCGGATGCTCATCGGAAATAGCCAGCGAAATCGGCCTCGCCAAAACAGCATTCAAAAAGAGAAAAGCATTCTTACCAACAAATGCCTATCAATTGATATCAGGAAGAGGGTTCTTGAATGTTATATAGAACCAATACTCTTGTACGGTTGTAAGGCGTGGACAGTCAACAAGCAAAGCCAGAGCAAGATTGAGACAGCCGAGATGTGGTTTCTGAGAAGAATGTTGAGAGTTCCATGGATAGCAAAGAAAACAAACGAGACAGTCTTGATGGAGGCAGACACAAGTAGATCATTCATAAGGAAGATTAGGGAAAGACAGGCAACATTTGCAGGCCATTTTATGAGGAAAGGGGATTTGGAGCACCTGGTCACAACGGGAAAGGTGGAGGGAAAAAGAGCACCAGGTAGACCCAGGGAGAAAATACTAGACGGACTTGCAGAGTGGCTGAAGACAGGGAGGGTGGAGGAGATGCTTGAGGGAACAAGAGATTGAGACAGATGGAAGTCCATAATCGCCAACGCCATGCGGCAAGGCACCTGATGCTGATGGTGATGACAGCAGCCATGAAGAGCCCTAGGTTTCTGGGACAACTGTTCATTCAAGCCTATGATAATTACAATGACGAGGATGGTGAATCATATGAGAACGGTGATGCTAAAAAGTTACATTTCGAACTGAGACTGCCCGGCGAGAAGGCTGCAGTCCACACTCTCTTTCACAAGATATCTCGGAGCCAACCAGGCCCAAGAGATACAGACACCCATGGTGATGGTCGTGAAATTTAAGTGACACTCTCACTGACGCACCTACAATGTGGATGAGACTCAACTGTGTAGTCCCAGTCTTCCCAACGAGTCAATGGCCTGCTTATAGCTCGTGGTAGAAGCCTTCGGGGCCGAAAATTTCACAGTAATGTCTTGAACTGATTGGGATTTGAACCTACGACGTTCCTTTCGTCAGCAGTCCGTGTGTTAACCACTTCGCCAAGTTCACCGGTATCCAGACAAAATCCTGTTCACTAGAAAATTTTTTTAGGATGGTACAAGGACAATGACAATGATGATATATTTTACAACGGTAAAATCTATTGACTAGAAGCCATTTTTCAAACTTGCCGTTTCTAACCTATACACATGATGTTTGTTCATAACAACAAGTACAGCTTAAGGAAGATACATGATGTTTGTTCATAACAACAAGTACAGCTTAAGGAAGATACATGATGAATGCCAAAATGTAAGATAACATTACAATGCAATCAAGAAAAGTACATAGTTAGCACTTAAAAAAATAGATATATATATATAGATAGATAGATAGATAGATAAATAGATAGATAGACAGACAGACAGACAGATAGACAGATAGATAGATAGATAGATAGACATATAGATAGACAGATAGGATAGACAGACAGACAGATAGATAGATAGATAGATAAATAGATAGATAGGTAGATAGACAGATAGATAGATAGATAGATAGATGGATGGATGGATGGATAGATGGATAGACAGACAGATAGATAGATAGATAGATCGATAGATCGATAGATAGATAGATAGATAGATCGATAGATATATAGACAGATAGATAGATGAACAAGTAAATAAATGACTAAACAAATAAAGCAGAAGAGATCAGGAATATAGTCAAATGTCAGCCTGGCTCCATCTAATACAATAAAATGTCCAAAGGTTTGTTCCTGTTCCAGCAGCCCTGAGGCCGTAGTGGAGTGGGGGTCATACAGACCTCAAGTGTTGTCAGGGCCACCAGTATCCAGGTGTTGCTTACCTCCCCTCCCTGGTTGCTTTACCTTCCCCTACCTTCCTTAACCCTACACAGTTTCGAGTACCCAATCATATTTAACCCTTTGACTCCCGCACGTTCGTTCTTTGATTTAACGTCTTTTCACTGTAAGTGATATTAGACGGGGGAGGGGGGGGGGGGGAGGGAATAAAAAAAAGTATAAATGAAATAAAATGGAGAACGATAGTTGGACGGGTTGGATTGGGGCACATCATCATGATCATCATCATCATACTTGCGCATGCAGTTTCAGTTTCAGTTTCAGTTTCTCAAGATGACGTCTCTGTGCTCGGTATGAATTCCATATGCACTAACGTCACAGGTGCCAAACCCCAAACTAGGTATCAAAAACATCAGTCATAAAAACAAAATCAAAAACAAAAACGATATGGCGCAAAACATTCAGGACAGCACACAGATATGGTGTCAACATCACTTATAATAATAATAATAATAATAATAGTGCATTTATAGAGCGCTTTCCGAAACCTCAAAGCGCTTTACATCAGTAAACCATACATATATAAACCAAATAACAGGCTACAATACAAACAAACTCATCAAAAACTATCCACAGGAAATCAACAACCACACAGACACACCAAATAATCTCTCTCCCTCTCACCCCCTCCTCGCCCACCCCTCTCCCCCCATTTTCAAACACACACACACAACACCCACACACACACAGCCACACATCACACACACACACACACACACACACACACACACACACACACACACACACACACACACACACACACACACACACACACACACACTGGCATACACCCCATTGTGCACAATTTCATCCAGAATGTCAAGCAGGATCAACTCACTAGCCAAAATCAGGAAAAACACTGTTTAAAGAAGTAAGTTTTTAAACTTGTTTTGAAAGATGGTAGAGTTTTAGAGTGGCGGACGGACTGAGGCAACAAGTTCCATGTCTGAACAGCAAAAACTGCAAAGGCTCTACCACCGTGAGTTTCTCTGTTATATTTTGGCACACGAAACTTCTTGTCATCCACAGAAGAGCGGAGTGATCGAGAAGGTACGTAGACAGTCAAGAGTTCAGAGAGATAGTCAGGAGCAGTTCCAGAAATGATGTGATAACAAAGGCAGCAAATCTTGTATTTTATTCTTTGTTCAACCGGGAGCCAGTGCAGTGTCTGAAACAGGGGTGTGCAGTGCTGTGACCTACGTGCCTTGAAGATGAGTTTAGCTGCAGAGTTCTGAACTTGTTGCAAATGTTTGAGATGTTTCTGAGGGCAACCCGCAAGGAGTGAATTGCAATAATCTAACCTAGACAGAATGCATGCAGTAACTAACGTCTTGGTTGCGTCTAATGTAAGGTAGTGTCTAATAGAATTAATGCGTCTAAGTTCGATGTATGCAGCCTGACATGTTTTGATGATGTGCTGGTGCATGGAGAGATTATGGTCAAAGACAAAACCGAGGTCACGAACGCAATCAGAAAAAGCAATAGCGGTATTACCGACAGTAATAGTGGAAGGCAGAGAAGAAAGATCTGCAGGCAATGGAGAAACACGAAGGGCTTCAGTCTTGTCATCATTCAACTTAAGTCGATTTTCATACATCCAGGATTTTACTTCAGAAACGCAGTTCTGAAGAGACTGAACTAGATGATCGTAGTTAGAAGGAGAATCAGTATGATTGAGCTGGGTATCGTCCGCATACATTTCATGACGGATGGAATATGAGTCAATAAGGTGGGTCAGAGGAGAAGTATACAATATGAAAAGCACAGGACCCAGAACAGAGCCTTGAGGCACGCCAAAATCCAAAGGCAGCTCAGAAGATTTGTTTCCGTCGACAAGTACGGTTTGCTTTCTTTCTGAAAGATAAGATCGAAACCAGTGTAAAGCAGATTTTTGAATTCCAAAGTTGTTTTCCAAACGGGAAAGCAAAATTTCATGGTCAATAGTATCGAAAGCAGCTGAAAGATCCAAAAGGAGAAGAATAGAAATTTTGTTTTGATCCAGGGAGGTCAAAAGATCATTGAGAATACGAAGCAGAACAGTTTCTGTGCTGTGCCCTGGCCTGTAAGCGGATTGGTGAGGACTAAGGAGGTTATGGGATGAGAGATGGGAGAAAAGCTGGTCTAGAATCAGACGTTCAAGCAGTTTAGAAAGAAATGGAAGATTGGAAATCGGTCTGTAATTTTTCAGGTCATTTTTGTTGAGGTTAGATTTTTTCAGCAAGGGCTTAACAATGGCAGTCTTAAATTCACGGGGAACAATTCCAGTGGTAATAGACTGATTCATGATGTTTGTAATGGTCGGCAAGAGAAGATCCACATGTTGAAAGAGAAGTTTGGTTGGAATGGGATCAAGTTCACATGATTTAGGGGGAGTCTTAAGAATGGTCTTCCGGACAAGGTCTTCAGAAACTGGAATGAAATTTACAAGTGGTGAGCCAGAAAACGACACAGTGTTTGAACCAGTACTTTGAAATGGTGGAAAACTGTCACGGATCTTGAGAATTTTCTTATGGAAAAAATCGGCAAAAATGTGTGTGAGCAGTTTGACATCGGACACAGTGGGAAGAGACACAGGTTTGATTTTTCCAAGAAGCGAGGACATATTGTGAAAGAGTTGTTTACAAGTGGTAGAACTGGACACTAGCGAAGAATAAAAAGCTGTTTTCGCGTCGTGTACGCAATCTGCAACCGTTTGCTTTGCTGCGTCATAGATTTGTTATAGACAAAGACAGCACACAGACATGGTGTCAACATCACTTATAGACAAAGACAGCACACAGACATGGTGTCAACATCACTAATAAGACAAAGACAGCACACAGATATGGTGTCAACATCACTTATAGACAAAGACAGCACACAGACATGGTGTCAACATCACTAATAAGACAAAGACAGCACACAGACATGGTGTCAACATTACTTATAAGACAAAGACAGCACACAGATATGGTGTCAACATCACTAATAAGACAAAGACAACACACAGATATGGTGTCAACATCACTAATAAGACAAAGACAACACACAGATATGGTGTCAACATCACTAATAAGACAAAAACAGCACACAGATGTGGTGTCAACATCATTTATAAGACAAAGACAGCACACAGACATGGTGTCAACATCACTTATAAGACAAACTCCAAACTAGGTATCAAAAACATGTCATAAAAAAAAACGATAGGGCACAAGACATTGAGGATAGCACACAGATATGGTGTCAACATCACTAATAAGAAAAGACAGCACACAGATATGGTGTCAACATCACTCAATCTCCTAAGTGGAAGAGAAAATAGACGACACCATTTCCAGGTTTCCAATAACTAGCAGACAGCTGTTGTACAACAAGTCACGAACATAATGGACGGCCTACAAATGCACAGATTATACCGGTCGATTACATCAAATGATTCACCGAGTGAAGCGTTGTATACACCTGGTTGCACACAACGCAAATACAACGACAGCATATACCATTACTAGCTCGCTGAAGCCATGCGATTTCAAACGTATTCCCTAAATTGCGTGCGCAGCGTACATAAGTGTTTCCTACAAAACCATTTGCATGCATTTATATATACATAATATTTACATTGATAAGAGCAGCAGATGTCAGCCCCAGTAGGGTTATCTGCCTTGGCGAAAATCAATTTTTATCTGCCCTGGCAAAAAACGCTCAATTCTTTTTCAGTTTAATTTCAGTTTCACAAGATGACGTCTGCGCTCACTGAATGAATGGAAAAGAATAAAAAAAAAAAAAAAACACAAAAAAAAACACGGACATACATAAAATAAAAGACATGCAAAATGTTGGGAACATAACGAAATAGAAAGCAGAAATAAAGGGCTGGAGCTAAATAGCAAGAAAATTGAAGTCATGGTAATCAGTAAAAAAACAACAAACCCCTTCATGCAAAACAACATCAAATGGTACAACATTGAGACAAGCTGATGAGTCTAGATATATAGCAACGATCATTTCACCAGTTGGCAGATGCACAGTAGAAATAGCCAGCAGAATCGTCCAAGCCAAAAGAGTGTTCAAGAAAGTAAAAAAGCGTTCTTACCGACACATGCCCATCAGTTAACATCAGGAAGAGAGTTCTTCAGTGTTATATAGAACCGATATTGTTGTACGGTTGTGAGGCGTGGACAGTCAACAAGCAAAGCCAGAACAAGATTGAGGCAGCTGAAATGTGGTTGCTGAGAAGAATGTTCAGAGTTCCATGGACAATAAAGAAAACAAATCTAACAGTCTTGAAAGAGGCAAACACACACACACACACACACACACACACACAACACACACACACACACACACACACACACACACACACACACACACACACACACACACACACACACACACACACACACACGAAACCATTAATGGAGAAGATTAGGAAAAGAAAGCAGCATTTATAGGACATTTTATGAGGAAAAAGAAATTAGAGCACAGTGTCCTCAAAGTAGCCTGACTCAGTTACTTCCTTGTTCTGTGTGACCTTAACCAATGTCATGACTTCCAAACACACACACACACACACACACACAACACACACACACACACACACACACACCACACACACACACACACACACACACATCTGGTAGGTATGAAACAATCTCCCTTAAAAAAAGAGGGGGGAGGAGTGCGGGAGGAGAGACTGGACTGATTTTATTAGTCCACAAAATATTCCACAGATGACTATGTTGAAAA